>VZRN01003464.1:2341814-2425541 GCA_013397935.1 Dasyornis broadbenti | reverse complement strand
GAGCTGGCTCATCCTCCCCGCAGTAGCGGCTGAGGAACGCCGCGTGTCTCCGCCGCGCCTGCGGCTCCCCTGGGCAACCCCTTCAGCGGGGGCTCTCTGGCGGTTTTCCGGCACTCGCATGGCTCCGCCGGCGGCTCGAGGGAGGAATCCGCCTCCAGCGTGTCGGTTCCTCGCAGCCCGATGCCTCCGGGGCGGCTCGGCCTCTCTCGGCTGCTGCTCGGAAGGCTCCGGCAGGGAGCGGAGAGCGCGACTCCCGCCGGGAATGCAGAACAGACGGAGAGTCGCTCCTGCCGGCGTCTGGCAGGGTCCACGGGGGTAGGCAGGGAAACACAGAGGCCCCGAGCTATGTTCTTTCTCTTCTTGCCTCTCATCCTTCCTTAGGTGTGCCTTCCTGCGGAGGCATCTCAGCCCCGTAGTGCGTGTTCAGGCACTGGTAGGAAATGAAGTTGCTTCTGTGAGTGTTAATGGCTTAGAGTTTGAGTCGAAGAGAGCAACAAGGCGAAGCAGTTGGGAGGAGCTGCTGTAGGTAGGAATCGCAGTCTTTCTGCCTTCCTTTCTGTTCTTCTGTTACGCACTGATGCTTTGGCTTGGGGAGTGGTTAGTGCTAAGTACTACTACTACTTAAATAAATATTCTCTTAAATTCCCTGTATTGTAACACCACGCTGGCAGAATAATTCTGTGGATCATAGTGTGTGTAGTCACGGAAATAGTTTAAGCATCAGGCTTTGTAATTTAAGCAAATAAAACTTTATTACCCTGTATACAGTTGTTTGCAATGCTTTGCATAAGTAAAAGTATTTGCAGAATCGGGCCAAGTTACTTTCACAAAGTAATAGAACAAGTCAGGGAGAGAGTCAGCAACTGCATCAAAATGCTGAGTCAAGCTTATATTTTAATTGCTGTATTAATTACTGGTTTTATTCAACATCTTAATCGCATCACAGACAACTCACATCGTAAAAATACACTTGCTCATCCTGTCAGCTCTCACACAGACACATGTGGAATTACAGTCATTTGAGTAGTTCAGTCAAAATTACTCACAGATAAATGTTTGAAGCCATACCTGAAAATGGAAAATACTGAGCGCGTGGGCAGTTCACATTTGCAAATCTACACAGAGACTAAAATGAGTGTGATTTTACAACAGAAAAGATCCATTGACAAATAGATTGCATACCATGAAAATTAATGACTGTGCAGGGAATTTACTATATTCTTCTGAAGAGAACTCTTGAGTCATAGATTATAATGAAGGTGAACTTCTGTTATACACATATGTAAACATCCATAAAGGTCACACTGTGTTCAACAGGTTCTGGTTTGAGTTGAAGTCACATTAGTTTCTTGAAAAATAGCTCTGCAAAAGCTAAATTAAAGTCTGTGAGTGATTTGGGGCTTGATCCAAAACCTGTAAAATTAGGAAGATCTTTTGCTAATAGAAACTATGATGACTACTTTAAGATCATGGACCAGCGACCATTGTCATCTCAGCAGCTTTGAGGAAGATTGTTATTGCTTGTGTTTGGTTTGGTGCAGCCATTTTTAAAAATTGGCTGTTCATTGTAGCTGAAGCATTCACACTTTGTCTGGAAGTAGACATGTCCCTCTAGCTTCCAAATACAACCTCAATGCTAAGGAGCTCCTGTTTTCTGGAAGTATTTTTTTTCTCAAATTGCTCTATGGTATACCATAAACTTATAAGTGATGTATTTTTTCACCCTTGTGTAACTAGGAATCTGCCAATGATGTCACTGTTTAAGTTGTTTATTATAGCTGCTCCTTGTTCTTCAGCAGAGCTGTCAGGGAAGAATTGTGTTTTGGCTGTGTCAGGTTTTTAAAGTAGAGTTGGGAGGAGAGGAAAGGATGTGGAACTGTTTGTTCCTGAGGCTGTCTTGATAACTTGAATACCTTCCATCAATACAATTGCCTATAATCTTAAAAGGAGTGTGTGACTGCCTGGCTTAAGTGTTGAAGATTGTTGGGGAAAACAGTCTTAGCCTTGTGGGATATAGTTAATGCAGCTAGGTACACATGTATAAATCATACTGGCACTAAGAGAATGGGCTCTTTTGAGATAGGCAAACTGATAAACAGAAATTGCATACCTGAATAAAGCCTCAGCAGGTCATTTGCACACTACATGAGGTGCTACAATTGTCCTGTTACTGGAATACTAAATGGAACCAGTTTACATGGAATAGGGAGAGGACAGGGGGGTTTTGACTGTTCTCTGATACTGACCATTGCAGGTGCTCTGGTGCATCCTTTTGTCATCACCTGTTTGTTCCCTGTGCCATATAGGTAAAGCCTATCTGCCCATCTTTGAATCTTATCACTACCTAAAAAATTCTGATGGATCCTTTAACATATTTTGGGTTGCTACCCACCTCCACTTACTGCACCAGCATCAACAAACTGTACAACAGTTCATATCCTGGGTGTAGGACCATAGATGCATCCAGTACTACCTTTAGCACAGCATTTTCCATTGAAATCAGGTTCAACTGGGAGGAACAAGTTATTCCCAAAGAGAATGAGATTACTGCATGAATAGCAGAACTGAATGAATGGATTTCCAGCCAACTGAAATAGTTTTCTACAGCTAGACCTTTCTTGGGTGTGGATTCTCTGGCATCTATGATACATAAGCCCACACTTCCAAATTTGTCTGAGGCGCTTAGAGGAGCTGTCTCTTTTGCTCAGCTGTCATTTTTTCACGACTTATGAATCATAAAGACAAATAAATTCTGCATATTCAATTTTTTAGTATTACTAAAAACCAAGCAGAGACCAGAAAATGAGATGGAAGGATTTACAGAAATTCTGGTATTTTGAAATTATGCAGGCTTGTCATGGAATGCACAGATAAGCATGAAAACAAGGAACTAATAAGTCATTGAACTATCATTTCTGAGCAGATGATGATAGTGATTTTTTCAAGAACTGACTGCTTTCTTTCATAATACTCCTCTGCTTCCTATACTACAATATTTCCTGGTCCTACATGTCAGCTATAGAGGATTTTTTATTGTTTTCTGTGAGGAATGATAAAACCACCATATTCATCATGAAGGAAAATCATGTATTGAACATGAGCTACAGCCTTTTCTTGAATATCAAATGGCTGCTGCTTTGAATTTGCTGTAACTGTTTCTTCAGTTGAAAGATTAGGTACAAATTTAAGGCATTGAGTAAATTCCCACTGAAATAAAACTACAAGACTTTTTAATGGTACTTGGATCTGGCCTTCTACAAATGAAAAGCATAAATCTAATTGTTGTGTTTACTTAATTATAAGTGTTCCTTATTAAAATAAAAAAGACAATGATTGAACAGTATTTTTGTAGAAGTTATTTCCTCCAATGTGTTTTTATCTTGGAATCTAAATGTAAAACGCGATAAATCAGTAGCAAATTAATTCCTTGCCAAAACATTTTGAATGGGAATGTTGTTACATAGCTTTAAAACCAAAAACTATTGTTTAGCTCATACTAGTTTTGAAGCCTCCAGGCTTTTATGAAAAATGTTCTATAAGTAGTTATATGGAAAATATGTCAATGTGGTCTTTAGGCTCGGTAATTATTTCTTCTCTGGTAATTCATGTCTGATTTCTTTAATGACACATACTAAAACTTTTAATTTGTGCTCAGCAGGTTCATTATGTATCATTGTTTTTTCTTCCTCCTGGTGCCAGCTCCTAAGTTTACTGCTTTGTGCTACCATCAAACAACATGCTATGTATTTCTAGGTTACGTAACTTTCAAACTTTGATTCTTGAAAAAAAGCCCAACCAAGTTCTAAACACCTAAAAATTCATCTTTTTATGCTTTGATGTGACCTGGAGTCCACTTCTTATTTGAAAAGTGCATTCTTTGTGTTTTATTGGGTAGGAAAATTCACAACTGAGCTAAACACCACCCAAAATTACTGCAGACCAAAGAGGATTTGTGTTACTGTGACAGCTATGTCGTGTAAGATACACTCTCTTTGGAAAAATTGAGTCTTGCTAGTCATACATGTATCATAATTGCTCACAGGTTTAAAAATCCTCAGAAAGAGGAAAAAAAGCTTCCTAACGCTTCAGTAAAAGGAAACATTGTGCTAATTAGACAATTAATGAATCACACAATTGACTAAGCTATTTCTCCAGGTTTAGGGGAGAATTTCTCACCTAGAAAACTTCCACAGTGAGCCATCATTTGGCGCCACAGTATAATTTGCAAATTTGCCGTACTATGAGCCACAAAAGGTGTATGTCTCATTGGGAAATGGGTAGGGCCATGTATATGTATTCACAGTCTGCATTAAAAGGATACAGACTACTCATATATTCTTAGAATGTGGTACCTCTGCAGTTTTCTCTTTAGTGCAAAAGATTTTTGACATATCAAGGAGAATTCTTACTCTTTATGGGATAATTCTCAAATTATGTTTGTTTACTTTAACGCTCAGTATAAAAATATGAACAAGAACCTTAGGATATTGTCTAAAATGCAGAATTTTTTTTCTAGATGAATGCTCTAACTAATTGATTATAGGTGGTATTATCCTTTGTACAATAGTTCTGAATTAGTGAATCCTTGGAACAGCTTCAGCAGGAGTGTTGGAGTGTCCTCATCCAGAAAAATGTCTTGATTGATGGGGGAGATTGCAGAGGAAGGCTGTAATGTACTTGGGCAAAACTTATTTCACTGAGCATCGCTTTCTAATTACGTGTTGTAATTGTTAGGCTATATAAATATGTATATAAAAGGTAAGCACTGTGGAATTTTATGTGGAGATCACGTCTGTTGAAGAGTGGATAATATTAAGGAGTTCTCTGAAAGATTGTTACACCATATTCCTTGACAGAGTTTGGTTAGAGTAGTGTTTTGCCACTTGTTTTCAAAAAGGCATGAATACAGAACACACCATCTAAGTGCCTGTGTGGATTGGGGCCAAATGGATAATTTGGCCTGAAGCTTTCTCTGTTTCTTCCCTTAGCAGAATTGATGGAAATAACTGAAAGGGAAAAATTCTGAAAGAACTAGGAGAGATACAGAATATATATGATTTGTGCCACTTAGGGCTGCTTAAGGAGACAGTAGTCACTTCCCCTTTTTTATGATTTTGGGGATCATTTTTATGTGTAAAAGAAAAACAACCAAAAAGACACAGGAATGTTTTTCTACTTAAAATGATGTACTATTAACTATATTTCAAAAAATGGTATCATTAGTAATGATCTGTTCTAACGAGTTCAATTGGTAAGTGTAACTTCATTCCTAAATATAAGCTCTGATGTTTTACAAACATCACAATGGTTGTTCCTTCCCCAAAGACTAGAATTTTACAGTTAGCATAGCAGTATAGTTAAGGTAATATAAACGTAGTTACATAGTTACTGATATGATTTTAATTAAAAATGCAGTTCTTCCAAATATTTGTATGTGGAGCAGTTCCCCCAAATGCTCAAACAGTTCTCATGATACTGGAGAATTTTAGTTTATCTAAAGTTAAGCTGATTGAACCTGTGGTTTATAATTTGCAGTCTTTATGTTTTGTAATACATGAGAGTGAAATAGGTGAACTTGTTCTCCATTGCAGTATAAATACTCAACTTCTACTTACCGAATGGTTTTGCCAAAGTTTAAGGATTTATATTGTTTTTATTTGTTCTGTTAAGTAATGGATTTGATATGTATTTCTCATTGGATTATTTTACCTTTGAGGATAGATTTCACTCTATACTATAGAGATTATGCACATTTTCTTTGCAGTTTTTTGCCTTGCCTGAAAATGGAAGCTCCAGCAACACTTAAAATAACTTAGGTGGTTGTGGAGACCTCAGGCAGCCATTAGTGATAGACTGCCCAGATGGACAGAATGATACATGACTACACATTTTATGGTACCATCTATGACCCTAGTCCTTCAAAGGCTCTTATTGTTCGCTGTGGTGTCATCAGATTGAAAGAAGATTCAAAATTGCCTAAGCTTAATGGAGACAGTGATTTGGGGTGCAGCGAGGTGGAGGGACAGCATAGCTGCTCTAAATGGAATGTGTTCCAGAGTGTACAGGACATCTTTGTCTCTTCCACAAACTGTCTGGTGAGTGCAGTGCCACAAAGTTGTGTTTGCAGGACTGAGGAGACTAGAAAAGCAGTTTTGATACCAGAGCAGATAATGGGATCATCGTTACTTGTGTGTTAGCAGCCAGTAGGTTCTGAGACAGATTACAAATAATACTTAGGGAATGCAATCAAGTTAGGTATTTCATTCAATTACTTAGAATTTCGAGAGCAGTCTTTACCTGGTATTTTTTGTGCTTTATTCTGTTACAGTGTCATTGAGATGGACCAATTTGATTTTTATTTATGCCTCAACATGTGTTACACATGAGGCGCAAAACTACTCTAGGGGCTGTACAGGTGCTGGGAGCCCTGTCCCCAGAGGAGGCTTTGCCTGGCAGCCGATCACGGCAGGGAAAGCTTCCACGATGGGGCTGCAAGCGACACCCGCTTGCCGGTGGGGCAGATCCCCAGATGCCCGGGAAAAAAATGCCTGATAAACTAGGCTATGGAGGGGACCTAGTACACAAAAGCAGTGACCTGCGACACATCCCTGGCCCCTTTTTGGGGGGCTTTCTTGCAGGGAGCAGAGGCTCGCCCGGAGGGTCAGCTCGGCCCCCCCCGCTACCCCTCGCCTTTTTCTCGCTGCGGTCCTGTTCCTTCCCTGGCTGTCTGTCCTGCCGGCCCGTGTCCTGCCCTGCTTCGTCGCTTCCCCGAGGCAGCTCCGTCGCCGCTCGCTGTTTGCCCGACGGAGCCGTCGCCGTCCGCAGCCGCCGCGCCCCAGCCCCGAAAGGCTCAGCTGCTCCCGAGGGCGGCCGGAGCCACAGCAGCCTGTGTTCTTCCCCGACGGAAGGGACACGCAGCGGCTGCTGTTTGGAAATCGCGCCTAACCCACAACAGGAGCCACACAGCAGCCTGTGTTCTTCCCCGACGGAAGGGACACGCAGCTGCTGCTGTTTGGAAATCGCGCCCGGCCCGCCCTGGGAGCCGCGCAGACTCTTCGCAGCACACGCTCCATCCGCTGAGCTCTCGCCGACGGAGCGCCCGGGGTACTGCTGTTCTCTCCCGGTATTCCATTTCTCTCTTCGTCTCTCTTTTCTCCCTCTCTGCTCTCTTTTCTATCCCCCTGCGGTAGGAACACTTACCCCTCTTTATCAGTAAACAGTTCTCAGATATAATGTTGCCGCGCTTGCGCTTTATTTTCGTCCGAGAAATATATCAAAAAGAATCCTCTCCGACTCCCCTTTTACAGCGGGACGGGACAGTCATGAATCATGTGTAACAGCAAAGATTGTTTCTTCAAGAGGACATATTTATTTTTACTTACACTGTTCCCTGGTCAGTCAGTACCTTATTTCCTAGTATCTGTTTACTCTCTTACATTTCTACCCACTCCAGCCTTCCTTTTCCTTACATGTATTTTCCTATAATCTGTTTTCCTTTTCTTCTTGCTTTCACTACCTTCAACTTCCTTCCCACCTTTTTCTCTCCCACTTTTTAAACCAGAGATAAGAATGTCTGGAGATTTTTCACTCTCATTGTTAGTTATAGTGGAGTAGTTAACTCGTATACGTTTCATATTCTTGCTTCTAAGTATTTTTATGACATTGATTCAGCATCATAATGGATGATGAAAAATATGTAATGTTTCACTTACAGAATTAAAAAAATAGCCTTTAATGGCTGGCAGAACCATTTTCATTTGCGGGAAGCTGTCTGGATGCCTTATGCAATTTGATCTGTTTTCTTCCTGTGAGGGGAATTAATAACAGTGCCTTTATTCTTGTCTGTGAAATTTAATTAGTTAGCAAAGATGTAGTTAATATTGAATGCTTTGGAAAATGCATTTGTATGCATCCTTTGCACAGAGCAACACCAGAAGAAGTCTGATCTCACATTCTGTAGCACAACCCCCTCCCTCCCCCCTGAAAAAAAAGTCAAGCAAAAAAGAAAACCCAAACTTACTGCCTCTGCCAGAACCTAGAGTTTAGAAATACTTTGAGAGGCATAGCTGAGAATTTAAGTAACATATTTAAACTATGGAACAGAACTGAGAAAAAAGCCCAAAACGGATTGGTTTTGCTTTTATTTACAGAATTAATAATGGTATGAACTTCTGTGGAGTGTAGAATTAAAAAATTTAAGAATTTGAGCCAGTGCAGATATTAAATATCTGGCGTCTTGCCTTTTTTTTTTTCTATACTTGCATTATAGTTCCTTGAATCCCCTTAGAATTCTAATGAAGAAAAATTGATTATTCGATTGTTTTTGCAAGTGACCAAAGTCCTTTTATAATACGTTTGTGCAATACCATTAGGATCATTATGTGAAAATAAACGGCGTATTGTGAATAAATTGAATGGTGATTGTTTGGATCAGGCAGAGGGAGCATGTTCAATGTTTAATGTTTACAGTCAATTATCTTAGGCTGATCATTTCCCTTCCAGGAAGGCAGTGTTTCTTTGACATTGAATGTCTCTATTTGGCTGCTGAGACCAAATGCCTCACAGAGTATCTTGTCTTTAGAATCTTGGTGTTGTAGGAAGGTTGGCACAAGTATTGCTTTCACAGGTATTATGGTGCAGTTCTCTTCAACTTTTTTCATCCAGGGAATCAGAAAGAAGGTCCGTGTGATTTATCTCCTCCCTGTGTACCAGTGTAGGATGTGCTTTGGGAGTATGGTACAGCATCTTCCATGGAAGGGAAGTTACAGGCTTAAAACACATGGTTACACTGCCAAGCAAGTTGCAGCTGGTCTCAAAATAATTTTGTTTTAAGAAAGAACCAGTATGGTTTCAGAAACTTGGGCTCCTGTGAGGATATTCTTACTGTGCAGCTGTCAGGGTGAACAGCATGACTCAGTGCAGGGTTGTGATTAATGAACAAAGAGGAAGCACTTCATAGCGGGCAGACTCAGACCCAGGGGGTACCTGGTTGTCCAGGGAAAAGAATCGTTAGAAGCATGAAGAGACCAAAGTCACTGAAATTACAGACATTTTCTTTGCAGGTTAGGGCCAGAATGTCCCTGAAAGCTGTGCACCCTGTCAAGTGGCTACTGTAGATGATGCCATTAAGAGATGGGATTTTGCTATAGAGTTAGGGCAGTACTGAAAATGAAAGTGAATATAACTTGTTCAGTAGGTCTGACAGTACACAGCCAAGTCTGAGATCCCTTCCATGGCACCCTCGAGCAGCCGTCAGTCGACAAACACGTGGACAGAGAGCAATAACCCTCCTTAAGAGCAAAGATGTGCTGTGGGTGTTGGAAGGAGAGGCTGCTGAGCACGGGTCCAGCATGAGGATCACACTAAGAGGGCAAATGAGAGGACATTTGTACTCTGTTCCTTTATCATGGAGCTAATTCAATTTTACAACCTTTTCAGCCTTGTAATGAGTTCACATCATCATGTTTGCAGCAGTTTCTGCTCTACTGTGGGTTAGGCCTTGAAGTTAAAACCTCATTTGCATGAGATAACAATCTTGAAGTAGTTTCCAATTTAACCTTAAATAATTTTGCCACCTACATATTGTACTTAGAAGTAAACATTGTATCTAGTTTCCTCTTTCAGGACACGAGAGTTTAAGAAGGAAATTTCTTTGGCCAGAAATAAAGAATTCAGATGTAAGAGAGTACTGTATGACAATTAGTATTTTCATTGTTTTATCTGTAATGTTTAAAATTCACTAGCAATTTTACCTGTATTATCCATATTTCTTAAGAGGCAGAAGTTATCCACAAAACACAAAGATGGACAGTGGTTAAATAGCAGGAGCAGAATCTGAGGCAATAGTTCATTCTAGCCAACAACATTAACAGTTCTGTGACAAAAGAGAGGAAAATCACAGATCACAGATTGGGTAAGGCTGGAAGGGATCACCAGTGATGTTATCTGGTCCAACCTCTCTGCTCAGGCAGGGTCATCCTAGAAAATGTTACATGAGATTTTTGTGTCCAGGCAGTTTTTGAAGTCTTACCTATGCAAGTTTAGCAGGAGAGAGATTGGGAACTATGTGTCCATTGAAGTTTCAAAGCATGAGTCTAGAAAGAATTGTGAATCTGCTGAGCTGGACAAAGGCCAGATATCATCTTCTGTGCTAGACCTGCCCGTCTAGTGGGGAAAGCTGGGGTTCCAGGTAAACTTGGGATTTCTGGTGAGACCGTCTCAGGAACTCAGATCGTTGATGACAGAATTGTTTTCAGGACTCCGTGCTGCAAGAAAAGCCTTACTTGGAAAAAGATTTGGTATCTCAGCTAGACTTTGCTAGTTTTTTCTGATGTAAGGTTGTGGCATATGCAGGGAAAATGCATGTGAAGCAGGAAGAAAGATTGGGTGAGAATATAAAAACATGGAAAGAGCTTTAGCTACAAAGTACAGCTTCTTCATTGCAGAACTGCTGTTCCATTTGTCAGAAAGAGAGTTGTCTGTGAACAGTTTGCATTAGAAAGAAACATTTTGGTATTCCAAGCTAGCTAGAGACAATGGGACTATTAACTTGTACTGGACTTGAGTGGTGTTTCAAGAAGTGGAAATTAGTAATGTTGTAGTATCACAGTGGATGAAGCAGTAAAAGTAAATTGGAAAGAACAACATGGTTATTATAAAATCCTTAATGTTTTTTTCTCTAATTATTTTAGAATAATCTAAAGCAAATTAGACTTAGGATGATTACAGCAATAAGGTTGTCACATGAAGAGCATATAGTTAACAAAGTCCAATAAAACAATCCAAAATTATCCCTTCATCAAAGCACCATAAAGCATTAGTGTTTTGATATGCAGTGTGGACTCTGACTTATACAAGCTTAAGCTAAATGGAAACTCTCTGTTATGATCAGGGAAGAAGCAGGGTTCTCAGGAGTATAATTCAGAGCTGCTATTTTTTTCTTATCTCCAAATAGCTTCCCCAGCCTGTTACAGGCCTTGCTGTAGCTAGTTTGTTTTTTCTTTTCTCTTGTATGTCTGATTGAAGATCACATAAAAAGGCAATGTGGGGCTGCTTTCTGCTGGTGTTGTGGTTAGCTTGGACTAAACTTAAAGCCTTATAGTCTCATTAAAGTCAAGAAGCTGGTTTATGGCACTCACTTCTTGTTCTCAGCTGTGAGTTCATGTTAAAAGTCTGATACACCACTGTTGTCACTTAAACAGCTCAGTTGCCATAGCCGAGTAAAATCATCAGTAAACATAATTTTCCCATTTGTGACTTTGGCTTGTGCTGTTCTTCCCTGTCCCTCTTGAGATGCCTCTGTGCAAATGGAGTGGATTAAAACTTCGAACTTTAAATGATTAGTGTATATTTGGTTTGTCATATGCTAATAACATAAATTTGTCCATTTTCACTTGTTCTTGCAATTCCTGCCGTTCCTGTAAGCCACCAGGTGCTTTTCTCCTGAGTAATAGCTGGGTCAAGGACAGCTACAAGCTATTACCATATCCAGTCCACTAAAATATTCACACTGATTCTGAGCAGCAAACCAAACTATGTTATGTGCTTCATTAAATTAATTAGTTCAGACTATGAGGGGGGTACCACTAGACTTGTAATGTGATGTTGGTTATCTGATACAGACTAGGGAAGAGTTTAAAATCAAATTACATTGCATGATATTGGGAAAAGCCTATGGCAGTAAGAATGCAGGTGTGAAAACCTTCAAAGTCATCATGGATCTACATGTGTGTTGGAAAGAGTGACCACTGTCTCACCTCTTTCACAGGCTGGAATTAGAGACTCATTAATCCAGT
This sequence comes from Dasyornis broadbenti, assembly GCA_013397935.1. Taxonomy (NCBI): domain Eukaryota; kingdom Metazoa; phylum Chordata; class Aves; order Passeriformes; family Dasyornithidae; genus Dasyornis; species Dasyornis broadbenti. Next base: position 2,413,746 of record VZRN01003464.1, on the reverse strand, counting down.
CTCGGTAAAAATGGTATTTAATGTAATACAGTATTGCTGATCAATTTCCAGTATTGTACCTTGAAACATGTTCTTTATTTAAAAGATTGTTACATCTTGCTACATCTGAGAATATACACACTTGTGTGTATCAAGGCTGCTACTTAGGAATGAGGTTTTACACAGATGCATTTAAGGTGAAATTTTGAGCGTGAATACTCAGCTGGTAAGAGAAACTATGCTTAAATTTTGATATTAGATATTCCACTTGGCAGATAAAATCATATTTGCTGGACATAAGTAGTTGTGATAGAAAACAGCACTTTTAAATTTGTGCATGCTAGTGACTTCAAGTGGATGGCAAAAAATCTCGTCTGTTTCAAAGATGCTGTTTCATAATGTATAGAGTCTGCTTGCTTTATTTATATTCTGAAATATTTTCATTTTTAAATCCTTTGTAAACATATGCTAAATAAGATAACATATTTTTAATTCTGTATCTACAGCTTTCCAAGAAAAAGTGTAGGCTGTTTAACATGATAATTCTTTCATATTTTTATTTCTCTTCCTTTTAAAAATCTTTTTTCCTCTGGCTTTCCCTTTTTTCTCTCAGTACTCAATTAGTGTTTTAGAAGATGCTAATTAGCTTGTCTTTTTTTTTTTTTTTTCCCCAAAGCATACAAATCTTTAGCAATTCTAATGCTGTTTTTCAGGGAAAATAAAAATTTGAATAAACTGCTCATAAATAATGAGTTACGCATTGGTATTTTTTGATTCACATTAAATTTCTGTTGTATAAAACCAAGATTGCTGGATTGCTGTTATTCTGCTCTTCAAAGCCTAAGTGAAGAACTGATACTGTGATTTTTTTTTTTTAGCCTGTGTTTTGATCATGCTGTGGCCAAGTGTTTTAAAGTTAGCTCAGGTATTTTTGGACTACCCTGTGCTGTAGAGAGTTTTCCTCGGAATGGTCCCTAATGGAGGCCTTACACCTGCTAGTCCAAACTTTTTGTCACTGTCTGGCATACAGAGTGAATTGTGGCCATGACTTGTGATTGATATCAGACAGAATACAACAGATGTCTTAGCTTCATTATTGCTTTAACTTGCCTGCATATCTGTGAATACACAGAAAAATGTGTTCCTGTGGAGAGAGCACAGGTTGGTTTATTCATTGAAGATCAAAGAAGGTTAGAAATTGCCAGCTTTTCCAGCAGGATCTAAAGTGTCTGTCCTTGGCTTCTATTTGAAATGCATAGTATTACTGCTAGATGCCTAAAAAGTCCCTGATAGTAATCAATCTTCCTCTATGGCAGTAGATTTGGATAGGTATTGTAAAAATGATGCATTCATCGAGTGATTCATTAGCTGAAACTTGAAAGCCCTGTGCATCTCTTCACTCCTTCATTTTTCCAAAGTTGTTTATGTCTGCTTATATTTTCTGCATTGAATATTTTAAATACTTGTTGTACTTTTCAATCTGATTAAAATAGGTTATGATCATTGTTAAAATAAGTATTCAGACAGGTGCATTAGCATAATAATCCTATGCAAACTTAGTTTACAAATGTCTACATGTTATGTATATAAACAGGTATATATTTTAATTTGACCTGTAGTCAGGGGAACTCATTGAAAGTCAATGGTCACTTTTTTTCAAATGATTATTCTTTTTTTTAGGTGTTCAATGCTCTCAGTATAGATAATAGACTTACATTGGCACTGCATTGGTACATTTTATAATGGAAAGGCCAGAACTGTATCCAAACAACACTAATATATATCAGTATCTGCCTTAAAAGGTAGTGAATGCTAAAGCATTCCCTCAGTTCAAAAATGTAGGAATTCAGTTCACTATTTTAATTCATTATTCAGTTTAGCTGAATTTATTCATTGAAGAACTTTTCTTGTACTGATTACCATGCGACTTCAGGGGATTATTTTTGCAGCTGGAACAGTGTCTGTGCTCTCTGCATACAGGTCTCAGCTGAGTGAACACTTCCAATTCAGCTGGTACATGAACAGGGCAGTATAATGAATATGCCATGAAACAACACAACTGTGTTTGTTGTTAAACTTGGTGACAGTGATAGATCTAGAAGGGTTAATATTGATTAGCTGGTTACTCTTTTTTTTTTTTTTTTTTTTTTTTTTGTAAAACATAAAGGTTTGGGGGTTGGAGTATTTTTCAAAGCCATTTTTTGGAAACAAAAAAACCAATGTCCAAGAATGGTAAGAAAATGACACACATAGGGTATTACAAATATTTTTACTCTTTCTGTCTTTGTGCAATCTAAGTGTGAGTATTAGAATCTTTTTCAGTCTCCCGATTTAACATCTTTGTTTCTCTGAAGAGATAAGTTGAAAACCAGTGCCTAGAAATCAGGAACCACGGGAATAAAGAATATCTCACTGCTAAAAGATGTTACGAAACACTGTTCGTTCACTTTACCCCTCTTTTCTCTCCTTCAAAACTGTCAGTTTCATAGATGTTATCTTCTTTTACAGGCTTTCAAATAATCAGTGAGCTGTTTGGAAAAATGTGCCAGTATGCAGTGCTGCCAGTGCCTATTAGATACCATGTGAGCATTTAAAGGTGTTTTGCTGTTTAGGGGTCTCTACAATAGAATGTAGCGATGTTGTGTTTGTTTCTTCAAAATATATATGCAAACATAAAATTTACATCTGCATGATCAAACTGCAGCCTCAGAATTCCTGAACGGCTGTGGAAGCCTGGCAGCACGGTGTTGTGGAAAGAGGCAGATCTTTTCACACATGAATGGTTAGGGAGCCTTGTGACTGCAGTGGTAAAAGTGCAAGAGTGCAAATGTGTGGTATGAGATGTGCATTGGGAAAGCATTAGGCTGTCAGAGGTTTGTATTCCCATAGATTGAAGAATGTACTGTGAAATCAAGTAGTGTAACTGGTATGTTTACTTTTTAGCTTGAAACAAGTTTTGGAGGGCCATATTTATGATACCTGTTTTATGAAAAATGTTGCCATTGTTTTTGTAAAACAAATAAATAGAAACATATTTACATAGGGGTTTTTTTGCATCCTTTTTATTAAAGCTTAAGTTTGTATAGTAGCGTAGAAAAATACCTTGACAAAAATAAGTTAACCTATTCATAGACTTAAATGCAAACTGTCTGCTTTTTCCTTTAATTTTTAGATCTTGACATGATAGTAGAGCCTCGAAGTATGTGATGGAAACTGACTTTGCTAATGTGTTGCTCTTCTTCTGAAAGAGAAGTTTTCAATTCTTTGGAGTATCTCTCTGGACTGTGCATGGATCTCTTGCCAAATGCAGTGGTCATTTGACTGTGGAAAGAAAGGTTATTAAGAAGTGTGTATTAACTGGTTTGTAAAAAATTATATCCAATATAAGTTGAGTGAGTTGAGAACAAGCATGTAATTATTTAAAAGAAATTTTAGAGAAAATGAATACTAATTTTAGGAAGTGTAACTAAAGTACAAATATTCTTTGGTATATATGATGACCATTTCTTTTCTGACAACAGACTCATGGCTAATTCTGACCCATGTGATATAAAGTTTTTCTAAAAAAGCACAAACTGCCATAGGTTTTTGTGCTGAATTAAAATTAAATGGTTTTTGAAAGCCCATGATGATACATTGGCCTTGAAATGGGTGTAGACCAAAAGATTTTCAGCGAATGAAAATCCATAGCGTGGAAGTGGGGTACAATATCATAGGTTCATACAGCTTTGATCAGCAGTGGGACTTCTTGTATAAGAAGCTGCTTTTTACCTGTAGAATTCCTTAAATTGAGCTGGAAAGAAACAATTTACTTACCTTGGCCACAAATTCATCCATTTTTTTGAAGCAGTCTTTCACTATACTCTCATGGTTGGTGTTAAGTCTGGGCTTCAGCTGGTATTTTAATGGAAGAAGAAAAGGATGTTAGTTTGAGCCATGACAAGTAAATAAAAGTTCAAACAGTGCCCTCTGATGGACATGGTCATCGACTGGGAGCACTGTAATTCTGCTGCCATATGCAAGCCTGCTGAACAGGTTAATGCTGAAGGTAGCGCAGCATACACCATGTCTGCAGAAAGATCAGGAAATTAATATATCAATGTTCAAGGCAAGGTAAGGGTCCATGGATTCTTTTGTTTTGTGACAATACTGGTCTTGTCAATGTATGCTGTCTGAAGGAAACAGATTTCAGAGTAACTGGTGGTCACTGACATTATGTGTTACAGATATACAGATGTGATTATGTTCGATCAGTAAAAAATAATAATTATTGGGGAGGGGTATGTGTGTGTATATATATATATGTGTCTATTAAGCAGTAGTTTTCCATAGCTGTACAGATTTAGTCCTGGGGCATAGCCTGGTCAGGAGCAGCAGTGTGGGTTTGGAGGGCTGTGCTTACATGCTCCTGCTCAGGCCAGTGTGCAGTCATGGGAAGCTCTGTCCCCTGTAGAACAGTGCCTTGGGTTCCCTCCCCTGCAGCACAGGTGGGTAGGATAGGGTGTTCATTTGTATGCCCAGGTTTGCTCTCCTGCAGGTTTGTTGGCAAATCTGGTGCCTGGCACAGGCATTAGTTGTAAGGGAAGCTACAGTAAATCTGAGGCTTTGTCCTCTGTAAATAGTTCTTAAGCTGACCCCAACTGAGTTAACTATTTGCGCATATGTTTAAGTAGTTTACTCAGCTGAAATAGGCTGAATGCAGACCTAAGATTTTTTGCCTACAACTTGCATGTAATTCTTTATGTTAGCTTGTCTTGACAGAAGTTGTAAGTACTTGAAGAAAAACACATGAAATTGATATTTAGTTAAAATAGTAGGTATTTCTGTTTAGAATTAGTGCAGTCTTTAAGGAGAAGCAAGTGAGATATTGTTTTTTAGGCATCACATCTTGAAATAAACCCATAAATATAATGTGTGAATTTAAAATTGCCTGTATCATACAGGGCAGTAAAAGTGCTGGAAGATGCCTGTCATTACTTGCAGACAGATATTTTAGGTATCATTATTTGAAAATATATTTTGAGTTTTTTATTGCATTTTCAGCATACGTATTATCAGTTTTATTCACCATGAATATCTGACGAATATCATGCAGTATAAAGAAATAAATTGTACTTACACAAGACTTGAGCTGAGCATGAGCCTCATACATTCCTCTTAGAAAAGTGTTCTTATTTTGAAAAGGAGTGTCTGCTCTCTTGAAAAATTCAGCAATTTCATGCACTACATGAACAATGGCTGCATTATCATACTTAACCTGTGATGAAAAAGAAAGTATAGACAAATTTGGTTTCTGAAGTTTGCACTTAAATGTCCGTTAATTTTTCAACTACCTGAGTCCAGTTATCATAAGTTGTTAAACAATTTTCACCACTTTCCTATGCTTTTCTAAATTTTTTAGTACAAAAATTCTAGCTAAACATATATGTTGCAAAGATGGTATTTATTTGAAAACCAGGAATTGTATGTTCAACTTGCGGTTGCAATTCATAAGTTGCTTCGAGTTGGTTTCATAAGGAGGACCCCTGTTTTGTAACGTAAACATATCTTGCATTTTGGGCTGCATTTGTATGCTTAGATATCTACAGTGTATATGCAATAGTCAATAAAAGGCCAAGTGTCAAAAGCAGATCTTTTGAATTCAGGCCCAAGACATCAGACTGTGCAGGGCTTTCTTCCCAAGCACAGTCTGTATCTGATGAAGGGCAGCTCCCTCTGCCTCAGATGAGATGAAGTACAGGAGGAGCCAGTATTGCCATCCATCCCTTTTGTTCCCTGGGTGCATTTTAGAAAAGCCATTGAAGAGATGAGGTGGAAACAGGCAGAATGAATTGTTGGGGTGCAGTACCACATTCTCAACCAGTACCTTATTTTGTGGCATTGCAGACCTGGACTGAAAGTGAGCTGTGCACATGAAGTGATAATATGTGCCGAGTAGTACATTAAATTACCCCTGCACTGCCTTTATGGGCTCTGCTTCTGACTGAAACTGAGGTCAGCATGCTGTTCTGGTGGTTTCCTGGCTACCAGACGGATTACAACTAATTTTTCTCCTTTAAACAGCAGGACTGACAAGAAAACATCTTACCCGTTTCTTGTAAAAGTGGCATCATGACTTAAATAATAGGAAAAGGAAGAAAACAGTGATTTCCATAAATAGCCTCTCCAGAAAGTAATATAGATTGAAAATTCAACAGTCAGAGTTATAATTTAAGCCTGTAATATAATGTGGGACAATTCTAGTGTAAAAGTCTCATGACGAGGTGCATAGGCTGTGTGAGGTAGAGCTGCTACAAGATGATGTCAGGTACATGTATTTTTCTACTTACTGCTTTCAGCATCTGCTCAGGGAAACACAAATCTTCATTGCTCACTTCCTTACACTCCGAAGAAAAGCCTCTTTTGTTCTTAAAGAAAATACAAGGGTAGAAACATAAGCATGTGCAAAACCAGGTTTATTATGTAAAAAAATCCATAGAAGTTACTTCTCAGTTGGTCTCTTAACAAGTGTAAAAGGCACGACAATGACAGAGGACACTGTATGTCATGAGTTTGAAGAAGATTCATTTGCTTCCCACGCCTATCTGAAATGGGAAGAATAGCTGGTTGCTTCACTTTTTCTCAAATTTTCCAGGGATGTCAATATGTACAGAGTTGAGTAAAGGGCAGGCCACAAAAGAAGCCAAATATGGAAAGGAAACATGCTTTCTATATTTCAAAAACACCTCTAGAGAGTATTTGTACCAAAAACTTTGTAACTGTGGATGTCTCTTTCTGTCATGGTAAAGTACATTATGGTGTTAGAGTTTCAGCTTATGCCAATTAGAAGGACTCCCAGATGAATCTATACTCCTCTTGGGAATGCACACGAATGTCATATATTCAACAGGATGAGTGTGAATTTAAAAAGTCTAAATTTAAAGATCTTTGGCTTTGTAGAGAAGGAACATCTGACTCATAACTTTTTAATTATGTAAAAAAAAATGTAATCTGGCAGTTATGCATTTGAGACTTCCTTACACCTAAACTGAAGAAAGATGGAAAACGACGGCTGTAGATTGTGACAGTGTTTTACACTTACCAGTTTCTCAGTCTCCTGTAAAAGCTCACTCCATGGCACACTTTGGAAGCACTGGCGGCTGTTGCGTTGTGGGTTACCAAGGGATGTGGCAATGACACAGGCAGTTAAGAGGAAGAAGCAGCTCCCAGGGCAATACATTGTCTAGTTCTGGAACTGGGAGAAGACAGGAGGCTTAGTAAAATCAGGAAGGTTTTACGGTTTTGTTAAGTCACACAAGTGTAGGTGATTGTTATTAGCTCCTGCTTGTTCACTGTGCTCTGTGTGCTATGATAGGCCTAATGATTCAGATCTTATGGTGGAAGATTTGAAAGTTAAATACAGTTATCCAATAAATAAAGAGAAAAAAATGTGTGAGAACTTTTAAAATATTATTTATATAATATGTAAAGGGTTGCATGTTTGTTGTTCGTTGTTTTTAAATCAATTTCTGTTTTTCTGAAATACTTAGTTTCTTTTTATATTTCTATATGGAGAAACACATAGAGTATCTAGAAAACAGACATTATGTGCTGTAGTAAGTTTAACTAAATATAAACTATTTCCTATTAAATAATGAATTAAAGATGAAGAGTTTTTCCAGTTTTCCAGCAGTTTCCTATAACTCGTAGTTACTCATAACCTGTAACTCATAACATGATTTAAACAGTTGCCTCTAAATGTAAGGTTGTATTTTAATCAGAATTTTTTTTCATAAACTCATTTTGCATTACAGTAGTAAAGTAAAAAGGAGAAGATGAAATGAGTAAATAATTCTCACCTAGAAAAATCAGTAATCAAATCAAAGAAGCCTACCTTGTGGATAATACTCAGCTCCTGGTTGTGCAGTTCTGTAGGGCTCCTGGGGTACCATTCTGTCAACTCTCTGAGTCTTTAAATACTCTTCTCCCACTTCTACAAAGTGCTGATCACCTACTCTCAGTAGATGATGCAGAGTGAAACTATCTTCTTTCAGTATTCCATCTTTTCAGGTGTGTTGATTTCCAGGCAATAAAGGGGCTGTATGTGGGTGGCATTAGAAGCCACATTTTGAAGGTTTTATTTAAACAAAAAACCTAAAGTCTGTAGAACAAAATGTTAATTTTTATCTTACTTGATTCTACAACAACTTTATTGTTACCAGTTTGTAAATATTCACATGCAGGTGATAAAATACAGAACACACTGTTCTACTGCATGAACAATATTGTCTTCTGTATTTACAATATGAATGTAGAATTTCATATAACTCTATACCGTGTGGTTTGTACTTGTATAAGTAATATTGAACAGTAAAAAAGTTTGACTGTACTCCTTCTGTGTGAATTTGTAACTTTATAGTTCTATAGTTACTATATTTACTTTTGAATGCGATATACAAACTCATATGCACATACATAAGTATGTGTCCCCTGTATGTATACAGACATGTTAATTCCAGAAGTTGCACCAAGTACTATAAAGTAATCTGCAGAAGTTTTTATTTTGCTCTAAGTTGGAGGCACTGAAGAGAATTAACTTCCAAGAGAGCTAATACCTACAAAATCAGAAAATTTAGAAGTCGTAGTAATAGTAATAATAATAACAACAATGAAATTTCATTATATTTTCTCCCTGTGGATCTTAAATCCCGTTGACACTGCCAAAAGTTCCTCTGTGATAGTTTGGCCAAATTACTGCATCACTTGCCGACAGAAAGGGGTTTGCACCAGGTTCTGAAAGCTCTTTCTGGATGGATTTGCTTGTAATTTTAAAAGTCCTTAGATACTTAACATCCAGCTTCTGGAAATCACGTTAGGATCATACTTGTAACTTTCATCTGTAATATTTTTTCAGTTTGCCCCTTTACAGAATGCGTGTCCATGTTTAATAATTTTACTGTAATAATGCTAGTGGATGTTAATTTTCTATATGCCATCAGGAATTGGAATAAACCTAACAGCTGGAATTAAGGGCAACTTCTACCACTTGTCTGAGAAGAAGTAGCTATATGGGCGTGGTAAAACAGGCCTCATTTTATCTCATCTTGGAGATGTCTCATGAACATCTTCTCAGCAGTAGATTCTGGATACAGGACTTGAATATTCACCATAAAATACCTGCAGCCACTATGGAAGGGTAAACTTGAGGATTCTGCTATCTTAGCATAGTGCCATGTCAGGACTGAATAGAGGTCAGTGGTGATAGGGCAAAGTGGACATCAGTGCTGGAGGCTGGAACAGTTTCAGACTTGATTGCCCATTTCAATGTGATCAGACCTTTCAGTGTGAGCCCCCTGACCACCTAACTTGATGCTGCAGATGTGTACCTAAATCTCAGGGATTCATTTATATTCAGGATTATTCTGTAGTATCTTGTGACAAAATCATAACTAGTATTTCTAGAATTTTATTGTACCTCCAATAAAATTTGGTTCGACCACTTTGGAAAGTGTGTTCAAGGAAGGAGTGTGGTGGGGCTGCAGCTAAGACACGTCAGCTTTCAAAAGGTTTTTGTTTATGTTGTGTTTGCTAGTGGAGGTTTTTCTTGGAAGACTGATAAAATAACCATATTGTGTACCTCCAGTTCACCTCTGTGTCTGTAATCATCTGTTAAAGTAGGAATTCAAATATGTTTTCTTGAAGAAGAAAAACACAAAAAATGAAGAGAGGAAACATTAAGGTTTTTTTCTAGCTGTATAAATAACTTTACTTGAACCTACAAATCTTTCAATACCAGATTTTTTTTTTAAAAATATGTTTCCATTTAAAATTAGACTACAGCATAAATACTACTTGAGTGTTGTTAAAGTGATAGAATTTGCTTGGTCTGAAAGATGACTGATCTAAATACCTGGTTTTGAAAGTTTGTCATTTCATTTTTTCCACCCAGCTTAGCTTTCAACATTAGGCTTCACACTTCAGGATAGTATAATTTTCTTTTGTGCACTGGAACCCCATTAGTGTCCAGGGCTGGCATCAGAAGTGCTTAACTTTTTTACTTTAACATCTTTTCCCTCTCTTGTGGTTTTCCTTTTATGAGATTCTCAGCACTGATGTGGTAAAACTTTTGCTCTGCTGTTTTTCATTAAAGCATTTGCAAACAAACAAAAAGACTTGTAAAATAAGTAATGAAAAATATTTAACAGAAAATTTATCAATCATAAAACCATAGCCTTTATTGTGTTTTGGCCACTTTCTGCTGGTTTGGCAGAGGAAACAGCAGCTCATTTTCTCAAAATGGGGGAATAGTGTCAGCGTTACTATGGAACTGTAGAAACTCCTTGTTCTGGAAGATCCCATTCTGTTTGGGATTGATGTGTGTGGGAGGAGTGTTCCTGCTCTGCCCCACCTCTTTTTTTTTTTTTCTAAGCTTTTTTTGAAAAGGCACGCCTTGCTGTGTGAAATGCCTGCAGAAAGTGAAAGTGATATCTGAAAGAAAGGCGTTTCCTGCTCTTCAGGAAAAGGAACCCAAGCTTGGAAACTAAGCATCTAGCTTTACCACCTGGAATTTCAAACTAAAGACCTGTAACTGAAATGATAGAATCATAGCTCTCAAAAAAAAATTTGCTTTCACTTCAAGAAGATGGATAGTGAGGAAATGATTAACCTTTGTTAGGCTTCATATAGATACAGGTTATAAATCATCTTTAAGGTACCAAAATGGAACTTGGAAGATCTGGAGATTCAGACTTTGTATTTTGGAGACGTTTGTGCAATCACTTCTTCTTTATTACTCTAATTCTTATGTCTAGAAGAGTGTCCATAGGGAAATTTAGGAGAATTTAACAGAAGGCTTTCAGTCTGCAGAAAACAACCTGAATATTGCTAGAGTAAAACAGAAAAGTGTAAGTGAGAGCTTGTGTTAGCAGCAGTCAGGAACAGTGAAGTCTCTGGAGACTCAACAATGACTCTTTCCTATCACAGTCATATCATTCCTACTATAATTGTATCTTTCCTATCATATCAACCTGTAATCATTCCTACCATTCCTAGTGGAGAAAGCTGCAGCATGATCTAAACCATGTTTACACGATATACATTTTCAATTTTGGTTTTCATAAGGCAGTTATCTTGCAAATTCATCATAGCTTAGAATAACAAATCCTAAAACTCAAATATTTACCAGGAAGGGGAGAGAATACTAGTATTTTGTCACTGCTGTAGGTACCTGAGCTTCATGGATAATAAATTCAGGTTGCTTAAAAAAAAAAAGCATCTCTATTAAATTGTCTCACTTTTTAACTTCAATGAAGTTTTATAACATTTGTGACTCTTTGGACATGAGACACACAAGAGTCCAAAGGGTGAGTGTAGAAGACCAATAGTGATTTAATAACCTGACATTATGATTGTGGGGATTTAGGAATATTTTATTTGACTGTCAGTATTGTCTTGTTTCAGCACACTATTTTAGGAGAAAAGGCAAACATGATTAAATTTGGATCGCATACCAAAGTTTAATTTGCTTTGCATGGAAGGTATTGTTGGAATACTGAAGTTCTGAATGTGGCATCACTGGGTGGCAGGGGTGGGTTGTAGAGAGTGACAGTCATGACAACACATCACTCCAGAGATCTTGTGCCTTCGTATTTGTAAAAAGCTGAAAGAACTTCTCTGCATCTCAAGAAATTGCAGAGAGCTGATTCTTCTTTTCACTAGGGCCAGGCCTTCTAGGGTACTTAGCACAGCTGTTTTGAGAGATACTATAGAACGACCATTTTAAACATACCAATATTTAGTTGTCATTCTGAAACTTTACAACCTCTTGGATTCTGGAACAATTTTCTAATTGGAGTTGTGATAAATTATATTTTTTGTTAACATACAACCTCTATTGATGAAAAGAATAATGAAATCCAACATATGCCAGAGCTGGAAGCTGGATTTGGTGATTTTAGAAGTTTCTGAGTATTTTTTCCCATCTTTTTGTGAGCTACAGTAAACATTCTTCAGAAAGTTTTAACTCAGCTGGATTGAATTGTGATTTGAAAGCCAGAAAAGGACAGTAAAAAGGAGCTGCCTCATTTCAGATGCTCTTACAACCACATTGCCTACTTAAAATAATTAAACTTGTACAAATGATCAGATTGCTTAAACAGTGTGGTGGGGCCTGAACTCATGTGAAAATGATTAATCCTTACCACTTTTGGTATCATTTCCTTCCATAGCATTTAATAATCCTGCTTTCTATTCCTGAGGCTTATGCATCTGTTTTAGAATTCTCATTCATTTCTTACCGTGTACAATTTTTCATGCAACTACTGAACTCTGTGTGTCAGATGTTCCTGAGTTCATGTTTGGTAGAACTTTGTGGTTTATCTAATACCTTTCACCAATATTGTAATATGAAGCATTATAGATGTAATTTTTTTTGGCATCCGGACCAAGACACTATCAAAAGGCCTGGCTTCCTGAAGTGCTGATTGTTCAGTCCCTGAAAATCATACTTTTAATAATTAGAACATAAATTATGAATTATTTTTAAAATCGTGGCCGTGCATCTTTTAACTTTGCATTAACCTTTTAAAGGTTATCTTTTGTTAAAACTTTCTTTAAACTTACCCTGTTTCTGCGTGTGTGAATGTAGGCCTTGCTAGCATTTAATTTTTATTAATTAATTCTGTCAGAAAACAATACAAATATGTTTCTAGAAAATCTGTTAATTAGATATGTAGTCTACCTGTTCCCTAAAGCATGGCAGTTTATTATTCAAAATTTAAAATTAAAAACCTGATCAATTCACTGTTTCATTCCCATCAAATTCCATAGGATTTCTCACTTATTTAAAGGTTAATGCAATTTTTTAAAATGTACTTCTGTGTTAAAAGCGTAAATGACTGAGATTTATGAAAGTATGCACAAAAACCTGTACTGACATATAGGAGTATAAAAATGGTGAAAACCCACTAAATTCTCATCAGAAAACTTTATGCTTGGTGACTGGCAGATGAAATTCCTGTTAGGGGAAAGAATTAATGAAAGAGTAGAAAGGCCGATAAAATAACAGAAACAGAAGTTAAACAAGAAGGAAACCTAATTATAGCAAAACTCTACCAATTTTCAAATCTCTACAAAGTTCTTAAGCCTTACCGTGCCCTTTATCTTTACATATTTCCTAATGTGGAGTCTGGGCTCCTGAGCTGGGCACAAAGGTTCCAGAAACCATACCTGGAAAAGTCAACTGCTATAAAACGGATCTGAAACACCAGATACAGTGAGAGACTGAGCTAAAAAAGGAAATTTGTTCGTTGTTCCTTGCCATGGGTAGTGTCTGCTGCTTAGTGACCAGGTGATCTCCAGAGATTCCCTTCCAACTTCAATTGTTTTGTGAGTCTGTGATTGAATACAAGCGCAATATTTTTGGAGGAAAACCGATTGCTTTGCTTTACAGTGTAGGATAAAAACAGCCAGAAACATAGGTGACATCCCTCAGCTTAGGCTAAAGTATAACCTGGAGATTTTGTACCAACTAGGGATGAACATAATGGCCATCCACCTTGTGTCAGCTCTTTGCTAAGTCTTGTGCCTGCCCTGGCTGCTCACTAAGGCAGTACAGGTGATGTGAGGCTGCGCAGCCTTCCCAGACAGTCTGTGTTCCATTTGTTACACAGAGGGCAAGAGGCACTCCTGTTCTTCCCCAGGTATGCTTTAAAACCAAACTGCATTGACTTCTCTCGAGAGCTGATCCATTTTGTCTTCCCACCAAAGTAGAGCTGTATCATTTTGTCTTCTCAAAATCCTAGACTGTCTCCCTTGAGAGTTTCAGACACTGGATCTGTGCCGTGCTTAAACATGAAATACATATTGGTCAGGCTCAGTAGTGTACAGGAGAAGAACGTTATGTGATTGGAATAAATGAATTCAAAAAGCAGAAGTTCTGTTAAATTCAGGCATCTCTAAGGCTTCCAGAACTGAAGTTTTGAACAGAAGTGTAGATGTAGGAATCCAATATTAATTCAGTCCTTTCTTGAATTGTTCCAAAAGAATCCTTTTTATAGAGCACACATTACTGCCTCTTTTTACAGCTACATTTTTCCCCCTGTCAAATATATATGTAATGTGCACTGTAATAATTGATCAGTATACATTAACCTATAACACCGTTATTCACCAGATTCCACCAACCACCTGCCAGAAATGTCATTACACAACTTCTGACATTTAAAAAGACAATGAAATTAGAAATATAAAGGGGCCTTTCAGCCTTTTGAAAGCTGGTAGTCTATTCCTAACTACTGCATGGAAAAGCTTCAGGATTAAAAAAGAAAGAAGGCCAGTCATGAAGAATGGATAATACAATCTAAAATGAAAAGGTTTTTTTTCCAGTGTCAATTAATGTCCTTGGTTCTGAAGTACTACTCCAGAAATGAGGATTTTTAAATCTGTAAAAATATAACAGATGACTCTGGAAACATCTGAGGTGGTTTCTGCTTCAATTTTCCATTTGTATCTGTAGATTTGATAAAGTAGCTGAGTGGGTGGTAAAAAACAGATGCTGCTATACAGTGTAACTGGAAGTCTGCAGAGACCAAGCACCTTCATTTTGTTTTTTGGGAAAACTTCAGGTTACCAATTTCTTTAAAAAATCATAGCAAGTCACCCATATTTATGTAAAGCCCAACAAATAAACCTGCACCTGATGTAGGAGACCTAAAGTCAAAACTCTCCTCTGCTTAATAAAGGGCAACCTGATAATCCAGGTGGTGCCAGCTTCATTTGTAATAAAATATTTTAGGCTTATGGCCCTTGTTCAGGTATGCTTAAATTGAGGAGTGATGTATACAAGGCAGATACATTTCTACAATAAAACAGATTTTTCACACTGTGCTAAGTTGATCAAGGTAATTTTGGAATTGTCAATACAGGGTTTTGGACCACATCCACTGATTGCATAAAAAGGCTGAATTAAATGAGAATTTTCAAAAGCATTAATGTTTTTAATAATTTTCAGATGGCAAAATTATAAAAGATAAATTTTAAATTGCTATATATAGTAAGCACTCTGTGGTTTACTTCAGGAAATCTTCACTTCAGTGCAAAACAAATGGGAAGAGGAGGTAACATATGTGGAGATAATGAAGCCAGTTTATTTTCAGTTCCTAGAAATGGACATTTAGAAGATCTGTGCAAATCTGTTAGATTTGTCAGTAATGAGGCGCTCTGTCCTAACTTGCAGTAACAATTACAATCTTGAGTCTTATTTTCTCTTTGTTTTTTTATGGGGTGTTTATAGGAATATGCATCATCATTGCATAGGCATTTTGTAAAGCCTGGTCTTATAAAGTTATATCTGGATTTTTACACAACCTAGAAACGGGAAAGTATGAAACTTGATATTCTGCATAGAAATATATAACAAATATACTTTCAATTAGTTTATATTTTTAGCACAAATTTGTTCATGTTTTTCAGAAGAGGTATTTGAAATAACATTTAATTATTTGGTATTTTTAAGGCTTTATGATTTTCATAGTTAGCAACAGATACAATTTTCCCCAAATCCAAGAATTTTTACAGCATCAAGTTGCAGATTTATCCATCTCATAATCCAAGATAAAATGTGATACGTTTATTTTCATTGTCGCTGTTACCAGAACTCAGGAAGATATTTTAAATGGGGATATAGAATATAATACATTGCAATATAATTGCAAGATATTCTATACCAATGTGTATATATATCGATATTTATCCATACAGAAAAATGTTAGTTACAATATTGATTTACTACACTATATATAAAAAATAAATAATTTCCCAGATCTGAAAAGAGCAGTTGTTGAAATTCTTAAAATCAAACTTTTATAGTGACTGGGGTTTTTTTTAACTGCAGAGGTCAATGAGACCTTAAAAATTATTAAGTCCCACATTGTTGATAAAAGAAAACCAGTAAACAAACTTGAAAGGTTGCCATTTTTTAAACATTTATTTCTGAGTAGAAAAACTTTTGTCTCTGTAATAGATATTTAGTCCACTTTATCATGGACTTTGAAAGCAGTGTCGGTAGTGTGGCATGGTTAGTTATACACAGTCTTCCTATACGTACATAGCTAAAACATTTTATATAGAAAAAGTCCAAATTTCTCATGGTTTAGATTGTTCCAGTTGCGTAAAGGACCTAATATTTCAGTGTGCAAAATCAGAATATTCAATTCCTAGCTTTCACTTTTCTTGGTCCGAGTAGCACTGAATGGTTTCACTTTACTCTGACCCGCAGCTGGAAAAGACTCTCCACCCTTCCTGCAAATGAGACACCTCACTAAGCAATAATTTGCAGAATCATTTTAATGGCCAGCTCAGGTTTTGTTTTGATTTATAGTTCCATTTCATGAAATGGACAATTGTTTGTTCAGTGTATTCCTGCCAGTTCCAGGTTGAGTTGATTTTTGGTTTTTTGAATTCACAGAATTCCATTAATGGGCTTCCTGGCAATAAGTGGAACATCACTGTTGGTGATGTAACAGTGAGACTTGGGGAATTTCACAGCTCCTCCATGCTTCATGACTCTATGTTGAGAGCAAGTCTGACACATTTACTTTCCTTTCCTTCTAGTGTACCCCTCACCATTTCATAGAATCCATTCGGTTGGAAAAGACCTCTGAGGTCATTGAGTCCAACCTGTGATCCAATACCAAAATGTCAATCAGGCCATGCCACTGAGTGCCACATCCAGTCTTCCCTTAAACACCTCCAGGAACGATGACTCCACCACCTCCCTGGGCAGCCCATTCCAATGTCTGATCACCTGTTCTATGAAGAAATTCCTCCTAATGTCTAGAATTCCAAGTAATGTCCAATTTCCTTGCTATATGCTAAATTCAGTAGGTAGCACTGGGGTTTGTAGCATGGGTAAAAGCCTTGTCACCCTTAGGCCAGCTGCCTAATTTTGTCTATGAGGGATTCAAGACCCCAGAGAATATATTTTGGATAGTGTCAAGGAGTGACCTTACAAGGTACTCATAACTTCTACTGATCATCTCAAACTTGGTTTCAAGACTGCCTTCCAAAATGCGATTTTTCGTATAGGACTGATGTGTTTGTCACTTGTGGATCTTGGGGGATCTGGCAAGTTGGAATTTATGGCTGTTCTTCATATTCCTGATATATAACTGAGTTGGAAATGTAAATCATTTAGGTTTTACTTCACTGTAAGGCACAGGACTTTGCACAGTCATCTCACTGGCCTGTGTAGTTGGACAGAAAAACTTGACATGTCTAGCACCATTGCTGCCTATACTTGCCACTGGATACTAAGAGGAGCAAAAAGTACATTTTTAAATTATGCCATGCCAGGTTAAAATAATAATGTTGTCTGGCAAAATTTAGTATGTCTTTATTAAGTAGAGTTACTTTGTTTTATTGTACAAATTTGATGCAGTGAAAGTAAAAGGAACACCACACTCTGAATAAGCCTTGCAAAAATGAAACAAAAACCAAAAAAATTTAAAAGAAATAACTTAAATATAAACATACAACAAAATCATAGGGAAATAAATTAAGTCCATCACCACTGAGTTATGCCCCCATCTGTTCCCAGTGATCCATGAGTGCAATTTCCAGTAGATAAATGTGAGCTACTTGTAAATTTTTTTTTTATATTGATAAACAACTAGACATTGCTAGATAATTACCCTGAGACTGTGTCTAAATGCCAATAAATCTCTGCTTGAAGTGGGGCAGACTTAGGGCAGGTTTCACAGGGGTGTGTCCAGCTGAGATTTGATTATCTGCAGTATGAAGAGATGCAGTCTCTCTGAACATCATTTTAATTACCCTCATTGTGAATGTTTTTCATACCAGTCAGTGTTTCCTTTATTGCCGTATGTATCCATTGCCAGTTGTTGCATCTCTTGCACCTCCAAGATCTTCTCTACATCTCTCTTTAAGCAGCTCTAGACTTCCCTTTAGATTTCATTCTTTCAGGTTTACAGGCCAGTTCTCTAGCCTCTACTCATCTTGTGCTCTAGCCCCCTAATCCCCTTGGTGACCCTGTTGCTGAACTTGCTCCAATATTACAATACCCTTTTTTTGTGCTGGACACAGAACTCCAGGTGAGTTCTCACAAGTGCCAAATAGAAGAGAATAATTATTTCGTTGGACCTGCTTGCCAACCCTTGCTAATAGAGGCCAGGATGTTTTCCACTGGAAGAGTGCAGTGTTGACTCATTTCCATACCCTCCATGCCCACAGGTGTGTTTTGCACAGCTCCTTTCTAGCTGGTAGCATTCAATGTGTGAATTTGACGGGGGTTATTCCATCCCAAATACAGGACTTTCCATTTGCCTTTGTTGAGCTTGGTATCAGTCCATGCTTCTAGTCCATTGGAATTCTTCTGAATGGAATTCTGTCACCTTCCAGCGTGCTGGCCCCCTCCTTCCACCTTGATATTCTCTGCATACCTGCTGGGAGTAGATTCACTTCTTTTGTTCAAGTCATTAAAATCCACACTGGAAGCACTGACCCCAGTATAGGCTGCTGCCCCACAGCCACCAGAAATGATTCCACAATTCTATGATCCCATGACTCCTGAGGAACAGTGTTGGGAATTCACTGTCAGTTGCCCTCTGTGCTGTTGATTGCAACCCATTCCCTGCCCAGTCAATTTTCCACTCGTAGTCCACGTATTGAAACTGTATTTCACCAGCTTGATTAAAGGCTAGGTTGGAACACCACGTGTAAAGCCTTGCTGAGATATTAAAATAGTTGAATGAGTTATAAAAACATGGAGAAAGATTTTAGTCAAAGGTCTGGAAATCACAAGCCCAACAGTGTCACCAGAGAGAGCTGAAAAATATAAGATCAAACATTTTAACTTTGAATGCAACTTGCCAGTTTGAAACTATCACATGGTCATTGTGCTTTTTGCCATTTGAGTGCTCTAGATAAATGGGAATACAACTTCAAAGGCTCAGCAAAACATTCCTGATGATTCATCTTTATACTTGTTTCATCTTGCCGCTCCCAATATTTACTCTGAGTGTTATACCCTTTTGTATAACAGCTGTTTTCCCTTCTCTGAATATGTTAAATGTGGAATATGCATTCCAGGCAAGAGCACAATAATTTCAGTCAGGAAATAATTTTCTTTTATATTTGGATCTAGTGAATTAGGGTTTGAATCTCACCAAGCAGGGGTATTCATATATTTAATTAAACACATGATACTGTCCCATGTGTTGCAATAAATGTCCTCAGATTAACTAGGACTGCAGGATTGAATTTAAAAAATAAATTAAAGCTTTAGTATTTACAAGGCCTATTCTATACTTCAAGTGAATACATTTTCGATGGAACTTGTGCTCTTGTTTCTCTTAGGCTGTGTTCAGACACTTCACAGTAATTGTTTGTTATTACCTCTTAGTGCATGCCCTGACCATGCTGGGACAAGTGAATCTGTGTTGGGATGAGGCAACACCATTTCCCTTCCTGTTTCTGTACCCTTGTTCCTATTTGAAGAAAATGTATTCACAGAAGCCAGAACAGTGTTACAGGCCTGCTGAAGACCCAGCCTGCCTCAAAACTGCATTTGTTTGCCATGTTGGTGCAGTAACAATAAGCAAGCCCCATGAGAGGGGATGGTTTATTATGGCAAAGAGAATCTCCTGCTCTTGCTTGACATTTTTAACCCTAGAAGGGCAAGATCTGAACATTTTCTTTCTCTGTCTTGGAAGATATACCAACACCCTGTCCTACATAGCTGTAAATTCCATACACATCCACTAACCTAAAAGAATGGTCAAATATATTTTTTCCTAAAGCAGTACTTAAAATTTATTTTTCTCTGTCTTTCAGGGGTTGATTTGGGTGTTTTGTCTGTTTAGTTGTTGGTTTGGTTTTGGGTTTTTTTTTTCAATGAATAAAGGAATATTTATGAATGGGTATAATAAAGAATATATTCTGACTAATAAATTTGAGCAGATATAAAATACTCTTTTTGAATATTGAAAAACTCATATTATACATATGTGGGAAAAGAAGTAACTCACAGTAAACCTCAATAGATACACTGATAATAGTCCTGATGAGAACTTCCCAGCATACAGCCAAGACTGTTTCTGCAGTGTGTTCCTTTTGGCATTTTTGTGAAATGCTCCAGGAAATAAAGTGTCTTACTCTCTAAGCTAGTCCTATACTGTACACCTTGAGCATAATATGTACTGACCTAAAGACTTCTCCAAGTGATCTTTTTGCTACAAAGAATCCAAATTAAATACAAATCTTTTATCTTGCTGCCCTAGACTGAAAAGGAAAAAGGGAATAGAGGATATTTTCTAGCTGAATAGAAACCAGGCAAAGTGTTTATTTTAAACAACAGACTTAAATGACATTTTCTTGAGGACTTCATCACCCTATTCCCCACATGAACCATGCCATATTAACCCCATAAAAAGGCATCAAAGTGTTAAGTCCAGATCTTAAGTGAGGGCTTTTCATTTGCATCCACCAGGTTTTCTGTTCATCTCTTCTTTTCACTTTGCCTCTTGCAAAAAATTTTGCAAGCTGAAATGAATAAAACATTCAACATCGAACAGGAAATGAGACCTTGTAAGATATTTCATCATGTTTGTTGCAGCACAAAGAAAATCAGAAATTGTTTCTAAAAGAGAACATGTTATCCCTGAAATGACACGATAAAATGAGGAAAATTAAACTCAAGCTGTTGTACAAAGGGAAAACCTCAGCCTAGTATGTTGAAACATGCAGATGAAATCTGATATTCCTATTGCAGGGAATGCTCACTGGGAATACAAACCCTGCCCTAGATCAGGGAGGTTTTGTGAAGGAGCACTTCAGGAACTGTCACTGTAGAAGAACTCAGATATACACAGAACAGAATTCCTCTTTGTTTCAAATGTAGAGCTTTCATTTTCCTGTTCAGTGTGTGCTTTCATGTACTCAGTGCCAGCAGTGGACCCTCGCTGCAGGGAGTCAGTAGATTCTGTGCTGCACTTGTGTCTCAGAGATCACACAGCATTACTGCTAACTGTAACAAGAGACCTCCACCCTCAGGCCTATAAAGTCCTAAATTTGACTAATTCCTGGAATTATTGTTTATAAATAATCTTACGTACTTGACCACTTTTATTTATTCTTTCTATTATGTTTCCTTGCCTCCCATTATGACATGATTCCCAGCAGAATGGCTCTGTTTGATAGCGTTATGGGCTATTTGATAGCATTATAGACTATTATCTGTTTCTTTTTTCAACCCTGTGAGTTGTACTATGCCAGGAGAATCCTTTACAAACCTACTTAGAAAATAATTTTGGTGCAGATTGCCTTAATCCATTGTCACAGCCGGAAGAGGAGCTTCAGATAAAGTTTATTAGAGAAGCTCTCCCGTTGAGTCACAGGGTGCAGAAAGGACCTCCTTGCTTTCTGAACTCCTTCTCAAACAGGAGCCTAGGTGCAGCTGAATCCAGACTTAGCCACAGACTAAATCAAAAATTTAGATCTAAACTATTATATAGGTGTAACTGAACCTTTATACTCTTTAATCCCACAGCATTAAGGGTGGCAAACCAAATGTATTTATATCAATAAAATAAATTATTTATTTAAATTGATGGTGATAATGATTAAACTAGAAGATCTTATCAGCATTATTTACTGCACAGTATAGGTAGCTATAACTATAATGTACTAAGTATTGAAGCAGTGTTGAAGCAGTGATGTTAAATCTACGAAAATAATTATTAATTAGAGATTGATGTCACTCACCCATACCAGTGACTGTGGGCAGATCTCTGTCACTCAGACTCAAGGGGTAGCCTTGAGGAACATCCTCACTCAAGGGAGTAATTTCCACACACACTCCAAGAACAGGTATGTTAGAAGACGGTGCCATTAAAAAGTGGGACTGGACTTTTACAGGATAAAGTGATTTGTTTTTCAGTCATATATCACTGGGCCAGCTGTGTCAGCTCAGGGGCTTTCAATAAGTTATCAGTGCTATCACACATTGGTTCCTTTATCAGGAACTCTGTCTGCCACACCCTGGTTGGTGCCAGCTGCTGTCAGGAAACCTTGTTCTCAGAATTTCTAACTTTGGGATTAATGAGCTACGTTGGTCTCAGTTTTTCTTCAACACCAACAGCAGGGTGACCCCCATTCTCCACCCATCACCAATAACTTGCAAATAGGGTATTTTTGGAGCTGTTTTACCTCCATGCAGGCAGAGCAGCCTGCTACACCCATGTTATCTTACTTTGCTTATTTGATATTTCTTTTATTCTCAAAATTGCATATGCTTGCACATTGTAATGCTGAAAATTCCACCTGGGATTAAGATGTCAAGTAGTTTGAAAGGAGACTTTGCAACCTGCCTGTTTTTCTGTATTGGCTTTTATAACATTCTGAAGAACTAAATGCTAAATCTCTGACTGGATCTTCAGTGCTCAATTAGCACGGACTTCTCAACAATGGTTTCTTAGGAGTATTACAACTTGTACAACTTTTCCTGCAGTGGAAATCTGGATGCCGCTGCAACAGCTTAGATATACATCACTCTGGCTGATACATTTTCCTCAGAAATGTCTGACACACTTCATTGTCTTGCCTAACAGTACACAGTTTAAGGATTATTATAGTTAGACTATCAGGAGTGTTAGTTTCTTTGCCATCTGCTCCAAAACTAGTTTGAACTATACAGTGCGAGCTTTTGTGTGCATTGTGTCTCAGGACTGGAATAACATAAAATCCCAGCAGAGGGACCCCTCATACCTTATAATGCACATGTGTTTCTAAGTCTTTTGTTCCTGTACGAGTATTTTGTTCTCGCACAAATTTTTGGCTTTTTCAATCTACATGAAAATTGAACTGTTACGTACTATATTTCAAAAGAGCATGTGACTTGTAAAAAAAGTGCTTAGGGTTTTTCTCTGTCCTAGGAAAAATTGTAAGTAACAGGAAACAGGGTGTTGTACTAGGGAAATATAATTTATAGAATAAAAAAAAAAAAAGAAAAAAACCCCTTAAATATGAATTCAACAGTCTATAAATAAAATTTTAAAACTACCTCTTTATGTACCTATTGGTTAGACCAGTCTTATCTTGCATGTTTTCATGTTTGAAATCTAGAACCTACATTTTAACTGTTAATTTTAAAAGAAGGCCCTAAGAATTCATGCTGGTCACACCTCTCCCAGCTGTGATAGGCTCAATGTTTGGTTTTAGCACTGCAGATGAGTCAAGTTGTCTAGGTAACAATCTGCTGCTGTTACTGAGCTTATTTTAAGTATTTTCTTACACAATTCAAATCTTTTTTAATCAGATCAAAATAAAGCCCATGGAGACACTAAAGATATTACCATAAACCTGAAGTATGTAACATTTTTCTATAGATTTATACATAATTTTAGTAACTCTCTACAAGCTGTTTTTTATATTGTATTTTGTTACTATCCTGGTGCATATATTCAGTGCAGAAAAAGATTAATGTGAGGCCTGTAGGATGCTCAGACATTTTGTGTCTGTTTTTTGCAGTTTCACCATTAGAGTTAAATCCTAAATATACTTGGTCCATCGGGTCTCTCTGGATTCTGACCTTATATTTAGTAGGTGGTGCTGAAGTTCAGCAGCAGAGCCTGCTTGCACAGAAAATAGATAGAATTAGAGTTTAAGGGAGATATAAAGTACAGGTAAACAGTCCTGACCTGCCACCTGCTTACCTGTGACTTGCCCTGTTTTAGTCCCTCCTCTTCAATTTTCTATGCCTGCTCTTCCCCAATCCACCTTGGTCCCCACGACTACCTTTGTCCTTTTCCCTAAGTATCCCATACTAAGGTCTTGCCATTCCTACAATCCCCTCAAACGTGCCCCGTAACAAGCCTCATGCAGTCCCGCAAGCCTCCTCAAATATTCTGTAAGATGTTTGGTCTTTCCTATGAGACCCCAATCACCGTGTTTGCTTTCCCATCAGTTGCAAAGTGCTGGCTGATCCTTTCGTAGGCTGAACAGGTGGGTCCTGAATGGCACATCCAGCAGTGGGAATTCTGACCCTTGCTATTGTCTGAGTTATCTGCTGCTGGTTACAGCTTGTGTCCTTCTGTTGTCAATTTATAACCTTTTCTGTTCCTTCACTGTGTCTCCTGCATTGAATAGTCAGTCACTAAACACCTTTCTGAACCAGCTGTCCTTACAATCCAGATAACCTTGCCCTGCTAATGTCAACCATACATGCACTGCAGAAGAAGCTCCCTAACTAAATTCTTCCTCTGTGTCATTACAAGGATGATCAGAGTCTCAAAGAAATCATAAAAATTTTACAGTCCATCAGGTCCTGTGAAATGAAATGAAGAAATTATACATCCAGGAGTAGTTGGCTGATTTAGACATTAGCATTAGCTGCTGCTTTTCTCTTGGTGAGATGGTTTCTCTGTCCATCACTGTGGTTTTGCACAATCTTTTGCATTCTGTGTCACAAAATGAAAAACAACCCCGAACTTCTAGCCTTAGTCCAAAGCACAAAAACAAAGGAAAATGAACTAAGAACTGTTAATGCATTGAGTATAGAATTATCTTAGGAAAAATAGGAGGAAGAGGATTGAAGAAGCCATCTGTTCCATCCCACTGCCCCAGCTGTGTAGTCAGGCCTGACTACATTTGAGCTATTCATTCATAGTAGCCTGGCTAACTGGTAATTAAAAAGCTCAAATTACAAAGCTTTTCTACAACCGCCACATCTAATCTGTTCCAATCTCAACTATTCTTTTTGTATAAAGGTTTCTCTTACGTTCTGAAGTAAATCTCCCTTAATTCAGTTTTAAATAAATTAGAATAACCTACCAGTCTCTTAGTCTGTTGCTGAATTAGTGCTGCTATTTAGATTGTTGATGTGAAAGTATCCACACTGACGCTATGAAAGGAAGGCTTAGCTCTTGTAGTTTTTGACAAAAGACTTTTGTAGCACAGTTGTATCACGACCAAAGCAAAAGAAAAAAAAAAGAAGATAGAAGAGAGCGGATTCTACTTTGTTGTTGCAATTGGATCTCAATTCTGGGCCTGGCATCCAAAGAAAGAGAGTTTATGTAATCATTGTACTTGTTTGTCTGTCTGCTAAATTCAAAATTTTGTAATGCAAAAAAAGAAACACACCTTTTGAGTAAAGCCAAGAATTTATTATTGACATAATTTAAATCTCAACAGGATGATCAAAGGAATTGCTATATCTAATTAATGTGGGAAAAAAAAGGAAAGGGTCCATTTTTTCTCACAAAGGGAGCAGGGTGTTGCATAAAGGTTCATTTCCCCCCATTCTGTGCCAGGAGGAATGGTGTTGATGGGGTTTCTTCCCCTTTGTCAGGCAAGCATTGTGTTGATGGTTTCTTCTTCACTTTAAGCTGGTTTTATGTTTTCTGACACAGATTGATGTCCCATTTGTAGTTAATGTCCGCAACATTATCCCACGTCCAAATTTTGTATGTATACTGTTTTACAATTATTAGATGCTTTTTCTTTGCTATTTTTTGTGATCCTTAAAACTAGTTTTGTCCAGCTCCATCTCTCCATTTCTTAACTAACTACAAAAGAAATACCTGCATCCCTCAGGTCTCCAGTGCTACCCTGTGACATCTTTCTTACCACTCCCATGCACTGTATTGCGTCCTGTGTTCCCAGCACTGTCACACCATCCCTGTGCTGCTCTACCACTACAACATCATGCTGGAAAAGGGAAATATTTCCCTCTACACAGTGGAATTATTTTTTACTCTCTGTATAGAAAAGCTATAGTTTACCATCGAAAGATAAGTGAAAATAAAACAAATTAGGCATAGCAACCCTTTCACATAGAAAAAATGCTATTATATCTAAACAAGCAGGAAGAAATGTCCAGGCAGGCCAAGTTCAAGCCAAACCTACTGAGCCTCAGTCCTGGGACTGTGAAAAGCCAGCTCAGGCCTGTAGCCTATTACTGGCACTGTCAGTGATATATATTTGGGGCTGCTGAGCTACAGGGATCCTCCCTTATTACTTTTGGGCTTACTGCCTGGGAGGTACAAAAGTCTCTTGTCCTTAGCTGCCAGGTGACCCCCAGCCCCCAGATGCTTGCCTGGCACTCTGTGTGCACAGCTCTGAACCAGCCTCTGGCTGCACAGGCACCAGTGGGACCCAGAAAAAAGCTGTTGCTTTGTGAAGGTGGCAGTACAACTCAGCAGAGCTGCAATTAGGCCACTTGAACTACTGAAACAAAAAGGGGTCATAGAAAATCAGAACACTCTTATCAACAGAACACTGGGCTATGATGGCTCTCTTTGCAAGTATGTGTTGTATGAGAGTGAAACAGAGATAACCTCCTGCCTGAGGACAACAACAGTAGCTTTAAAAGTAAGTTTTTACAGAGAATGTCTTTCACAGTTCTTTGTTGCTTACCTCTGGAGCAGCTACATCAACCATCCCAAATACAATTTAAGGTACTGATTACAGCAGTATCTGATTGCTTCATCATCATCAACATACCTTTTTTCTATTGTTCATAATTCCTGTGATAGTGAGAAATGCTAGTATTCTGATTTTAGGGACGGGTATCTTAATCATGACTCCTCAAGATACTGCAGGAGTGTAACTAGCAGCCATTCTTAAGCAAATAGGTATCCAGAGACTTGGGACATGTTCAAAATCATGTGGAAACTGAGCACAGATTCTATATCCCATGTTAAGACCTAAATGTCTTCTTTCCCCAGACACAGAGTTCTCTCTTTAAGTTCTTTTTGTTTTCAGAGCAGCTGTACTTCTTGGACTTCATCCTGTATTTGGCTTCATGGGCACTGCTAGGGGAAGGAAAATTGATAACTCTGTACGAAAAAAAGAAAAGTAATGTTTGTTGATTCTAATTTTGTGTTGTGGACTTCATGAGAGTTGGTTTCATACATTCCTAAATTTTTCACAAGAATATGAAAAAAAAAAAACCCCTCATGCGGTTAAGACAGCAGTATGAATGACTCTAGAAGCTGTATCCTCCACTGAGCGTTCTTCTGGAAGTGGCAAACTACTAATGAGTTAATCCATGAGCATGATCTTTTGCAGATTTTTGGACACTCCTTTTCATAATTTCTCAGCTCTAATATGACACTTATTACTGTCCTGCAATGCTCTGGTGAACTGCCAGTTTTTGCTACATCTGTAGTTGCCCACACAGCTGCTGTCCAGACACTTCCTGGGCAGACATGCTGTGCTTGGCTTTGGTTGCATGTATGGGTTGTTAGAAGACATATTTTGAGCTCATGATCCCACATGACTTGTGCTTGGTAGTCTTTCCTTCTAGAAGGATACTCAATTTTTCTCTCCTTCTTCTCAGGCCACTGATTTTTTTGCAAAGCTTACAAGCTCTTCATATCTCTTAGGCCTCTTCTCCCTTTTACTGGCTGAATTTGGCTTGAAGTGATTATCAGAGGACTGACACATGGACAGAGGGACTGCCACATGGTAAAGTCACATAAGCCTTAGTTTATGAAGCAAGGAAGAAACAAGTGATGCTTAAAAAAACCCAACCAAACACAGCCCCATCCAAAAAAGACCATCCATAAGAAAAGAGCAGTAGTTTATTTCTATAACTCTTGCTCTAGGACACCTCGCACTGTGCTCTAGAGAGAAAGATAATGTTTATAAAGATAACTGGAACTAGTCCTGCAAGAATTCTGTTCTGAATCCTCTTAAGCCTGCAGTACTATTTCCAAAACTCCATTGAATCATTAAGAAGTAAAATCTTTCCTAAAGTTGTAAACTCTCCTTTCCCCTTATTCTCTCCATCTCTCACAGAATCATACCCTTGAGCTGATAAAACTTAGTTACTTGATCTGGGACTTGAAATTCCTTGCCTCCTGTATCCATTTTTACCATTTTTCAGTGTAATGGCGTTTGTGTTTTATGAAGCTCTGAAACTTTGCTATTTCAGCAAGTACAGGAAAATACTGAGTTCATAAAATTCCCAGACTAGTACACAAAGAAACAGGAAAGGCCAATAAGACAGAAATGTGTTACCTAAAGGCAAGTCTACATTTCAAAGACATTTTTTCTCTTCTCCTCACACACATATACTTTCATCACAAACTTGGTATCTCTAGACTATGAGTATGAAGGAGCACTGTGATCTAAAGAATCTCAATATGCTGCCAGAAAACTGCTGAGAGGCTAAACAATCATTATCATCAAAGAGATCATAGTATATATGGCTACTAAGATGACTGTTGTATTCAAGTGCACGAGTGTATTTTGCCAAAGAAAATTTTGCAACTGAAAATCATAATTTTACACATTTGAAATTTTCAGCTAGAGAAGAAATTACTCATTTCCAGATTAATTTTATTTTCTAAAGGGAAAATGTTAATGCAGTAATTTGCTTTGACTTTGTTCATCTAATTCAGAATATTTTTCATCTTGTTGAATCGAGACAATGCATTTTATTATGAGTCAGTTTGAAAAAAGGATACTAAAATACATGAATCAGTTACATTGCCCTGTCAGCAAATGGCCTGTGAGCTGCTGTCAGCTGTGCTTCCAGATTGGCTCTGTTGGCAGGACTTTCTGGAGAATGAGGGCTGAAATGCTGCATAGAGATACAACTCTCAGCTGCACAATGCTCAATGAAGAGTGTAAGTAAGCATGCAAAAAAGTTGGACAAGGAAATTTCAACTAAAATTCAGAAAAAACAAGGTGTCAATATGGAGCAAGTAGTTTTAACTGACTCAAAATTCCAGGTTGATCCAATAACCAAAACAAGGCGCTTTTTTTTTTTTTCCCCTGAAATGTAATAATACAGATTTTCCTGGGCACGTATGCAATCAGGAGAAGTAATAATCAGTCCACTGCTTTGGTTGACATGGCTGTTAAATAATCTGACTAGTTAACTGTGCTGCGTAAAGTTGCCTGTGATATTAGTGGTGTATATATAACTGGACCCTAAATGATCTCCACAGACTTAGTATAAGAGGTGTTACCCATGTGGCTGTCATCACTAAAATAAAATAGAATGGAAAAAAACAGAAGCAAAGAAGCAAACGATTAAGAAAACAAAGAGCAGAGATGAATAGCAGTTAATTTTTCATACAGTAACTGAGATATGAGAAGGTGGAAATGTTACATTGAAATTCGGTGTGTGAAGAATTTAGTCTGTGAAACTGGTCCTATGTTATCATCACCTGGAGTCTCAGTCTGAGATATTAAGTAAAATGAGTGTGTAATCACCACTGAAAATTAACGTAGCTCAGTTCATATCCTGGCGTTTTACAGGTTCTGTGTGATGCTGTGGACACTAGAGGGAAGCACATCACTGAACTACAGCAGTTTATGGTGCTGAAGAGAAAATAGAACAGCCCTGTAATCATGGACTCTCATTTAATGGCAACATTAAAATTTTTCAGGGAGTAGACACAATTAGTGGACTAAGGGAATGAATGTAGGTTATGAGGCTTATTCTTCCTGTAAAGGATATAAATGTACTTTGAAACTTTAGTTACTGTTATGGATCATGGACAAGCGAACAATTTATATATTAAAGTAATCACAGGTACTGCTTATATGTCACGGTTTCATCTTTTCTTCCTTTCTCCTGCAGCTGATGTTTCTTAATTTAACATGTTCATCCCTTAGTACAAGTTAAAGGAAAAAAATCTTTAGGGTCTGATTCACTACCTTATGTAGGTTTTATTTCTGGCTTGACATGGTAAAGAAAAGTCTTGTCTAAAGAAGCTTTTTTTACTTTGTGCTAGAGTTAATGACTATAACGTATTGGATCTCATGCACAATTCATGAGAGCTGATTTAGCATTAATGCAGGTGCACAGAATGGCTGGAGCTGTTCACCTGCTCTCCCTGATGGAGGCAAAATGCTGCCACAATTTCTAACAAGGAGAAAGCTGAGGAATGAATCAGAAAGATAAAATGTATAATATATAATGTGTATATAAACGTGGCTTAAAATGCATTGTAAATGATTTGTACATAGCTAGGGAAATACCCTTCTGTGGTGTCAGGGTAATCTTGTAGTCAATGCTAAGATACAAGGCTCGATTGCCATCCTGTTGGCAGCCCTCTGAAGCAAATTAGGACTTGATCCTTCTGCCAGCAGAATCATTGGCAGGCAATCATATGCACAATGTGCTGCTCTAAATGCAATCAGAGAAATGTGCATTTGACTTAACTAGGTAAAACTCTTCAGCTGATAATCACCTGCTGACTTAACCATCTGATAACTTGTCACTTGTCTAACTGATGTTCTTATAATATATAGAAAGAAAATCTTACAAAGTAAGAATTTATTTTCTTTTCATACCCGTGCTTATTCATTGAAAATAGATTTTGGTCTGTTGGTTCCAGTAGCCATCACAGCTGCTATCAAAATTGGTTTTCTCTTAAACTGATCTTATTATAGAGTCATTGCATTTATAGGACTGAAATTATTTTCTTCCAAAATCGATATTGACATGCATTTACCATTCCTAAATGCTGCAAGCCTGTATAACTCAGTTACTATGTCCTGTTTAGCTTCTCATTTCAGCTTCTTAGCTTTTGCCCTTCTGAGGAAATATCTTATCAGGGAAAAGTAGACCTAAGCACTTGGAATTGATATGGCTTGTTTCAACTAGAATTACAACTTTTAGTTGGATGGAATGGAATTCTACTTTTAATATTAAGTCGAATTCCATTCAGTGAAGAAGGGTCAGGGGAGATCTTACCAATGTACATAAAAACCCCAAGAGAGAGTGTCAAGAAGATAGAGACAGGCCCAGTGTCAGGACCGGAGGCACCAAACGAGACTCAGGAGGTTCCCTCTGAACATCAGGAAACTTTCTCACTGTAACTGTGACAGAGTGCTGGCTCAGGGTGCCCAGGGGCTCTGTGGAATCTCCATCCTTGGAGCTCTTCAAAAGCTGTCTGGACATGGTCCTGACCATCCTGCTCTGGCTGACCCTCTGGTGAGCAGCAGGATCGGACTGCACATTCATAAAAGATCCTTACTGACCTCACCTGTACTGTGGTCCTGAGATCCTCTGGATTGTATGAGCTGTCATAAATTGTCACCTAGGAATCACAAATGATTACAAATAATGTGTTACTTAAAGGCATTTCAGAATTTACAAAATAATTATTAGTTATTCCTTCTCAAATTTCACATAAAAGTGGTTTGCATGATACTTAAATTTTCAGAAATGCTATACTCTGGGATAAATTTTGAAACTTATTGTAGATTAGTAGAGTATTTTATCCAGACTCAATTTTTTATGACTTAATCTCCCAGACTACCAAATAGTCATTCCCAACTTTCCTGGCAGATTAAATTTAGGAGCTAATTGACCTATTGGTGGAGACAAAGTTCTATGCCACTGGCTTCATAGAAACTTGTGTTTGGTGCTGTCAGTTATTTAGAATAAGCAAATGCATCAAGTAGATCAAAAGATTCACATACCACCCCTAAGCCACATTATAGAAACTATTTCAAAGTTACTTGATATTTTTTTTTTAAAAATCTCTCTGGAGTATGTGCAGGTATACGTTTGCCAGCTAAGACTTTGTGTGGTGCAGTAGATGATGCTACAGTTCTCTGGAGATCTGCAGAGCCTTCCAGTGAGCACAGATTTGTACAGAATTTGGCCAAGGTCTGTTTTATGTTTGCTGACAGCTGGAGATGAAGAGATGAAGTTTCTCACAAGAGAAGACACTACTTATTGGAAAGTTGAGTGGATGCAGAGGATGCTAAAGCATTGTTAGAGCAACATCTAGGCACATTTAATACAGAAGGCAGCACATGCACACTGGTGATCTGTTGTGGCACATCTGACTTCATTATCTGTGAAAGTCTGACACAGAGGACATATTAATAACAGTACTACTTTGATTATGACTTCCATTATGTCTGCATCATTTTCCTGGGCAAAAAGATAGTATGAAAGGACAAGAAGATATCAC
Organism: Dasyornis broadbenti; assembly: GCA_013397935.1. NCBI lineage: Eukaryota > Metazoa > Chordata > Aves > Passeriformes > Dasyornithidae > Dasyornis > Dasyornis broadbenti. The sequence goes on along the minus strand of VZRN01003464.1, from coordinate 2,381,827 downwards.
CAATTTGTGTTCTGAGCAAGTCCAGAAATCTTTATTTAAGATTATGGCTTCATTTCCTTTCCTATCAATTTAGCTTCTAATTCCATCATACAGGTCTTCTGTCTTTTAGCTTCCTGTTGTACAATAAGAACTTGGTAAACTAAGCACAAGCACCTGTGTTAGTGTTTGCTGTGGCCAGCATGACAGCCTGAAGGTAAGTCCTGGGCAGCCTGGCCTGTTGTGAAAGGCTGAGAGAGAATTTGCAGTGGCTTCTACAGCCGGGCAAGAAAAGGCCTATGAAATGTCAGGCTTTGGTTTATGCACCAAACATTATAGCAGACTGTCTCCCCTAGTGGATACGTACCTTTATCCAGGAAACAGTGTCATATTTCCCCACTTATTGTTTGTTTTTTTCTTGATGTCCTGTGCATAAACCGAGCTTCTAGTCTGAGGTTTCAAACTGAGTTTGAAATTAATAACTATTGTCTGTTTGTGCTCTGTATGATAATCAAATCAAGGGAATTAAGATAATGGCACTTCAATCCATGAAGACTGAAATTTCAAAGCCTAGATAACAGAAATTTCAAAGCCTAGATAACAGAGTGATATTACTGGAATTACATTAGGGATCACCCAGCTAAGGATCCTGAGACTGCAGTGTGAGGCAGCGCCACGCTCATATTATGCTGAGGAAAATTCTATGGATAGCCTAAAATAATTATCCAAAAATAACTGTCTGTTTTAGGGTTGACTGAATAGATCTCTAGGTTTCAGTAAATTTATCTGATTAGATCTCTCTTGATTGTAATGGGACCTTAGCTTGCATGTAAACATCTAAATTTAAATGTCTAAATCTGTGAGCTGTACCACTCAGGATGACTATATTGTAATAAAAAGACACTCAAGATAGCTTTAAACCATATGGCTTGGATAAGTCCAATCTAATTTCACAGCAACACAGATTTTAGCTCAGAATAATATCCTGGCATGGAGGGTGACTACAGTATAGGCTATTTTGGAGACCTACAGTACTTTATTCTGGATAATAAAAATTTTAGTATTAACTTAAACGGAATGTTATTTAGTAACCATGCTTTTTGACAAGTTCTGCCCTGCAGCCTTAATGCAAAAAATATTTATTCCTTGTGCATTATTGCCAGGGGTATATAATGAATTCACCTGGTAAAATCCTGGACACTTGGTGAAAGAATGACATACTGTAATGACATTATAATAAACTTTATTTCATTTTTCGTTGTGTAATGTACCTTAATTTGCTTGCATGTACATTGAACGTGGGTGAGGTCATGCAGTGGAATATAGCTGATTACTGTGGTTGGCTTCTGCTAAATAATAATTTACAGTGCATTCAGATAGTCAAAGTTATACTTCCCTTAAATGTGCAGCGTTACAATTGCTGCCACAACATATATTCTGTTATCTTTCTGAGTACTTTTCTGATTCACTTTTCTTTATGATCATCTCTAGTAATAAGTAAGAAGAGGCTCCAGGGAGACTTTATTGCAGCCTTTCTGTGCTTAAAGGGGCTTATAAGAAAGACAGAGAGGGACATTTACCAGGGTCTGTAATGACAAGACAAGGGGGAATTGGCTTAAAACTGACAGAGGGCAGGTTTAGATTAGATGTGAGGAAGAAATTCTTTACTGTGAAAGTGGTGAGCACTGGAACAGGTTACCCAGAGAAACTGTGGATGCCCCATGCCTGGAATTGTTCAAGGCCAGGTTAGATGGAGTTTGAGCAACCTTGTCTAGTGAAAAGTGTCCCTACCCAAAATCTAAGATTCTACAAATATGTTTATCTTTGAATTCTAAATCATTACTAATATAAATTGTTTTAGTGATGCAAAACTGCAGGCAGTTTGGAAAATTGCCTAAATATCCCTCTCATTTTTTTCTCTGTAACAATACTCCTTTCTCTTCTATTGAGGAATTTTTTGGGAGATTAATTTGGCCTTTCATTAGACTTATATAAGTAAAAATCTTCTTGTAAGGTGTCACAGAAATTAAAAAGTAACCAATATACAGACATGGTCCTTCAGTGATCCTCAGTCAATCCTTACATATTTTGTATTTGTAGCAGCCAATTTCAGATAACTTCTAAATCTAATAACAATATTTTCTTTACTTTCTTGCAAATGAATTAAAAATAAAGACTTCTGAATCTATTTTAAAATAGGATAGATATGATCTTGGAAGAAATTTTTTTCATTTTCTTTTTTTACCTTTTTTTTTTTTTTTTGGTCTAGAACATTTGGATTAACTTGGAGTTGTCCAAATTTTACTTTCCATAGGTTCTCATCTGTTCTATTACTGGGGATAGGATCACACTATGCTCCCAGACTTCACTGGAGGGACCATAGGTGGCCACTGTTAGGGGGAAGCTACGCAAAATTCTTGCAGAATTCTAACACTGGGCAAACACGAGAGGTTGGGAGAAGCTTTGCTGAGGCCCAAAAAGATTACACCTATGGGCTTTCTTAGATCCACTAGGTGAGTTACCGTGACATAGAAGGAAATCAGCTTTGACAGGCAGGACTTCACCCTCAGGAAGCCGTGTGCTGACCGTGACCCATGGCTGCATTGTTCTTCAGGTGTTCTTCAGTACTTCCCAGAATAATAATTTCCGTGATTTTACCAGACACTAGAGTGAGACTGAGAGGCCTGCAGTTTCCAAGGTCCTCCTTCTTGCCCTTCTTGAAAACCAGGACAAGATTTTCCAGCTTCCAGTCAGCTGAGACCTCTCTGGATTCCTAAGACCGCTCAAAAATAATCGAGAGAGGTTTTGCAATGAGATCAGCCAGCTCTCTGAGGATTCTCAGATTAATCCCATCAGGCCCCATAGATTTGTAGGGATCCAATGGAGAAGGGTAAACTGGGAGTTGATGATTCTTACAGTCATGGTCCTTCAGCTCAGAGAACCACTGAGAATCCCTTAGTCCGTGTTCAATACAAAGGCAAAGAACGTGCTAAACACTTCTGCCTTGTCTGTGTCCCTGTTTGTGACATGACTGTCCTCATCTTGTAGGTCTAAAATGGCTCTGGTTTTCCTTGTTTTGTTTTTTTTTGGTTTTTTTTTTTGGTTGGTTGGTTTTTGGTTTTTTGTGGGGTTTTTTTGTTTTGTTTTGTTTTTGGGGGGTGTTTTTTTGTTAGTTTTTGTTTTGCTTGTTTGGTTCTTTTTGGGGTTTTTTTTGGTTTTTGTGTTTGTATGTTTGGTTGTTTTCTTAATACATTTAGCAATCCACTCTACTATGCATTTTTCCAAGTGTAAGTTTAGGCAGGGTTTTTATTTTATTCCTTTTGCTGTTATCCTCAGGTAACCTTCCCTTGAAATTTATATTCACTGTCACCTCCCAAGTACAGCTGGGGATATACAGTGAGGCATTGAATTTTTCTTTTATAACACTGTGAAGAATAATTTGGTGGGTTTTGTAATTAAAACCCATGGCCTATTAACATCAGCTGGTAAGGAAAATTTTCTAACCTCAGATAATTCCAACAGTTAAAAAATTCATTGTTAACTACCTGTATGAAATTATACAAAGAGGCATATTTGATACTGAGGTTCTGTCCTGTTACATCTTGTATGATATTATTCTTTAAAGACTATACAAATATATAGACATATATATTGTATTTGTAAATGCAAATGTATATGCAGAACACACAGAATGGTTGTCAGAGCACAGATACAAAAGTATGAAAATTGAGAGTCACTGAGTAAATATAGGTGCCTAAAATTATATTGCCTAATAGATGTCATCAATAGAGTAATGACATCTGAAATAGCATTCTTGACTTTTTTTTTTAATAGCATTTAGGCTTCCAGAGCCATATAGCAGGTTAGCAGGAAAACCAAGAGCAGATTCTAGAAATAGAAGTCACCTCATTTTCCTTAGACACATGTAACAGCTGTTTCTGAACCTCCCATTATTTTCATTGGAGAAAACCAGACCTTTTTAGGATTCAATCCATCAGATGTATTTAAAATGTCTATTTTAGAGGAATTCTGTCTTAGACTTTGTAGTTTATAGTGACTAGATTTTTACTGATTATGCATGGAGACTGGGGTGATTCAGATAAACAGGAGGCCTCTGCATTTAATCAGATGAATTCCACCCTAAATCTTTTGACTGAAGGAACTAAAGCTTTACTCTCTGAACCATGAAATCATTCTGAATAAGAAGATAAAACAAATCTATGTAACTGTTGTGCATTCCAGAATAAGTTCAAATAAACCTTTTCTTCTTCACTTAGTTAAGCCAAATACGCCTGCTTTGCAATTCTGGAGATACCTGACTCAACTGACTGTGTTCTACCATCCTGTTATCCCAGACAAGGCATGAGATTTCAGAGTGGACCACCACATAGCTGTGTTATTTACAGTCTCATGTTGTCTTATTTGCATATAAACTATCCCAATAAACTAGTGTCTGGTGAAGTAGGTCGAAAAATATCAGACATATGCATAGTTTCAGTTACTGACTTCCTATAAAAATCCCTTCAACCAGAAAAGAGTTCCAAGGATTCTAACTTGCAATTTGTATTCCTGTTATATTTAATAACTCTTTATATAATCCATCTAGGTCAGGTTAAATGAATGCCTTGTTGCTACTTAGATGATTATGGGTTGCAATTCATTTAACATGCCCAACGATTCATGTTTAATTTATTGACTTTAACGTGGTATGTGAGTGACCTGTGCATGTGTAGTACTTTAAATGCATGCACACTGGCACACACAGCTCTATGCAGTATTTTGCTTAAGTAATCAGGTAATCAGCTAATCAATGTGTTAGAGTTTGAGATATTGTGTGACTCTTTATGTCACTGTTTAATTTAATGCTACTTGCCGTAATGAGCCTGTCTGGGTTGACTGGCTACCTCTCAGAAACTCCATGGCTTTTATGCCAGCAATAATTGTTCAAGGTGTGTCCAGTTCTATGATTTGTTACCTGGCCATCTGGCATGAGCCACTGACTTGTCTTTGCATCTCATTTTATTTTTGTGTCAGGAAACTAATTTGTGAGTGCCGTTTGTTTACGGCTGGAGCTATGAATCTTCCTTCAATACCTGACGTCATATGGCATTTACAAGTAATACCTTTGATAGAAATGATCTTTCTGTATGGTAAGAGTACACCTGTACGATTTCCTGAGGGTTTTGTAGTAAAGGGGATTTTTTAACATGAGGGAAATGGAGAAATTTGAGTGTCAGGGAAATTTGAGCTTTCTTTAAGTCCAGAGATTTTGGCAGACCTGTACTTTATGCTACCTATTAACCTATTCTGTGGTCTGTTCCTAATGAAGGCAGGTGCTTTCAGATCTCATCATGACACCAAATCCTTGCAAGACAGGGAAAATGAAATTACTGAGGAAAGATGCTCTTGTCCTGATGAATTTCACAGTAGCAACAATGTTCATTTTCTTAAACCCATTCTTTGTATCTCTAAACTTCAGTACTCAAGCTGATGCTTGATATTTGTGATATCAAATGAGGGGAAGTTAATGTAGCAGTCTAATTACCCAGTTCTAGATTTTTTTCTTCCCTCTGTCTGAGGCATGACCAAATTATGCTTTTTGGATTTACTGTATCCTGTGATTTTTTTGTTATATGCATTTTCCTGGGTTTTAAGCCGTCCTCATAGCAGGATAACTGTGAAAGAGGACATCACCATAATGGACTTTGTTTCTAAATCCTTTTGAAGTATCTTAGAAAAAAAGAGTCCAGAAAGTCCAGCAACTTCTTATCTACCAGATTTCGTATGTTCCATGTGCTAGATATTTGCATTCTAAATGGTGAAATGTAGTTCCATTTTCTTGTCAAATAGTTCCCAGGTAAGCATCAATGTGCACTGTAGTGTCAACTGAGATGTGCTAGTTTTAATTTCCTGTTACAAATAGACTCCAAATCCCCAAGGTGTAATGATAATTCCATACTTAGATTTGCACAACTTAATTATACGACATTATACCCTCTAGTGGGCCAAAAAATATTAAAGTAGGTGCTGACTGACTGTCAGCACATTAGAAACTTTGAAACATAGGCCAGACATGTGCCTAGCGGAGGCATCTAGCAGAGAGATCCAAGAGCAGAGTTTCATTTTTTAAAAAGATGTAAATTTAATGCAAATACATTTATTGGCCCCGTAAACATTTAGAGCTTACCCTAGAGCTATCCTATCATACAGCTAAACTATCAACTTGGTAAGACAAAAAATTGCTGGCATAGCAAACTTCTGCACTCAGTGGCAGTTTATTTCCAGGATCCTTGGAACAGTTGTCTAGCTGAGGTAAAATGTCACAGTTCCACCACTGGAGTTGTGATTAATGTCAACTGTTATGCTAACTCTTATCTTTTTTTCTATTTCTATTGGTATCTGTTGTTTCAGAAACATTTCAAATGCTTTACACATTCATCTAAAATCAAACTGAAGCAGCATAAACCCCAAACCAACCACCTACACATAATCCAAGTTTTAAATGATTCCCTGATCTTTAGCTGTAATGCATTTCAGAGATAAAGTGGGTTGCCTTGAAGAAAAACTGTATGAGATAAAAAAAAAAAAAAAAAAAAGTGTGGTGATCCTAAACATACAATGTATTTAAAAGATGAGAGGGTTGCAGACAAATTTTGGGGTAGATCAATGATATTAAGGGTCTTCCAACCTGAATGTTTATACGATTCTATGATTCTCTCTTCTTCATGCAAGACTGAGAAATATAATATTTCTGTAGTGAATGAACGTCACAATGCCTTGTACCCCACATCCAGATGGCTCCCTGACAATCAGGCAAGGGCTACAGTCCAGCACCTATCCAGTAACTAGTGTCCTGAATTGCTACCTCACCATCTGGATAACATCACTTCCTGTTTTGTAGATTTCCTGTAGTGTCTAGGGCAAGTTCCTTAATTAATTGATATCCCATTTCACTTTTATAAAGTGAAGACAATAGTTGCAATGGTATTGGGAAATAAATACATTACGGATTTTGTATGCCTCAGCTCCTATGGTAATAGAAGCAATATAATTTCCATAGAGGATCGATTTTTGCTTTATTTTGCAATATGATTTACAACAAATCCATGCCTGTACCTGATCTTTAGAAATATCTTTGAAGCATATAGTACCAGTTTTTCTGCCAGCTCTTGTAAGAATCCTGGGTTAGTTACATTCTGCCTGCATTGCAGTTAATGGAGAGTTTATTGTCTTAAATGCATCTTCTCTGGCAAAAAGGCTTCCAGTCTGAGTTTCCTAGCAGCAGCCTGCTGATTTCAGAAATGATGTATTTCTATTGGTGGAAGACATGCTCCTCTAATTGCCTTTTTTGATATTGTCAAGATATATATTACATGTAGTTGTTAAATTGCTCAGCAACTTTTAGTAATATATATCCTGTGAGATGTCACTTCCATTTCATGCTACACAGCTTTTCTTTCTTCCTTTAACTCCGTACAATAGCTCAGTGCCCTGCTCGCCTCTATGTGCTGAGGTTGTGTGATCAGAACAGTAGATGCAATCAAACTCACAATTAGACTGTGATTCACATTATGTAAAAGATTCATCATGCCAATTGATGTGAAATGACGTGCAGTCTCCAGGCAGTGATTGCACACGGCTTTAATCTCGCCACACGGTAAAACCTGCACCTATCGCGGTTCAGCAAAGCTTATTTGTAATCATTTTTGGACTAATGCCTTTCCATGATTTCATTATGAAGAGTAGAACAATGAGGCCGTTTTCTGCTACTTCTTTTAAATGCCAGGGCGTGCTGATTACTCAGTTAGCATCCTGCATGCAGTTGACCTTTTGGGTAGAAATGCTGTGAGAATAGTGGGTTTTACCCTTTATGGATCAGGTGTTTTACTGATGACAAATGACAAGTTTTTATTCTTTATCTTAGCATTCCTCTTTCCCTTCTTCGCCCATTGGATCAATCACCTGAGTTTCTTCTAGGAGCTCAATCCAAAAGTAAGCATTTTTGTAACTTCTAAAATAAACAAGGATCTTAGATGACTGTTCTAAACATTAATTTTCAGGAGAAGTTACTCTCAAGCATAATCTATGTAACTTATTGTAGATATTGAAAGTTAGACTCTTTGTATGGATATCTGAAAACGATGGCAAGTGTCATGCAAGGTCTCTGACCTGAGCAATGAGTGACCAGGGGTGTGTGTACATCAAAAGTGAGGTGTGGAGCAAATGTATAACTCCTCATGACGGTTACTGATTGGAAACTGCAGGGACTGCATGGGCAGGGGTTTTCCAGCCTTGAATTCTAAGTAGAAGTGGATTTGTCTTCAAAGCCTGTGGATGACAAGGAATACATAGACGCTAATATGCATGACTAAATTCTCTTTCAAAGAACTGAGTGTGACTGAGTGGCACTCATTTTTCATTTGTGAATAACTTATCTAGATGAAAAATCATTTGAGATATGCATATAGAAATAAAAAATCAGAAATATGTAAATTGTTATGTCTTTGCTCAATAATTGAAAACACTTATTTCCAGAACTGTAAAAAATTAGTCTTTGGCTATTTTGGAATTCACACTGTGTCCTATTTCATTCAGCAGAAAATGCAGATGATTAAGGATCAGGCAGAAGCTGAAGCCATTGACTTCTGATGGAATACTTTGAACCTATTTGTGTTTAGAGTTCTTTTAATTAACTGCTTTTTCTAAAGGGTGAAAGAGAACTGGAGCCAAAACCCACTGAAAGCAGGAAATCAGATAAAGCTTAAACAAAAAATATTATATTCTGTAGTTGGAAATCCCATTTTACTATTCACACACATGCTGTAGAACAAAAACTGTGTTCCCCAAGCAGAGTTATGACCCCATGAAAAGATATTCTGAAGTCTTCCTGAAGTCCAGCAGGGACTTTGCTGCTGTTACTGTTTCTAGCAACAGCCACAACTATGTTCAGCTGTGGTAAAATAATGCAGATGAATTTTTCATGAGAGAAAGTTGTAGAATTTTTTTATGCATTGCACCCGATTAAGATCTCTGATGAAGATATGGATTCCACTCCGCATTCTTGTGATTTGATTCCAGTTTGTGCACTATTAGTAAAGCATCTCAAGTCTTGGCATTCCAAAGATGTCTTTATATGTAGTCACTCTGAAATTCTCCGTTCATGCAGTTCATGTGCTATAAGCTAAGTAGATCAATGCAGAAAGGTCAAATCATCTCTTCCAGTTTAAAGAAAATTGTTGACTCAGTTTTTAAAGCCCATACCTAAAATAGGTGATCTCTATATTTCTACGTTTTGTTTTATGGTCACAGAATGGTTTGGATTGGAAGTGATCTTAAAGACCACCTAGTTCCAATTCCCCTGCCATGGGCAGGAAGGGCACCCACTAGATTGGGTTGCCTAGGGTTCCATCCAACCTGGCGTTGAACACTTCTGGGGATGGAATTGTTTTTAACAAAGCCAGTAGACTTGGTGTTGCCTAAATTTTGATTCCTATTGATATGGGACGATGGGGAAGTTGTTGAGCATGCGGAAAATCAGCTCCTCTGCCCTGGAGAGAGTTTTCTCATCCAATTCAGAATAACACGTAGGCACGTGCTTGACTTAAATATTGGATATGAGTATTGATGTCTATGAAACTAATCTGATAGCAAGCACTGATGTGTTTTATTTATTTGGATAAGGAGCACAAAGAAGATGAGCAGAAAGATAAAAGGAATGATTTTGGAGAGCTTCTCTAGTGTCTGGAGAGTGATCCTCAGAAATAACCCCTAGTATTTCCCTGCTGCAAAATCCCTGCTTTGGCCTTGTTGATGCTGCACAGTGCCACGTAAAATATCTGTATTATGTCTCCTGCTGTGAGCCAAAAGTAGCATAGCTTCAAAAGCTTGCTGCTGTTCCCAGGCTTAAATGTTTCCTTTTCCAATTCTGGTCTTCAGTGAGGGAGGGAATAGGATAACCGCTGACATAGACAGACTTAGGAGAGACCTCTCTATCTGTATAACATACATGGATATTTCACTGGTAACATTTAAATGGCCAAAACCTATCCCAAAGCCGTTTGCCAGAAAACATTCAGCTGCCCATTCGATTTTGATAAATGTAGTTTTCTTTCTAAATAAGCTTTATGTTCATTATAATAGAAACATATGTCTATGGTAACAGTGTTGAGGGCCATGTGCCAAGCCTCTTCTGTTGCTCCTAATGGGATGCTAGAACTCTGGATATCTTCAGGTTGTTTCCAGCTAAGACTGCAGATGTTGATTTTGCACTTCTCACCATGCAATAAGCATGTTCAATTATACCTATTACTACCTAGAATCCTTATGCACTTGTAATTTATTTCTTAAAACAAGTCTACAGGTGGAAATTGAGATTAGCGAATGTCTCAGATGTGAACACATAACATCAATTATTACATTCCCATTTCTATCTACCTGTAATTTGCCATTTCTTCTCTCTGTTGATTCATAGTGTTGCACCCTCACTTTGCCAGGGTCTGTCTCTAGGTACATACCATTACCAAGAGATGAACTTTTCTTAACATTCCTTCAGGGAGAATTCAGAGATACACATTTAGAAATTTAACCTTACCTTCAGAAATGCTGTAATTCCCTACGGGTCTGTGTAGCAGAATGATGTCTTCAGAGATGTGGCATAATGCCATAGGATACTTCCCAAAGCTTTGCCTCTAACCCTAGCAGGTCTAATGCTGGTGAAGTCAGTGCAGCACTTCAAAGAGCATCATCTGGTGTCATGGGAATCCCTGGAGAGTCACTTGTAGTTGACTCCAAACAGCACCTTAGAAGCCAAGTGGGTCTTAGATAGTGAGACTTGTTGAACATGGAGCATGATCTCCAGCAGCAGGAGTTTCAGGATTTGTGCCGTGGCCCTGTGTGCACCAGCAGTCCTCACTCCTCACAGTTTAGCTGACAAGGTGCTTCTTTGAGGTCTTCTCAGGTGCTTGGGTCATGCTGTTGTGGAATGAGCTGTGTGAGAAAGATCTGTAAGGAATCCCATCTGGGATCTTCACTCGTGCAGCATCTGCCCTTGGCTCAGGAGCTGCATTGAAGCTCAGGCTGGGTCCTTGCCTGGGTTATGCCTGTGCCTGATTGCTGATCCTGACCTGACTTTGTTGACTTGCCTTGTCTTTACTGTAGACCTTCTTCATCCCTAAGGACTTGTCTGAAGATTACTGGGCTGGTTGATGATACTAATTGTTGTCAGACCTGCTGCTCTTCTTTGGGTTTTGTGAAAATTTTATAATTTTACATAATCTAGATATTTTGCTCTTTCCCATTCAGAACTCTTCCTTGTTTTGCTTCGATCCATTTAAATGACTTCGAGGTTTAGGTGGACATGATAAAATATATCAATAATGAACATATCAGTGTTTTACAAATTCCTTATGCTCACACTGGCTCATTCCCCTTTCATCCCTTGTTGATAGTAGGCCTTTACACCCTAAAAATTCTGAAACTTACCACAGTGGCATGAAAGAAATACCACGTAGCAGCTGCTGCCCACAATTCCCCTTTTTTGTTCTACATTTGAACTAGGCAAAACAGTAGTTGCATGTATTTAATTGGGTCAGAAGATGCTGTTCATCTCAATATGCTTGTGATTAACAGTTTTGCTGATTCTCTTCACTATCAGCTTTTAAAGGAGAGCACTTGCTTGTGATTTTATATAACTTTATTAATGGAAACAGAGCCGAAAAAAGTACTAAAATATGATAGCAGGTAAAGCACAAATTTTTTTAAAAAAGGCACAGAAGAAGGAAAAATGAAAGACATTAAGGAAAATGAATGAAAAAAAAATGAAGGAAATTCTAATTGCAATTCTACTTGCTTGCTTGAGGCAACTTTAGTAGTGTTTCAAACTCATGGCAGAGCCTTGTTAGTATAAAATAGCTTCACAGAAATGCATTTCCAAACAGCTGCACCCAGCTGAGATGCAGTAATCCTTATATAAGTGCTGAGATTCATGTGAAAGTTCTGTATTCTGCATTTTAAGGTTGAAACATTTAGATTTTTCAGATTTTTATTTTTTTTTGCCAGTGTAAAATATTTCTCCCAAATTAGTCTACTCCTTCCAGCACTAAGATGCAATTCTGTAAAGAGAAAATAGCAAATTTTTTAAAAGAATTTGTTGATTCTATTTGTGGAAAGAAAAAACAACACAAACAAACAAACACACACTTATCAAAAATAAACCTTCAAGAAAGACAAAAATCTAAGCTTTATATAGGAAAATATTAATTTTTTTACATTTGCCTCCAGCTGGAATGAGAGAAATTGTTCCACCTTCTTCTTATGATTTTAATAACGTGAAATGAAGTGAGAGAATATTAGCTTGGTTTTGTCAGAGAGTTAATATTATGCATTGCCCATATATCTTCTAAAACAAAGTAGGTCATAAACATATTTCCCTTGTGCTAGTGCAACTCCTGAGTGTGATGAGTGAATGAAAGTTAGAGGGCGGTATTTGGACAGAAAGATTCCCTTTGCTTTGTGGGCAGGACATCATGAATCCATCTGTGCTTTACACTGATCTGAACAGTGTCTGAACAGTGAAATACATGACGTGAGCCTTTGAAAACAGTGTGTAACAATCTGATTGCTGGAGTTGCAAACTGGGTGTTCTGCAGACTGCCAAGGGTTAGAACAAGCAAACAAAATCCAAATATTTTTGTTAATGAACAACCCAAAATGTCAAACATTGGTTGTATATCGCTCTCACTGTCCTCATTTTGTTATTATCCTCTACTGATCTGTATTTCATTTGCTCCTCCTCTACTTCAAATTCAGCCATCTTAAAGCCTTTAATTTTATGAATTTCTAATGCTGGTTTTAAATTGGATCATATGCTTCACTTGACCAAATTTTGAAACTAAATCCAGAGCAGTGCTCATTTGATATCCATATCCAGCTTCTCACTTTAGGCTTATATTTGGATATAATTGTGTGTGTTCAATCAATGGCCATTTCCGCTGTATGTACACAAACTGCCAGTCTGAGCTGTGCATAAATAACTAATCAGCTGTGCAGAAAGCACGGAATATAGTGTATATAACTTCTCTGGATCCAGTCTGTGAAAGAAATGAGAAGGATTTCTTTTCTTAAAAATAAATAGTATTTTCCCTCAAAATACTATTATATGGCTTCTTATGTGTATAGCTAGACTTAACCTTTAAGGGAGAGACATCTTTTGAACTTTGCTTTAAGGGCTATGGTAAAAGTCCTTTAAAGAATTTTGTTTGTGTCTCTCAGCTGAGCTGTCTGTACTCACACGTCTGCTGCAGGCTGCGTCTCCGGAAGGGCTGGAGAAGGAGGATATCTGTGCCCTCAGGACCTTCCCCCTCTGGCATTATGCATGGAGTATTGGTCAAGGTGGGGCTGAACAAAGGCATTGGACTCTGTGCTGGAGCTGCTGCAGCTCAGACTTATTTTTTACCTTCTGAAGGCTCTGCAATTAGGGCAGTGTCCTCCAGGATAGCTTTGGAACAGTCACAGGCAGTGATTTCTTAAACTGTTGCAACAAGAGTCACTTGAGTTCATCTTCCATGGTATTAAATATTAATTACATACATATACACACAGAGATATTTATACAGAGTTAATTCATCCCTTGTGTAATGCTCTACGTTTAAAAGACCAAGAGGCAGTGTTGGTTTTCTGTTTCTGGTAAATCAACATCTTCATCCTCAGACAGATACTTTGTGTGTTTTAATAGAACCAAACCTTGTTTATAATTGCACGCTTTAAATTTTTCATTTAGATATCCATTTCCATGAAAGAATTTAGACTTTGATGTCGTACCAATTTTATATATATATATATCCACACAAAACTTCTGTCAATAATTCAGACAGATAGCTCAAAACAGATGTGTCCACCAGTGGCTAAATATTGCGTATAACAATACTTAGTACTCTGTTTGTGCCTGCCATGGGTATGGGTGCTTTTAAGGGGAAAAAAAAATCTGAATTTTGATGATTTAAGTAGCATCTAGATAGAATATTATTATGAACCACTGGCACCTTTATCTGTTTTATTCTTTTTTCAAAGCAATTCTTTACAGAACAATTGAGTTCATTTAATGATGTTAGTACAATATTTTCATGCTGCTATCCATACTACATAGTTTTGAAGTGAATATTGTATCTTAAATGTAATGAAAAATAAGTAAATGCTTTATAAACAAGAGAAGGGAAAGAGATTTTTTTCTTTCTTCTAGTTTAATGAGAGTTGTACCAAATAATTAAAAACAATCATAGTAGCAGATTTGTTATTTAATTGCTGTCTTCTACATAGCACAGATGTTACTGTAGTGCTTTCTCACAATTTTTGTCTATTGGAAGAGCTGAGATAAAATAATTTTTATATATATATATATATATATTTTTTTTTAAAAGCATTTCACCATGATATGATACTGCACAATATCAAAACCCTTTTAAATTGAACACTTGCTTTTCATTAATGAGTAATTTAAACTTTTTTCATTATTTTATATTTTTATTTGAATATTTTATATATTTTAAAAAATTCTTTGAGTAAATGAGAGGCTGTTAAAACTGCTGCAAGATTGCTACTGGGTCTTTATAGTGCTATTCTGGTTCCATCCCACCCTTCAGGTCCTCCAGCTCTGCCAGTCCTGGGTCTCCCTTTCTGACTATTTCTGATTGCATGGAGGGATCTCCTGCAATAAATCAATGTACAGGTAAAGTATTCATATGCATTTAGCCATAACAGCGCCAATTCTTCTTGCGGTTTTTAATGCTATGTTATGATGTGTCAACAGATGCAGGTTTTGTAGGATTTGTGAGCTCTGAGGCTGCCCTGTACAGTGGTGTGTGGTTATAGTTAGCTGTTTTCCCTGTATAAGCTTCCCTAGCAAGCACCTTGTTGGTACATGAGGTTTTTCTGCAACAGTGTCACTAAAAGAGAAAGTTCCTTCTCCAGTGTGTCCTCCCTGACATCCCCGTTTCATGAACTGGTTATTGACCCTGAATAAGTAGAACTGTGAGTGCTGCTTGTGGGTTTTCCTGACTTGGAATGCTTGAGCCTATGTGATGCTGTGTTTTGCCTTGTGGTCATAACAATCCACATCTCTCCGACGCTTCATTCCATGACACAGACATTTCCTTGGTAAATACCATTCAGGTGTCCAAAACTCCATTGGACAACTCTGATTCCATAATATTGATTTTAAAAGGGACTAGTGTTAGCAGAGCACAGAGGGGAGAACCTACCACTGAAACAGGATTAAATAGATCTTCCACACCCTCTTCATAAAATAGGCCATCAAGAGTGAGTCTGGAGGCAAAATCTAGGTAATCTGAGAAATAAGGATTGAAGAAGAAAGGACAACAAAAGACAAGGATTTACAATTTAATCCATCTCCCTAAAAGGATGGTTAAAGTCCTCTGTCAGTCACAGGCACAGTAAAAGTAAAGGGATTTTGGCCCTGACACATGATTTTTTTTGAAGCTCAAGGAAGCAGTTACCATGACTGCTAGTGGTTTTAACTGTTTGTTTTCCTTCAAAACATTTATTTTTTCCAGAACAGTTCATTTAATGAACTTCTTGGTGTTCTATTATCAGATTGTAGAAAGCTTCGCTTTACTCGCAAGACAGGTTGGTTCACAGGGCTCAGATTCTGATAGCACTTTCCACTTGTTCTTGATAGTAAAACACGGTCAGGATAGCTAAGATAAAGATTCTAAACTATGCAGTTCAAACACAGTAAGTGCTTTTGCAAAATATTAATTTTGGAGATTTTTCTTAGCATGGCCCTTCTTTCATTTCTCTTCATTTCTGTTTTTGACAGAGCTTTGTCACCTAGGAGCATGGAATAAATTAAATTGTTGGCTAACATCCAACCAAGAAATTGAAGCTTATACTAAGTGTGGATATATACTATACCTACGTCGTTGTTACTAAGGACAGCACAACCTAATCCCAAAGTAAAAGAATTTAAAACTAGTAACCCTGATCCTACTAATGCTGGGCATGTCTTGAACAAAGCAACTTTTATTGTATTTTCTGTTTGGTTGCACAACTCAACAAGGTTGCACTAGGTGGTTTAACACAAAGTAGGTACCCCTGGTGAAATCCCTCTGACACATTTGACCATAATCCCACATCTTTCAAGTGGCAATTTAGCCCAGGGGTCTATGAAATACAAGGTGTCATAGTTTCCCCCTCTAGCAGAAAGTGACAATGTTCTTAAAAGTTGCAATGCTTTAGCAGTTTACTGGACTTACTGTGTTTCTTGGTGGCTTGCCCACTTAGTGTGTTTTTGGATATACATCCACTATGTGCTACCTAAAAATACACATTTTGCACCCAATGGCTGCATAATCAGGAAACAAAACATGAATCGAGGTTTGCTTAGGCTTTCATTGCAATAGAGGAAAGCAGATAGTGGGGTTGCAGCACTTTGACACTCTTCCTAAGAAGTCATTTTTATCTAGTTCTTGGTTTTTACAAACTATTGTGATCTGATAAATTCCACAGAGAAGGGATTTTTTCTCCTTTTTTCCCCTCTCTTCACTAGACAGACACATCAACAAACAGTAGGAGGGCTGACTCATCTCCACTGATAATAGCAAGCAGGATAATTTTGCCATGTGACTCACTTTTTTCTTTGACTCTAAAAGACATTTGAAAAAAGAGTGGCATTAATTTAAATAGATTTCCCATAAACAGGATTTACTAAAAAGAAAAAAAAAATCCTTGCTTTTATCTCATCTTTAAAAAGTACAGGAAAGAAAAAGCAGACTATGATGTTCTAGCATTTTATAATGTTATTGAAGAATGAAAATATTCTCTTTGTGAGTAAATGGAACATATTTGGGGAAATGTATTTGCAGTGAAGAATTTTTACCTCTGTGCCCGTCACTGCTTTCTTAGTCTGTCACAGAAAAAGAATGCTTTTTGTTACCTCCTGCACTTTTATAGCTATACCCTCATCTAACCTTGACCAGGGTCATAACACAGAATGAATTGATAAGACATACTTCATTTAGGATTAAATAACGGGACTGGCAGAGCCTAGAGGGTAGCTTGCAGTTCTAATAGAGAGTTTATCAGCACTCTTAGGGAAGAAAAACAATGTGACTTGGATTAGTTGCTATGTAGTAGATTATAAACCTGTGAAAGCCTGACTCTCGTCTTCTACCACTGATTTTGAGCAACACCAACATTCTGGAAACTTCTTATGATCCAATTTTGTACCTATTATTTCAATAAGATTTCACTGTTAGCCATAACTAATAATTTTCTCCCATTTCCCTTTTTCACTTACTGTGACAGTGCCTTAGTTTATTTCCCAAGACTTCTTTTGGTTTGCGTGTATGTTTTTTGGTAACACAGAGATAACTGTGTGCTACAGTTTAGCCTAAATTTTCAAATGTGGATAAGAAAAAGAAGCGATCTGTGCTGGAGATTACATCACTTCCAAATTCTAGGCAACTATGTTTTGAAAATACATCTTTTTAAAAGAATTTTTCATTGCATGTCCTTGCTGTAGCAAATGGCATTCTGTGTTTCATTATGTGACAGAGGTGACTTGTGCAAGTCTAAAAGTCTTGACAGAGAATTTCCTCAGATCTTAGGAGATAAAAGGTCCCTTGTTAGTTGGATAGCTAAAGCTGATCTTTTTTTTCAGATAGAGAATTAATCATCTTTTGTCTTCTGAGCTGTAAAAGTTGAAGTGTTATGCCACTGATTCTCCAAGATAGTTTTAATTGGCATTTATGCTAGGAATTTGAGGATGTCAGTTACAGCAGCATACCAACACCAAGAGCCAGGGGAATACACCATAATGGTATATATTAATTTTGATTTTTATGCACTGCACACTAAATGAAGATTTTAAGGCATATATTATAAAATGTGGCACTTATTTTAGAAGTATCACACCTGTTAATCAATTTAATAAAACTCTGTTCTCTTCCATAAATGCCTATGAACAGTTTTCTTTTAACAAGCAGTCTTAAAACTACTTGTGCCCTTATCCATTATTTAGATGGCAATTTCAGTACATGGCAATGAAACTGTTCTCTAGCAATCTGTGAAATTAAAAATGTGTTTTTCCTGGTGGACTTTTCAGAAGACTGATGTAAATCCTGTTGAGTTCATTAGGAATATTTCCTTTATTCTTACTCAAGGTAGAACTGCAACATGAAAGAATGTACTATTAGTGAAGGAATTACCTGTATAACTTGTTTGTAATAAACACTAAGATTCATTTCAATGATTCTCATGATTTTAAGTTAAAATCCTAGTTTTGCCACAGATATCTTTTGAGACTTTGAGCAAATCATTCAAACTGCCTCCTTTATTCCCCTGTCTGTAAAATGGAGAAAGTGTTTCCTTTGTCCCAGATTTATATAATCTTGTTTATCCATGCTTCACATTCTTCAAATCCATGCTGTGTTTCTACAGGTCCTAGAGCAATGGAAGTTTTTTAACTTCCACACACATTCATGACTGAAATATATAAGAGAAGCAACAGGTCTTTTCTGTAGCCTAGAAGGTATTTCAATAGGGTAACTTCTTTTCTTACATGCCTATCGTATAACTGAAAATGATGAGCCTTTCCAAACACTTACAGCTTTCAGTAGGTTAGCTCTGCTAAGGTCTTTACAAGTCCTTCCACAGGCAATATATCTCCTTCATTTAATTTTCCAGACATGTACATTCTATGGTGATGAACGCATAACCAAGATTAAATGACTTGAGGTTGACTGAATAAAGTCACAGTTCTACCCTCTCTAGGAACTCCAGAGCTCCCAGGATTTCTGTATGCTCCATTTTCATTAATTCTAATATAGCAGTTCCTGTTAATGCAGTTTTGCTGACCACTTCCAAAAGAACTTGATCACTCACCTATTTCTTTATTTTCTGTCGCAGTATTTTTCACGGAACTGTGCTTGATAACATAAAGTAAATCTTTAGTGCCTTTTTCTTTTTCTGCTGACCTACAAATGGATTAGGTGAGCATATAGAATGTATATCAGGATTGATCTTTCCTCTCATAGATCTTGCAGTGTAATTTTTACAATATAAACATGGAGGTGAATGTATACTGATGGGTAATTCTGTTAGGGTGAATTTAGCAATGTGTTTTGTCTGATCTCACAGCTCACTCCTTTGCTAGAGTCTGACAACTGCCCTCTCCTCTACTCAGGCATGGGCTTCCCCTTCTTCCCTTGCACCATTCCTGGTACTTGTCAAGCTCCTAAAAGAGTCTGCTCTTTTAGTCCGCTCACTAAGCCGCAGAAAACTAATACATGTTCTTTTTTTTCTCTCAGCATCTTGTGGGTAAGGAGATTTACATATATCAATGTAATAACTTTAGTCTTTCTTTTTGGAGCAGATATGAGCTTAAATGAAAGGAAATTTTTTTCTGCGCTCTAACAGGTCTTGAACTTGATTTATCAATTTTCAGATATTTATTGTTTGGCATAAATATGACAATTCCTAATTCAATAACAATTAACAATATGTTTAAAGTTTCTGTGGATCATAAGAATCTAGTGATATTTAGTTATCTGTTTATGATGTTTTTCAAGAGAAAAAAAAAATTAGGGAATAGCTTGCATGCTTTTTAGGATAGGGCCTATCCACCTCAGTCAAATAAAAGTAATGCACTGACTGTCGTAAAAAAAAAAGCTTCGCTAGACAGTGAAATGGAGTTTTAGTCAGAGTTCAAAAACATTCACCCTTCTGATCTTGCTGTGTAAAATACCTTCTCTGTGACCTGCCAATTAGTAATGAAAGCTGAAATGGTTTATGAGTCAGTGAGAAGAAAAAAAAGGTAACGAGGGCTAGTTTGCTCTGATAGTTTAAATCTTAAAAGGAGTACTAATTGTTAAAGCTAATTCTCTGATGATTTCAGTTTGCATTTTACTGAAAATTTCTTGACATTCTGCAGTTTTGACCAGTGTTTCTGAGGCATGTTAGTGACTCATCTGAACAAACATATGGGATGAATACTGATAGCTAATATAATACACAGAATGCTAAAAATACCACTTTTTTTTTTTTAATTCTTATGAAACAGAAATAAAGATAGGTGTAGTATAAGACAAAAAGATTATAATTCTATCTTTGGGAAAGTTTCTCCCTGATTAACTGGAAAGAACTCATATTGTGTTTTGTTTGTTTTCTTGAGGTAGTCAAACCTAAATGAGAGGTTATTCTATTGATTAAGATGTGTGTGTGTGTGTGTGTGTGTGTGTGTGTGTGTATAAAGCTCATAATGTCTTAAAAATAATTATTTTATCTATTTTATTTATAAAAAGTTACAAAAGGTTGCAAAATATATCTTTGCTATCTTTATAGCTAGGGAAATAAATGTTATGGAGGAGGTGTAATGCTTCCTATTTCCATCAGAGGGTACTATAAACATGCCTAAAACTTTTTTTTGTCTTCACCTGCAAAGAAGCAGATGTTTCTTTCTGTGTGGAATTTCCAGATGATTTTCAATGCTTATAAATTCTGTGTACCATTACATATATTTGCCTTGCTGAAAACATGAGTGATTTATGTAGTCTCATTAAAAACATTTGAAAACAAGTTTAACTAACGTTCTCTTTTCCCCATAAACATTCACTGGGTGTTCCCTTTTAAAAAGGAGTCTTTTCCCAAAACTTCTGTATATAAAATGCCAGCATGGAAGGACGTAAAAATTGTTCCTTATGTAACAAACACCTTACACATCTTGGCAGTCAAAATACACTTTCTTTCTCAGTGGATACAGAAAGCAACTCTGTCAGCAGAGAGAGAGCTTGAGAGCCTGGAGCAGCGTGTTCGTTGTGCCCTGTGCAAACAGGTTTTACAGCAAAGCAGCAGTGCCTGGCTGCTCTCGAGGCTGACACTCTCTGGGACATGAGCCGTGAGCCGCTGGCCACTGGCTGCTGCTCCTGTGCCAGCACCACGCTCATCCATGGAGCAGGGGCTCTGGTGGCTTCCCAGGGTTTTCGGGGTCAATCACCTGGGTTTCTTGTCTTCATACTTATTTTCATATTATTTTTAGGATTCCTGTGATTCCTTGAAGCCAGGTTCTTCTCCATGTGGACGGTGGCTGTTTGTACACCAAACACCATGAGTGTGCAAGAAGGACGTATTTAATGTTTCTGTCTTTCTTTGATGACAAACTTGGTTCTGTATACATTTTGTCATCCAGGCACAAAGGAGCAGTGGTGCAATAAACAGCCATGAGTAAGATGACAGGGGAAGTGAGCAGTTCATGAGGAATTTGTGGGGAGAAGTGTGTTGGCAGAGTGTTTCCTAGCCCAGCCAGGAGTAGGGCAGGCTATGGGGGCAGCCCCAGGAACTGGACATCTCCTTTGGGACAGGACCAGGCCAACCCTGGCTGGGACATCGTCGCTCAGGTGGGCTGAGCTTGTTTCCAGGCAGGGCAAGGCTGTGGGGAGATGGAGGCCAGCAACAGGGACTGATCCCTGGGAGGCTGGAATGGGTCTGGGGTAGGGGGAGCATGGCGCTTGAGGAAGGAAGTGCATTTGAGATGGATAATGCAGATACAAGCTCAGACCTTCTGCCATCTCCAGCCTTCACACTTTTCTCTTTGCACAGCGCTGTCCACTCTGGCTGGGTTCTGTTGGCAGCTTACAGACAGGCAAGTGTTCAGTAAAAAATTAAACACAATTTTAAAGCCCAAGATTAGAACAAATAATGACATGAGTATCCACATGGCAAGATTTCAGTTTGTTTCTTTAGAGCTGTCAATAAGAAAATGTTTACTTTTCATCAGAAGAACCTGGGTGTAGTAGTCTGTCCATATTATTGTAATGTTGTGGCAAAACAGGTACTATTTTTTGTTCCACAGGTCTTATTTGTTGTTCCATAATGAACACAAAATAAGCATAAACTCTGGATTTATGTGGTCTGGTAAGCTGAACAGAAACAGTCTTCTGCCCACTCTTGGCTGAAATAAAATCTCCACCCAGACATGATTCTGCATTTGAAAACTCAGGATTAAAAAGACATTGTCTGTACATCAAACCTTTGGATTGCAACATAATTATTCTGATAACACTGTGCTCTCCTAATAGAATCATAGAATCACAGAATCACAGTTTCATAAAATATACTGAGTTGGAAGGAAGCCATCAGAATCCCTGAGTCCAGCTCCTGGCCATGTGCAGGACAGCCCAAGAACCACATCCCTAGAGTGGGACCATTTTATAGGGTAAGCTATTATTTGCCTTATGGATAGTGAAATTGGCACTTAGGAATCAAACTGTATTTGCATGGTTCATGAACAACAAAAAACTTCTTGGATAAGTTATGGAAAATAAATTTTATCAGAGAAGAAATATATCAGCGGTGCTTCCGTCTTATTTTGTTCACGTTTTAGAATCATACATTCAGTTCATGTTTGCATGAGTTCATATACATGTGGTTTATGCAAAACCATCCCAACAAGGTTCTAATGCCCAATTTAAACAAAGCTGAAGCTTTTACATCTCTGCAGATGATAAAGGGAAAGTTTATTTTAGAACCCATTTTTGAGTATATACAGCCATGATGAATTTGGGAGGATGCCCTGAAGTAAGACTAGCCCTGTATCCCCTGTGTGCTTCCCACTTCCTGTATACCTGAGTACTGAAAGAGAGGAGAGCCTGCTTCCACACACCAGTTTTGCACCTCTTTCTCAACAAAATGTCCCTTTCCCATTTTCTGAAACTCCACACACATATTTCTTCTAAGCCAGTTGTCTTCTTTCATTATTTGTTATCACTCGTTTTGGGTTTTTAAATTGTTATTATTCTTAATTTTCCTTGGTTACTCAAAATTTTGTTTTCATAGTTTTTCAGAAGTTGTGGTCTGTTTCATTTTGTGTTGACTATGGAGTTTCTTTCTGACTTGTAGCTCAAACCTCTCCAAAATGGCTGGAACTCTTTTTATTTCATGACAGACTTTAGGATTATTAAGAGAAATAGTCATGTCTGGAGTGTATCTTTATTCACGTAATGAGTATTTGCTATCATCTTTGGATAGAATGGATTGCCTGTTTCCCTCTAGGAAGGGAACCTTGGTGACTGGCTTTCCCTTTGTATCCCATCCAAAAAGCAACAAAATTGGTTGTTTTCATCCAATGCTATGACACAGACCGATTTTGAAAAATCATGACATTACAGAATGGGTGGGGCTGGCAGGGTCCTTAGGAGATTGTCTGGTCCAGTGTCCCAGCTCGAGGCAAGGTCAGTGGGAGTGGGTTGCTCACGACCTTGTCTGGATGGCTTTCAAGAATCTCCAAGGTTGAAGACTCCAGAACCTCTCTGAGAATCCAGCTTCAGAGCTCAATCACTCTTACAGTAAAAAAGTTTTTTTTTCTTGTGTTTAAATGTAATTTCCTACCTTTCAGGAAATACATCTAGAGGTAGAAATCTTAAGGAGTAGCTGAACAAAACTAGACTGGTTTACTAACTGGAAAAATAGCACTGCCCTTTTCTATTGCTACTTTATTCCTATATGCTTCTCATAACTTTGTGAAGAAACATTAAAGCCAGTATTTTAATTGATATGCAGTATCAATTTGCATTAAAACAAGAAATGAGTCATACAGTGGTAGCTGGAAGTGTACAGATTGCTTATAAAGAAGAAATTTAAATTGTACAGTTTTTCACAATAGTTTATTTGTTAATTCCTTAGGTTGAATTTTTAAGATGACACATGTACCGGACTAAGAAGTGCTCTAAGTTCAAATTGATCTGTATAGAACTTTCGTCCTTTTAATATGTTTACTCCCACTGGACTTGACCATAATAATTCAAACAATGTGGGAAAGAAATTGCTACTGACTCATTGGCTGCTTCCATATTTTATGAATTATGAAATTGTTAAAATATTAATTTAGATCTCCAAAGCTAACATCTTTCTATAGGTAGAATATGTTAATTTCTAATATACTGCCTCTGGTTGTATTGCTGGTTAAAAACTCTAAAAGGCAAGCAATGTATAAAAAAATTTCACTTTCAATATGTCCTCCTTATGTGTATCAAACTATGTATATAAAAATAAAATTATATGTGAGTATGTCTATGCAATTTTGTAAATATAAATATATGCAATGTTATGCACTCTTTTAAATGTAGATAGAACCATTTACTTTAGTGAAGACATTTTTGGGAATGACTAAATGCAAGTAAAGTCAGAATCTGGTTCATTTGATTTAAAAAAAAAAAAGATCTGATTATTATTGCTTAGTTTAGATTTTTCAGCTGTAGAGAGTAAGAAAAAAGTGATATAAAGACTGACAAAATCTCAATATGTGAGCATTAGAGGCATTGGCACTGAATGTCATTTTAACCTTCATATCTGAGTGTACTGAACTTAGTAGAATATGAAATTCTCTGTGCTGTACGTTCTGTATATGTAAATAACAAAACTCCCATTGTACTCAGTGGTACAGGATTAGTCCCTCTATTTTTTACTGGGGCAGAGGCTTTTTCCTTACTATTATTGTATCATCATATAAATATAGCCGTTTTATTGAAAGCCTGAAGCTTCATGCCACTGCTTTGCTCATCTCCTTAAATTCAGTACCACATGGCAGATTTCTGTGGAGCCTTATCTCTCAAGCCAAAAAGGAAAGCATGATCACAATAGTCAGCTTGGCTTTTCTTCTCATCTCTGTATGCACTTCAGTGCAGGAGAAGTTCAGACACCACAGAGCTTCAAATGGTTTCTTTCAAAGGCATTAAGAAAGGGAAACAAATACTGAGCTCTTACAAAGAAGTTTTCAACCAGTGCATGTTTATTAGGCTTACTTTATTCTACCCAGCATATTCAAAAACATCTGATTAAACTGTCCCAAATAAAAAAGACAAAGCTTGCTTCAGTCTGTGCAGTACAGATAAATAATTTTGTGGGAGATCTGTATCATCTCTCAGACTCTGTATCGGAGACTTGGTGAGACATTTCAAACAGACATTGCCAAATACGGTCCTGTTAAGAATATGCTAAAATGTTCTATCTGGCTAATTGGAGATAGAAAAGATTGTTTCTAATCACTGCACGACATTCTTTGCAATTCTTACAGATACGCAGACATTCCTTGCTTCACATGTATTTCCGGTGAAAATACTAGAAAAAGCAAGAAGAATAAGGGTGGACCAATATAGCAGCAGAGATTGCTGTATGGCACAGCACACAGTGACCTTCTGGTGACCCTTGTTTGAGTATCCCACTTTAATCTTCACATTCTCTAATGTTTCAGCTGGGTGATAACTTTTATTTACAGACAGCCAATATTTTTGTAAGGCACTCTTGAAAGGCAAAAAGTAATATTGAATAGCATTCTATTCATTAAGGTGGAGACAGAAAGGGACATTTTCACTCAGGTTCTTATCTGTAAGTTTTCTTGAGGTCAACACAACACTGTATGAGGATCTACTCTTATCTTCATGGTTTATTTCATTTTTTTTCAATAAATAAATCTCTTTCGTACAAGAGAAGTTGATTCTCATTGAGTTAGGGAATTTAACTGGTCCTTTTTATCACTGTGGGGCAGTATGAAAATCGCTAGGCCCGAACACTTTTTGTTTCTTCATCTGCTTACACTTTCTTTCAAACTGGTGCTTAGTAAACAGTGTGATATTCTAACCAAGCAGTGTTGGAACTGTTACTGTTACTGTCAATCTTTGCTCCTCCTTTTCCTCTATTCGTCAAATTCATAATTATTTTTATCCATCTAAGAGATAAACCAGATCGATATTTTCGCTTTATTTTTTATGCCAACCAGCATTGCCACTTTAGTCACACATCATGCTCTTCTGCTTGGAGATCAAGACTTGGAGGAAGCTGCAAGAAGAGACTGTGGCACTACATCTACAAGAATAAAAGAAAACTTACTGTAATCTCCTTTGAAATACAAAGTCAATGATTCTTTTGGAAATATTTTTCTTGTATTGAAATCACGTATGTGATGGAAACATTGCTACTGAGTTTGGGAAATATCCACTTGTCTTAACGACAGAGATACTTTGTGTATACACAAATATCAATCAGCACCCCATATGAATTTGCAACTGAGAGTTTTGACCAGCAAAACTCACTTACTAATAAGTATATATAAAAAAGTCAAGTACTTAATATCTTTCCATGAATCCCCTTTTATGTATTTTCCCATTCTAAACATTGTCCTTTCTTCCTGCTGTTTACACCAATGATTACTGACAAAAGTAATGGCTACTTACCTGTTTCATCCTCATTAATCACATCATTTGGCAAGCTTTCCTTTGAGTGTCTCTGCATGAATATCAATAACATTGTGCCTCTCACAAAGAACTTGTGACCAGCAGCACAGCCTGTGCAAAATTAACTTCCTCATTTATGATGTTTCCATTTCATTCTTTTTGTTAACAGATCAAAACAGTTTCCAAAATTGTTACCACCCACTGCTGTCTACACTGGAGGAGAGGAAAAGTGAATCCCAGTGAAGAGAAGATTATTTTGAAGATGATGTCTTCACTGAAAAATAATTACTTTAAAATGTAATGAGCAGATCCCAAATCCACAGCCTACTTTAGCTCTTCCCCAGTGAGCATTTCCTGTGGCTGCCACTCCTCCCCTTTGCCACCAGCCAATACCTCATGAGCAAGCCCAGCACCTTTTGTGGCTGGTTCCAGCTCACCCAGGCAGTTGTTATCAGGCTGTGCTACTCCTTGTATACATGTAAATGCCTCTTTAACTGGAGGTGCTCACATTTTTCTAACCCTTTCATTCTGTCTATAGGAGACAGACAATAAAATTAATTAAAGTGGGTTTTATTGCACATTTGGGTAAATGATGGGCCTTTGAAGCTCTGGATCAGCAGTCTCTGATTTCATATTTGCATGAGGCTAATAAAGAAAACAAGACAATTGATATAATGCCCTCTGCAGACAACACTTGTGTAACTGATGGCACAACCTTCATGACCACAGTGCTGCAATGCATTAACTTGCCACTGCAAGGGAGACTGCCTTTTTTGTGATGGTTTTGGGAGGCTTAACATGAAACTGCTTTGTACACATCTATATAAGTAATGGCCAATTAAAAAAGGGATGATTCCGCTTGGAATTGGTTTTTAATCAGAATTCTTCTCTGGGCTTTTATTTGGGAAAAGGTGCAAGGATCTTCTTTTTGTCTTTCTGCATTCATTAATAATTGATTTATATTGTCTTTTATTTTCAAAAGTGAAACCCCTGGCAGCTCCAGAGTGCAAAGTGAACATTTCCTGGGGTGGAAAGAGGGGAATGTGCCACTGATCTGTTCTTGCAGAAGCAATCTGGCTGATTTTAAAGTCTTGTTTAGAAATGTGCCTTAGAGCACCCTAAAAATCATTCACTTTGGAGGAATAATGTTTGAAAAATACAATTATTAATTAACATGCTTAGGTAGTGTAACATTTCTACAGCATTTGGGGATCTCAACCACACTCAGCAAAGCTGTATCATTTACAATAACTAGTGCTTTGAACAAAGGATAAGGTATTTGTGGAGGGAAGGATTCTTTAAATGAATAGTTAAAACTGTCTGGAAGGCAATTGTGTAATTTTAATTCTCTTAGAGAAATTAAAGTTGTTTCATTAACAAGAGTGAGAATCTCTGTGAGAGTCTATTACTACAGTTTTTCTGATTATTAAATTATGATAATACATGTGGCCTTATGGGAAACCAGAATACAGTGATACAATGTCCTAGCATTCGAGGTATGAAGTTCAAAGCTGCTGAGTGCCATAAATGATTGAAATAATCTTAAAAAATAGTCTGCTCATATTGGTAAACTTTTTTCAATATTGTTGCTTATTTTCTTGGAAAAGAAAAAAAATTAGCTTTCCATTATATGAAGTCAAAGATGAAAGTGATTTCCTTCCTCCTTTTAGTCAGCTGGCAATTGAAGAGAGTATCTTCACACTGCAGCTCTGTTGCAGGAGGCTCATGCAGAAACACTGCGGCGCTTGAGCATGAGGGTGCCTTCTCTCTGTCTCCATCCTCCTTACTCACATCTCTTCCCCCAGATTCCATATGATAAAGGTGCAAGTTTGCAGATGGGGTCACAGAAAGTCCGACTTGAGGCACTCCTTTCCTTTTGTGTCACTCTCAGGCTTTCTACCTTCCCTAGCAGTCACATTGATACAGATATAAATGGATCCATGCAAGAAGGGAACTGCTTTTGTCTTTTAATGGGCCTGTTTCCTGGTGGGATAAGTGAATTCCCAGGCAAGCTATTTAAATGTGAGAAATGTACTGTGGGCGCTCCCTAAATGTGGTCCTTTCCCCTTACTATTCTTGTAGATACATAGTCACTTAAGAGGCAAAATATAGGTGGTATCATGAACAGCTTACAAGTCTCCTATGCCAAATAAAGCTCCGGCTCGTACAACACAATTTGTAATTTGGGTTGTAAAAACTGTTCAGTTCTTCTCGCTGAATATTCAAGCAGCAGTTTGTGACAAGCTTCTATATGAATGCCCAGGAAAAAACCTTGTGTGTGAGATGCTCATTTACCCTCATGTGAGACTTTGTGGTCTCTCTGCAATCCAAGGGCCTTTTCCTCTCTCTGGTTTGAAACACTTGCAATGCTGCAGAGAGAGAAATCGAGTGTCAACATCCCCTGGATGCGGTGACTAGGGTCCAGCTGAACAGGGGACAGGCAGAGCATCAGAGTTCAGGCTTGTCCCAGTGCTCAGCTTGTGCAAAGATGGATTGTGCTGCATACTGCAAAATCTTCTTATTAAAGCAGCAGTCAAATCAGTTTGGCATTTGGGGTTCTTTTTAGCTCCCAGCAAAGTCAGTTGGAGCTCTGCTGCAGACTCCAATGAGAAAAGGATAAGGCATTAAATAACATGCTGCACAGCTTTTGTGTTAGTTGAAAGGGATCCAGGCAGACCTTTGCCAAAGTGATTGTGGATGTGGTACTTTTCCAGAAGAGTTTGGAGGGCCTCAGGCTTGGCCAAAGGAGTACAAATCAGTTCAAACCCAAAATTGTGCTAAATTTTCCAAAACGTAAATGACAGACAACAAAAAAGCATGAGAAACATTGAAGCTATAATCCAAGTTAACATCTGAGCAGAGCACAAAAGAAAGATGCAGCTGGTTAAATGAACTTTTTTTCTAAAGAAACTTCAGTTGTAATTTTTTTCATATTGAATTTTAAAAATAGTCTCCACTTTACCCTCTAAGTGAACTGGAAAAGAACAAATGACAATAGCATAGCAATTTGGGGGGCAATTTTCCTTAAATACATGTTCTATTCGATATTGAACCCTTTTGATATTTAGAAGTTTCAGGACTCAGTTCTCTGAAAGAAGCTGCATAAATTGGGGAATTCTGGCAATACCGTTTGGCCTAATAGCTACTTGATCATGATTCCTTGGTGGATCCCACTGTTCTGGCTGATTGGAAAGCTCTCCTTGCATACAATAATGCTGAAATGCCAGTCAAACTGCCTTGGGTAGGGTTTCATGTGCTTTGTCATTAAGTCCTATTGTCAGGGTCTTTGTCATCTGGCTGTAAAATCATTCTTAACTGAGGGAACATGCACAAACCTGGAAGCACATCCACTTGGCTATTTTTGCATATTTTTCAAAGCACTGATTCTCTTTTCCTGCTTTTTCTTTATTTTTTAGTCCTTTTACTTCTAACAAGAAGAAAAATGAAAACCATTCTCTGCAAAATCTAGTACTCAAAGTTCGGATAAGTTGGGCTTTTTCAGGGAAGTTTTTTTTTTTTTTTCCTAATACTGCTTCCAGACTAACCCTCACCAAAGGGTGGTTTTATTCTTTCCTCCCAAAGAAATGCCTTAAGAACACTTAGAGGCGTCTGTCATGTTCAGGACCATAGTCAGTCAGACCTTTCAGAATGAGTTTATAGTTGATATGCCTGCGGCATTTCTTTGATGTTGGTTGCAAACTAGATGGACCCACTTGTTCTGCACTCACTCACTATTGATAGTGCCGTATTGCAGCTGCTATTCCATTGAAATAATCTGTAATTGTTGATGTAGTAATCTAAGAGAAAGGTGTCTGTAGTAGATTCTTCTGGAAATAATTGAAATTTAACAGAAAAACTCAAGTTAGTTTTCATGT
Organism: Dasyornis broadbenti; assembly: GCA_013397935.1. Taxonomy (NCBI): domain Eukaryota; kingdom Metazoa; phylum Chordata; class Aves; order Passeriformes; family Dasyornithidae; genus Dasyornis; species Dasyornis broadbenti. The sequence continues at coordinate 2,351,739 of VZRN01003464.1, read as the reverse complement.
ACTTTTTCTTGCATATTTAAAGCTTTTTCTTTTCTTTTGTAAGTACTGAGGATTTTATATACCGCTTATGTCTGGCACGTTATCTGATTCCATTTAGTACTGGGCCTTTTCTTAGTGGAGGAGAGGAAAACATTTTCTTATAAAGTGTTTTCTGTATAGGAGGAAATACAGGCAGATCTCAATAAATAAATAAATATAGAGGAGCCACTCCTTCTTTCCCCCTTTATGTGTTTCATGTTACTTTTGCTCTCTTCCTTTCTTTGTCTACCTGATCCATCTTTGTAGTTGTGCTCCACTAGCTAATTTCAGGATATTATTAAAACTCAGTATTAAAGAACAGTTTCTATCCTTTCACATTGATCTTGTGATTAAATTATATATTAAGTTTCCATTTAGAAATAATATAAAGATGTTTTAATAAAAACATATTAGAACCCAACAATTCAGCAGTTTGATTAAAACAATATTTATTCTGACTCTAGAGACAGCCTTGTGATTCTTCATTATCTGTCATATAATGAGTTATTAACTCATTAGCTTACAATGTATTGATCAAGATAGTTTTAACTGTGGTGAAATTCTACTAAAATAATAAATAAAACTTGTTTTGTTTGCAAATGAAAGGATTTTTAATTTATCTCAACATTGCCAACAACAGAGTTACACAGACAAGGGGTCAGAGAGGCCTCTCCTGTTATATTCAAAGTCTATTTGTGTTGACGACTCTAGGACAGCTCCTTTTTTCTAGAGACCAAGACACACCTCTGCCTTGGGCCAGTGTCCTGCTGTCAGCTGGGACAGAGTTAATCTTTTTTTCTAGTAGATGGCGCAGTGCTGTTTTGGATTCAGTACGAGGATAATGCTGATAACACAGTGATGGTTTAGTTGTTGCTAAGAAGGGCTTACTCTACATCAAAAACTTTTCAGTTTCCCATGCTCTGCCAGGGAGGAGGTGCACAAAAAGCCTGGAGGAAGCACAACCAGAACAGCTGATCTGAACTGGCCAAAGGAATATCCATACCTCAAAATACCAAGCTCAGTATATGAACGGGAGGGAGCTGGCTGTAAGCCAAGCCACCAACCACTGCTTAGGATAGGCTGGGCATCCAACAGCAGGTGGGGAGGAATTGCATTGTGCAGTACTTGTTTTTTTAATTGGAGTTTATTTTTTTCATTGCAATTATTATTATTATTACCATCATCACTATTAGTATTATTATATCTTAGTTTAATTAGTATTATTATATCCTATTTTGTTTCAATTGTGAAACTGTTCGTATCTCAACCCGTGATGGTTTTTTTCCTTCCCTGATTCTCCTCCCCATCCCACAGAGGAGCACGTGAGCCAGCAGCTGTGTGCTATTTAGTTGCTGGCTGGAATTAAAATTAAACCAGGCAGGCACACGGAAGGACTTACATGTCAGGTACTTTTGGATGCTAGGACCCATGACCCAGAGTGGGTGTTGAGGATGTGGACTCTGCTCCCCAGCACAGCCTCTCCTTCCCCAAAGGGGGTGGAGTGCCTTGTCCCTGTTATGGCGTGTGTGCAAGAGCACAGAAAAAGTAAAGGTAATACTCTTCAGCGTCAGGTCACTTCACTTTCACTTGCATTTTTTACCTGCCACTCAGCTTTTCCTTCCCTTGTCTTAGTGCAGCTCTACACTCCCAGCTGCTTCTGCAACCACACCGAGCCTCTGCTGCTCTGTACAGCCACGGGAACGGGTCCTGCAGGAGCCTGAGGATGTCTGAGTGCCCACGAGGCAGCGTGGCCAGCAGCCTCCAGAGATCACCACCTGGAAACCAGGCACATTGCAGGCTGGAGACATTCCTGGGAGAAGGCAGAGAAATGTGTGCAGTACCTGCTGGCAATTTGCCTGGCTTCAGCCAAAGGTATTGACTCTTAGATGCGTTAATATTAGGAAGCAAGCTTTCTCCATTTTTTTTTTCAAAGAGCCAATACTCAGCTGTGAAATAATTTAGCTGACTTAACTAAGATTATTTGACAAGGAGAACAGTTGTATTAATATAAACAAGCATGTCTGTTTAATTGCCTACCTCTTTCAAACAACCCTGTTATGATCAAATGCAATGATCCTAAAACATTTTTTATTGCTACCTTAGAAGTCCCACAGAGGAAAGATGTCACATGAAGTAGTAAAAATATCTTAAATTAGCTCAGTATTAGCAACAAAGAAGCTTTTTCTCAGATTGTTTCTATTGGTGTTTTTTTTTTCCTTCCAAGTACTCTTTATTGCCTTTGGTTTTGTATTTTTAAAGTTGTCTGTCTCTCCTCCTTCACACTTTCCTCAATTAGACATTTGTCTTTTCAAACTAGCACCTCCTTTCAGGATTTGCTTTACAAGAAATTTCTTTCCTATCCTTCTCCTTCCACTTTTCTGATTCTTTCCCAGACTGTTTAGCTTATTTTTGAAAATAAATAAATAAAACAATCTTCTCCTGTCACAGAAATACCTAATAGAAGGGAGTCAAAGATATGTGTTATATTATCAGACTCATAAAATGGCACTTGATAAAGTGTCACATAAAAGACTTACCAGAAAGTAAGGATTTATGAATTACATGGAAAGAGAAGTGATATAAAAATGCAGTAGAGAAGAGAGACTGGGGAGATATGATTTGTCATTGTGACTGACAGTCCAAAAATAGTGTTCCTGATGCTGCTAGTGAGCAGTGATATCCTCTGAGACTTGCTTTTAAGCCTGGTTGTCTGCTATATTCAGTGCAGTTTATTGATGGAAACGTGAGGTGGAGCAGCCTTATAATAGACCTTGGGAATATTCCAAAGTGAGAGAGGAGTCTGCTGAATGATAAAATCCTGTTCCATGTGACACTATTGAAACACCCAAGCCACCAAGTTGTTGACTTCAAGTTCATCTTCTTCAGTAGGTCATTCATAGGTTCTTACACAAGTACTTGGTGGTGACAATATGTAGAGTTCAAGGTAGTTAATTACTGAAGTGCAGCTAATGAGGCTTAGTCAAGTAATTCACAGGGGCCAGTTGTAAACCAAGGTAAAAGCAATGACCAACAATGACAGCCAAAACCCACTGCAGGTTAAAGAGAACTGAAAGCACTTAAAACGTCCCGTTTGGAAAAAAAAAATCAATTGATTATTTTTTTTTTTCCTAAAGTAATTCTCACTTACATACTTTTATCTTTATTTCTAAAAAAATTAAATTGTTATCTTCTTGGGAATGAAATACAGAATGTTCTGCCTTTTGCTCTACTTCAGGCTTCTATGGATTCTGTACTGAAATAGGTCTGTTATATACTAACTAATTAATCAGAGTTGAACTGGAGCCTTATTTTCAACAATGCCATATATTATTAAATGCCCTAAAATGTGAAAATAAAAATTGAAGAAATAATAGCATTAAATTAGGAAAAAAACCCTGTTGCTGTATCTAAGGTCAGGGAAGGCCTCTAGTCTATTCCAGACTAATGGTCTAAAGACTTGTGATCAAACCAGAGTAGAAATTGTGTTTTGCAGTGGCAAAGCAAGAGGCCTTGAATGCATCTGTAATACACAGAAACTATATTTTCATTTAGAAATCTTTGTGTTTTCTAGTAAAATTCCTGTACTATTTCATACACAAATCCCAAGGGAGCAAAAATTGCTTTTTCCAAACATGGATCATCTATGTCTCAAAGTCAATATCAATCTGATGTCCGTGGCCTTGGATATCAATATTCTTGGCAGACAAGCTCTCTGCAGTTTAGTTAGTGCCTCTCAATAAGTGCCTGGGCAGCTTAAATTCCAGTCCACAACCACTAGAGAATTAAACGCTCATTCTGCAAATGTTCCCAAATTCTCATGTAGTCTATAATTATTTAAAAATCCTTCTTAATGAAAAAATGTGTCATGGTTTAGGAATGGTGTTCCCACTGAAACATTCCAACCTGAGCACTCCTCCCCACTTCCCCTGTGGCAGGCTGGAGAGGAGAATTGGAGGCATGATAGGGAAAGGTCACAGGCTGAGATAAGAACAATTTACTGGGAACAGCAATGAGATAAGAAAGGAAGAGTAACAGCAGCAATATTGATAACAGAGTGTACAAGAGAGGCAAATGATTCACCTCCAGCACGTGGGACACAACACTACCCCTGCCTGCTCCCTTCCACTGCCTGCCTGGGAGGGACCCCTTACTCCCTCCCTGGTATAGAATAACCTCCAGGTCTTGGTCATGCCCCTCCTGGATACTGCAAAAATTGACCCCGTTCTGGCCGGAACCAGGACCAGTTCCAGAAACCCAAAAGGATGTCAAGAAAATAAATAATATCCCACTCCTTGTCCAGATAGGACAATTTTCTGTTTAATTCCCTTCTCACTTTATGAAAAGGAATGTTCTGTAATGTGTCCTTTCTACTCTGAGGTAAAAGTAGCAAGAGTTTCACATGAATAGTGATACTCTACAATTTGGTTATCCGTCCTTGAAATAGTTGTCAAACATTCCCAAAAGTACAAATGCTTTACTAAGCTTTGGGGCTAAGTGGTTCATGGAAAGGTCCACAAGTCTGCATTCAGCTCTGTTCTTGTTCTTTACATCTGTTTTCAGGAAAAAATCCCTTACATGAGTACAAGGGGTTGTTGAATAATGTGCATCTCTTAGAAATTTTCATTTTCTGCACGGTGTTCTTTCATCTTCTCCTCAAGTTTCCAGGGAAAATGTTCCCCACAGGGAAGTCCAGATTTATGCAGGCTTACAGGGATCTCCTAAGAGTCACTCGATAAAATGCAGGAAGGCTACACTGGAATGAAAGATGAGAGTACCCACTTTTTTGCTTCTCATTAATAAAGGATGGGGATTTTTTTTTTTTTTTAATTTATTTTTAGGTATTTTCTAGTTATTTTTATTAGCATTTTTCCAATGGTAAATTTTCTATGTCTATTAAGAGCAGCCCAAAGTTAACCATATTGAAATCTTGCTATTGCTTTTTAAGGGGTCTATGATTCAACTAGAAAGAAGAAGAGATTAAAAAATAAATTGATATATTTTTATTCTTTGCCCCTACATAATATATACACATGACTGTGTTGACTGTTGCTTTTGCAGCAATACAAAAAAATGCAACCCTTCAGAACTTCCCCTGTACTGCAGACTATTGATGCTCAAAAAATCCAGAGTGGCCATTTTAAATATATGAGCAAATATGGATGTTCCCCAATTCAGTAAGATCATCAGGCAGAAAAAAGTCAAAGGCAAAAAAAAGAGCAGTGATGTTGACAAAGAAATATTGTGAACATTTAATGGCAGTTCCAGTAGCTGCACAGTGTATTGTAGTTAAATAGTTTTGTCAGCTGCTTTTCTTGTAACCATTGGCCATGCCATGGTTCTGTATAAACCTCTGCAGGAGAAAGAACCAGCTTTAATGAAATTTGAGTAGCTGACATATTAGGCAATGCATTAAACTGGAAGAAATGCTCCTTGATATTTTTCCAAAGGATTCTCTCTCAACTGTAATCACTTTCTCTGTACATGAATGATGTCACTAAAGACTTTAAAGAAAATAATTATTTTGACATTGACTGTAAAACAAATAGTTTAAGAACATCTGAGGCTCTTTAGAAATTATTTACTTTACCCTGTATTGATAAAGCAACAGCATGTGGCAGAAGGTGATTCCATCAGGCCTGCTAGTTGCTGAGCCAGTGAGCCAGATCTCATGCAATGGGAAAATCTTACTCACTTTGCTGCTCTAACAACTTTGAACTCATGGAAAAAGTGCTTTAGAAGAAAACAAGTTACAGAGCAAATTTATTCATAGATTTTTTTTTTTAATCTATTTAAACCCAGAGATTTTAATTCATAAATATAAGTTCAAATGGTTTAAACACCTAAATGTCACATGCAGAAATTATTTCAGCCCAAAGGACAGTCATCACAATACGTGCTTTAGTACCCTAAGATTTAGGAATCTCAACACTCAGAAATTCAGCCCTGGCAAGCTGACTCAGAACATCTGGGATACTTACCCATCCCTTCAGAGACTGTGGAAAGGCATAAGTACAATCAAAACCAAGCTGGAAAACCTAGATGGTGAGTAAAGGTTTCTTAAAGTTATCCATGGGAAATGTGTGTCAAGTTTCAGCCTGTCTTTAAAGCAGAGATGCTTGGTTCAAGACTGCATATTTGGTAGTTATTTTCATTCCTATCACTCCTAATCCATGCTAGGAAGCCTGCCAAGTTTGAACTCACCCTGTTTTATGAAAAGACGGAAAAAGTTTGCTGGAGAAGTTTTTGCTGCCTGTCTTTGGCTTAATAGCTTTTGTACTTGCCTGGGCTATTTTAGACCTCAGCTCAATTTCCTCTTCATACTGAGATGGATCAGACTTCTGTTTACCACTTTATAAAAGAATACCCTCACTACCAGATCATAAAGTAGGTGTGGAGAAGGAAGGAAAAGGTGCAAAGGGAGCAATACACTCAAACTCTCTATTAAGATCGATCACCAAGGGCCAAAGAAAAACAAAAAAGCAAGGACAAGTCTCTGCAGTTCAGTGCTCATGCTCAGTGCTCATTCTTCATTAAACCAAGGAAGAGGAAGGTTATAATTATTTGAAAAAAAATGTTAATTATTTGGAATTTATTATTGCTCTCCTTTAATACAAATAATAAAAAAAATGACTGCCTGCTACATCTAACCTCTTTATTTTTTTAAACTTCTTTTCCTTCTAAACCATTTAAGAACTATTCTACTTCATCTGAAACAAGAATTTATCTTAATTCTTCTGTATCCTATGTTCTTCTGTATGCTTGACTACAGAACACGAGGACATTATTTTCTTTTCTGCATGAGGAAGGTTGCTGTTCTTTCCCAGCTCCATATTCTCAGATCTCTTTATGACAGTCATAAAGTTTGCATTACAAACAGAAGTTCTTTATTGAGTTAGCACTTTTGTCTTAAATTGGATGGCTTTAGTGGAGTTGCACCAAGTTTCAGCATCTGAAGATCTGGTTCAGCATTTCAGTTTGGAATTGGAAATGTGGGGTGACAGCAGTTTTGCAGAGAGCTTGTCTCACCTTGTCAAGCCTTGCGTTGCAGATGCAAGTGTTTCAAATGCTTAGTTTACATTGAACCCAATTAATTTTGGCTGTGTTTATGTCTTATTCATTGTCACTTTCCAGCTTCACACTGTGTCTGTGCTGGTATGAAAAAAGTAATCTTCTCAGTTTCTGGTAAGGTCATGAATAGAAACCGCATTTTCACATTTAGAAAATTGGATACTGATAGTGGTTGTATATATCAATACTGGAATACCAACACCATCAACAACCAGCAATCTTCGTAGAGAACCTTCTAATAACACTTTGCAGTCATCTTTGCACTACTTCAGTGCAATTGGTGCCAGTCAACATCTGTCTGTGGAAAGCAGATCTCACTAAAAAGAAGCTTTTGGAAAGATCCAAGCTTGGTTGATAGGATTCTGTCAGGTTTCCACATGGCTTTGGATATTGTGCTGTGCAAAAAAACCCAGACAGCACTAAATCAACATAGGCTATTTGTAAACCACATTGATTAATCAGTCACACAATAGGGCATTATTGTGCTGGTGTGGTTTTGCAATTTGCAGATGGTTTTTTAAGCCTACTTCTTTCTGTCATTAAGCATGTATTTTTTTAAACTCTGGCACATACGAAAACATAAAGCTCTCATCAGAAGCAAAGGTAACTGACACAAAACCAGGTTAAACGGCAAATAAAGAAATATTGATATTCATTTGTTAGAGAGCATACACAAATTATATGCGTTTCAGTATATGCAAATACAATGTTGTATTAAAGCAGTAAATGAAGTTCATATTCCCTGAATGGGTTACTCCTTCCTGGAAATCTGGGACTCTAAAAAAGGACTTGGGGGCTATTGGACTTAGCCAGTCTAATATAAATTCCTGGTCCGAAAGAGTGGTAGAGGTGTGTTCCTTAGAAAAGGAACCCAGAGCAGGAATAGAGAACTGTCTTTGTGTTCTTGTGATGTTGCACAGAAGAACCTTGAGAATGGCCAGAGGAACAGAAAACACCCTTTATGGCAAATTCCTGAAGCTGTCCACTTTGTTCTGTAAATGACAAAGAACTTCAAGGATAACAAAAGCACAGTTTGTAAGTACTTTGAACTAGAGCAAGAAAGAAACTACAAACTGTGCAAGAGATTAGTTAGCTATTGGTGGCAACAACTCATCGTGGATGGTGGGAGAGCCTCACTGAGGACTTTGAAAATCTGAATATTTGTCTAAAGTGTTTACTCTGATTCAAACAGAATTGTAGAACTGAAAGGAGGAATTAAATAATATAAGTCCAATGGCCTGTGTCAAGACCAGACTACAATCACTGTAGTCCATTTTGGCTATAAAATTTCTGTGATGATGGTTTGCACAGTAATATCACAAGTAATTTTCATTTACCCACAAAATGTGCTAGCCAGATATATATTTTGTCTTACCACTATTTTATAGATGATGAGCTGATAAAAACACAATTGTCAGGGACATACAATCCAGTTTAGACTTGTCTAATGCCCTAAGTTTTCCAGCACCATAATTTTTTTGCATAGAGACTCCTGTAAAAGTATGTGCCCTCCCACTGCCAGTGCATAACAGAGCTGCAAGAGTGTTACTATATTACATGACTGTCTACCTCCTACGTGAACACCAAGATTTCTAAGCAATTTTCAGTTAAATGGGTGGCTGAGAATGAAAGGATTCAGAGGTAGCAGCAAATATCTAGATCCTCTTTACTAACCTGCATGTGGAGATGAGTTGTCACTGTGTGTTTGTAATTTTCAGACAAACAAGTATGCATTAAAAATCCAAAAGCATGTAATTTTCATGGCCAAAAATACACAATTTCAGCCTAAGTAGGCCAATGTAAAAGGCATAGCCTGTATTTATTATATAGCTCCTATGGACATTCACTATGTTTTTCTGATAAAGCCACTTACAGGAAATCTATCAGATCACTGATACTCATCTTCATGAACGTTTTCTACCTTTTTTTCCTAAACTAAGAAATAATAATTTAAAGTAGTTAGCACATGACAATAGGTATTTTTCATAGGCTTCTCTCTGACTAGGATAGCATAAGCTTTCCTTTTAGCATTCCCTCTAGGTTTGTAAGATACATCAAAAAGGACCGTGCTTTAGGTTAGATTCTTTCTGTGGTCAAACATTTCTTTTTTCAGGAGATAAGTCAAGGAGGGCAAAAGGTGATGATTCAACAGCTTTTTACACACACATTCCAGTTTCGGGGCAGCCTGAGGCTGTTTCATTTCCTTTCACAACTAAGAACTTTATATCTGACAAGAGGTCCTTCAAACTGCAGTCAGATGCACCCAGGGACCTTAAAAGGTTTTCACTCATTCAAGCAGACTATTGAAATCTAGGACTGGATCAAAGAACATGCAGTTTGCAAAAAGGCAGAAAATTCTGCACAGGGAGCACAGATATTATGGAACTGAGCTTATGCAAGTACTTAACAAAGATACACTGCTTTGAACTGCCATGATCAATACCTCTAGGCTGACAGTCACCTGGTCCTAATTTAGCATTTTTTCTCTCTTTGGAGCCCAGTTCTTCTGCAACGGCTGCAGTTGTTGTACTTGAACTGGAAAGCCCAAAAGGTGCTTTCACAACTTTAGTTCCACAACTTTAGCAGGTTACTGTCACGATTTCACTGCTTACTGCCCATTTCAGGCTTGCAGCCATTAGAGGGCAGACCATAACAAATTGTTGATGAATGTATTTAGTCTCACCAGTGTCATTTTTCCAATTTGAAATCTTAAAGAGACTCACTTCAGCTCTGCTCTAAAGTGAATAAGCCACAGCAGCAAAGCAAAGATGGGTGAGGCAATTATTCTAGCATTGTTTTGCTAGTCCCATCTAATTCTGATGGTAGAGATTATATCTCC
>VZRN01003464.1:2303116-2341765 GCA_013397935.1 Dasyornis broadbenti | reverse complement strand
TTTTTTTTTTTTTTTTTTAATTGTAGTTCTTCTGAAAGCCTTGGTGGAGCCCCATTTGTTAAAACTTATAAAATATTCACTTGCATTGTGCTGCTGCTATGACAACTGAACTCTGTTGCACCAGGGACCTCTTTGGAAGGATGTACCAGTTTTGGTCAGGATAGAATAAATTTTATTCTCTGCACTGGTTGAGAGCTGTGATCTGGATTTGTGAGGCAAACAGTGCTGATAATGCAGGGGTGTTTTAGCTATTGCTGAGCAGGGCTTACACAAAGTCAGGTCCTTCTCTGCTTCTCACCCCACCCCACTCCCAGGAGGCTGGGGGTGCACAAGGACTTGAGAGGGGACAGAGCCAGGACAGCTGACCCCACCTGACCAAAGGATATCCCACCCCATATTGCATCCTACTCAGCAATAACAGCTGTGGGAAAGAGAAGGAAAAGCAGGATGTTTGGGATGATGGCGTTTGTCACCATTATGTGTGATGGAGCATGGTTTTCTTGGCTGAACACCTGCCTGCCTGTGGGAAGGGGTGAATGAATCCCTTGGTTTGCTTTGCTTGTGTGCACAGTTTTTACTTTACCTGTTAAACTGTCTTTATCTCTACCCACAAGTTTTCTCACTTTTATCCTGGTTCTCTCCCCTATCCCATGTCCCTGAGTAAAGGTCTGGGTGGTGCTGGCCAGAGTTAAACCATGACAAAGGGTTAATGTGCATTCAGATCATCTGTCATTTCTCTCTCTTCATTAGGGAAAATGGCTGGGTGAGACCCTGAAGGAGTTATGAACATGATTCATTAGTGAATGCAAGGAACAGAAATTAAAGAGGCAGGAAGAGGAAAGATAATAATGAATTGCAAGTGAACAGCCACAAAATTTTCTTACCTACTGATATAAGTAACAGCACAAATGTGCACACTGGCTCCCTTATATACACATTCACTCCACTAAAATCCAACAGCCCTCTCTCCCACCTCCAAATTCCTTGGTCTAAACAGACTGGAATTACGCTAGAACATTTTTAAGAGTAACATGACTACATATCCTCAGTAACCAAATGGTTGCTTAAAAATCTTAAATTTTAGCAAGATGAAAATAAAATAAAACTAGGTTTATTATTCTTATTTGTATATTATGACCATCAAAGTAGAGAAGAAAAAAGGGGAACTTTTTCAAAAATGTTGTAATCTCTGAGAACTTGAGATCTTCAGAGTTAAGGCCCACAGAGGAGTACTTCGAGTCATCTCAGCTGAGGTAATCCTGCAATTTTGTCCATAAGGCTGGTTCGAAGGCTGATGTGAATAAACTTTTGAAAAAGCTAGACAGTAGGGAATGAATGCAGTACAGAAACCACAGCACACAGAGTCTCAAGTAAACTAACCAAATGAAACCTCAGAGACTTCTGGCCCTCTAAAAGATACTGGTGACAAAATTATTTCTATTTTCACTTTATAGAAACGGGTGTTCTACCACCTAACAATCCTTTCATTATTGTTACTGTATTTTCTTAGCAAATTCTTCACTGACAAAAAATCTTGCAATATTTAGCCTTCTAATACTTTCACAAAGTTTTCCTTTCCATCATGCATGAACTTAATAATCTTCCTGAAGAGCACAGAAGAATTAGACAAGTGATACCAAGATTCCCAGAGTCTGGGGGCCATTTCTGCCCCTCTTTACTCTGTAGATCCTGCTTGTGTTAGCCAGACTAAATCCAAAGGCTTATTCATACACAGAAGTTTGCAAATTGTGTGGCTCTGCCCACTTCCTGTCTGGAAAGCCTACAATGTGCACCATTTGAGCACTATTTTGTTTCTGAATTTCCTGAAGGTTTGTGATCCTTCCTTCCTTCCTTCCTTCCTTCCTTCCTTCCTTCCTTCCTTCCTTCCTNATCAACCTTCTTCTCACCCCTGTAGCATAAATTCTTGGCCTGGATGCAAAGCTGCTACTCACGCAGGTGTACAATTCCACTGTACTTAGTAAACTAAAAATGAAGCAAGCGGGATTCCTTCCTTCCTTCCTTCCTTCCTTCCTTCCTTCCTTCCTTCCTTCCTTCCTTCTCATTTATTTTATAGTTCAGTTAGGGGATTATCCTACTTTCATTTTACCCTTCAGCATCTTTAGAAACTTCCTTCCTTGTTAGTAAGCAAAGCGCTAAGAGAGATCACAAAGGGTTCCCTCACTCATACTGAATCTTATTTATTCCCTTTGAAATCCATTTCTTAATTCATTTCTGCTGTAGGCAAGTCCTTTATTTTCAGAATAATTCTTTACATGAGAACAGATCAGCAGTTTCCTCCAAAGTGAAAAACTTTGTACGGCAATGGGTGAAAGATGCTCCTCTTTTCCCAAGCACCATCTCTGTTATTGCAACAACTTTTTGTTTCCAGTTCACCCCACAGAGGAGACCAGCTGACAGTGGTGTTGCTGGGGGATAGAGAAATAGCTGTTTGCTTTTCAAAGCTGTTAATGCTTAACTTTAAAACATGCACTTTTATCCTGTGGTAGTTAATCTGACAAGACACTTTTTTTTATTTTCCTGAATATTTTTAACTTGTTTTCCCAAAGCTCTAAGATATTTTATTCCATTCTGAAATCTAAGAATAGGCTTAATTGGCCCTCAGAAAACACCCCATGTGTAACATTTTAAGGGTTACAATGCCTTTGCTATCTCCCATTGGCTCAGGTCTATCACGAAAGAGCACAGGAGCACTCCCTCTACAGAAACTTGCAGGCCATGCAGGGAAACCATAAGGTAAAACTTGAAATAAATTAAGGGCAGACCTGCATAGGAAACATGAGCATAACTTATCACCATGTTTGCCTCTGTTACCTGTACCCAGGGAAAAACACTGGCAGGAACCTGACTAAAATCTCTGAACCAGGATGCCAAAAGAGCCAAATAGTCAAGGCTTGTCTAGACCTTCTCTCCTTCGGGATGGTGAGGGAGAGAATTGAAAGAGTGAGAGTGAGAAAACTCTTGGGTAGAGATAAAGACAGTTCAGCAGGTAAAGCAAAAGCCATGTACAGAAGCAAAACAAACCAATGAGTTCATTCACCTCTTTCCCACAGACAGAGAGATGTTCAGCCATCCTCAGGACAGCAGGGCTCCATCACACGTTATGGTAACTGGGGAAGACAAACCCCATCCCTCTGACTGTTCCTCCCTTCTTTCCTCTTCCCTCAGCTATTACTGCTGAGCATGGTCTCATGTGGTGTGGGACATCTCTTGGGTCACTTGGGGTCAGCTGCCCAAGCTGTGTCCCCTCCCAGCCTCTTGTGCCCCTCAGTCTCCTCACTGGTGGGGTGGGCTGGGAGGCAGAAAAGGCCTTGACTCTGTGTCAGTTCTGCTCAGCAGTAACCAAAACATCCCTGTGTTAACAGCACTCTTTCCCTCACAAATCCAGAGCATAGCCCCAAACCAGTCTCTGTGAAGAAAATTAACTCTATCGCAGCCAAACACAGCACAGTAGAAGGCTGGTGTTAGAAGATCCAGATTTTTTTGCTGCAATACCTCTGACAGGGAAACTTTTCCCTCTGAATGAGCTAACAAGGTTTCTGTAGTCAAAAATCATTCTTGCATGTATCTGCTCACTTTCTGATCTCATCTTCAAGAGTCAGCACTGCCCTGCTCTCTAGTTATTTTGCTTGCCAGTTTATGCTGGGAATCTTCTATTTCATTTTTCAAAGGAATTTTCATTTCCTTTCATTTTCAAAGGAATTCTTTGTTAAGCACATTTGTGTACAACACATTTTCTTTTTTTATCCCTGCAACAATCTTTTCTCCATGCTTTAGTTCTTGTTATTGCTGCTTATGTAGAACAATCAAATTCTTAGCTTTCATTCTTCAGCTTGCAGGAATGAAAACAAGTGTCAGGGGGTGTATTCTGTTTCCTATTTTTATGTCCATTTTTATCTAGATTTTCTTTGACCAGAAATTGTATTTTTAGTATTTTTCACCTTTTCTTTTTCTGTTCTAGGGAACGTATTAAACTTTCCTTTAGTTTCACTTTGGCTCAGGATCAATATTTCAACTACATTCATAACTTTGATATATAGCATTTGGCTGGCAGAGAGCATAAGAAGCAATATATTATTTTCCTCTAAAGAAGAATGGGAATCTGATCTGGAGATTATGCACTAAGCGGTGGTGAGGATTTATTTCAATTCCCCTAAGAACCTGTTAGTATATAATTTGTTGTGTAGGATTTATTACCCTCCCGAGAGATTTCACTCAATGTGTAAGAACATTTCCCTGGTGTACCCAAGGAGTGGATGGGTTTTCCTGTTAATATGATGCAGGGTTGCCCCACTACTTCTTGGGACATTTTCAGTCTTGGCTTTACTTTTCTCCATTAGCTGTTCCACAGTAAGATCAATATGCTGTATCCCTTTGCTTTGATTACACTACCATATACAGATTTATCTTTATTAAAAATGCAGCTAAAGTCATCTGTAGTACCTCTCATGGTCACAAATCTTTACATATCGCTTCTCTAAAGGGTAAAGTCCCAATAGCAAATTCTTAAGACTCATTGTATTTTCAAAAATTTTCTTATCCCCATATCCATAGTCACTGTATAGTTCATTGTTAGCATTCTGTGCGGACATTAATTTCTTCCTATCTGTATGGTACAATTACTGTAGTTTTAGAAAGTAATTATTGAAAAAGCACTTTGAATTTCTAACTCAACATATACCTAATACTAAACCTTAGGGTAACTTTAGCTGTGCATATACTCAAGACAGTCATAACCACATCCATTATCTATTGAAATCTACATAAAAACTCCCTGTGAATTTGGTGAATACCAGATCAAGGAGATTTTTTTTTTTTTAAATAGCGCTGAAGGATTTTATTCTACATGGTCCTATCACTGGCTTAAACCCCTCATTAGGCACCTTATTCCCTCTTCTGCAAACAGAGTGCATGAAACACCAAGCTCTTTTCACTTTGAAGGAGAACTTGAGTTTAAAGAAGAATTATAGGAGATAAAGTTAGGAAAAAGATAGGTCATGAGTGTTGTAAGTATACAGCATCTGTAGTGGATGGGTGAATCATAGTTGGATGGCTGCACAAGGTTTCTTCCAACCCTACCTTTAATAAATGTGATAGATGTATTATTGAAATGATTGAAAATCCAATACTCTATTGTCAAATTCAGTGTCTCAGTTCTGTTAAAACAGAAGAGCTACATCAGAGCTACAAAACTTAAATATGTCCTACTTTATATTACATATATATAAATATACATATATAAAAATATATTTATATATATATAAAATTAATTCAAGACTTTGGGCATGGAATCATATAAACACAGATTACAAGGAACTTCTAGATACCACCTAGTGCAGCCTGCCCTTTCAAGCAGGACTATTGCCAACACCTGACTGGTCAGTCACAGGTTGGTCTTAGCAAGCTGGGAGAGCTTCCAAGGACAGAAATTTCACAACTCGCTAGGAAGCCTGTTCCAGTGATACTATACCCTGATAATGATTCCTTTCTCCTCATTTTGAAACTAATCCTTTGAAATCATAGTTTGTGGTCATTTCTAGAATTGTCATAGGATTGAAGTTGATATTTAAATATGAAATGTTTTTTGAAAATGATAGGAAACTCCTTAAAATCCAAAGTGAAGACCATGCATGCAGAAAGCATAACCAAAGATGTGCAAAGATGACTGACCACCTTTGACAATACATCCTTCTCCAGTCACCTTTCTGTTGTCTATGCACATTGTAATGCTGTGCCTTGAAATTTTTCCTAATCTGATACATTTTTGAAAGCAAAATCTCATTTTTCCTGCTTCAGTGTGTTTCCAAAAAGTATTTTTATGTTGAACAAATGCTTCATATGAGTGACAAAGTTGATTAAAACAGCAAACAAAAGACATCTCAAGTGTCAAAATAATTAGCCTGTCTACAGCCCCTTCAGCAAAGACTGAGAACCAGCCGAGTTTGTCTTTGACTAGTAATGCCAGAATGAACAAATCCCATGGTGGAGAATAGTTTTGGAAAGGGAATTTGGTAATCACAAAAAATTCAATCAGAAACATAAACAAGAGGTGAAAAATCAGTATGATGTGGTTGGAGCTGATCCTGGTGTCTTGAGCAGAGCAGAAAGCTGATATAGAAAGCTCTGGAGGAAAGTACTCCTGTGACTTGCAAGGACTCTTCATACAAGGATACTCATACTGCTCAAATGTGTCAGGGCAAAAAGAAAGGCTGCTTAATTTTTCCACAAAAATATTTACCTCAGTGTAATAGCAATGGCAACTGTTAATGAAATAAAGCTATTCATCCCTGCCATCATAGCCCAGATTAAATGGCCCTAAAATCACTGAAACAGCATTTCTGTGATTAGGTTGATGGGTATTTACAGTCCTTAATGAAACATTATACAGTCATTTGTGCAGAGCATGAACATATTGTGTACTGAAATTGTCACATAGCCAAGTTAAAATTATCCTGAATACAGATAGGATCTCAGCAGCATGCCATGCTATGAAAAAAAAGCAACCCAAACCAAAACAACCAAAAACCAAAACCCTGCAAAAAAGATAATAATTTTAAATTTTTGTCCTTTTTAAAAAATATCTATAAACTTGTATGAAATGATTGAAACCTTACGTAACAGCACTCTTAAAGGATTTGGTTATTATTCTGTTGCCTTTTATGTAAAATATTATACTAAAAAAACCCCAGTGCACCCTGATTTTCTGTATTCAGAGGTAGCAGCACTCAGTAATCATGTCAGTTTATCACTGGGATGCCCAGTTTTCCTTTTTCCCAGAGAGTGCACTTTTCATTTTCTAGTTGCTATACGGTTTTTACAAATTCTATAACTTCTTTGGGGCATGACTAAGGTCACTGTTTTTCTACTACATGTTGTGCTTCTACTTTTATTTGCTGAATGCAGAGTTACAACTTTTTCTGTACAGTGACTGAACTGTGGCCCATGGATGGCAAAACACTCAGATTTGGGGAAGATGGAGAGTTGTCTGTTGCATTTTTCATTTTATTTTAACTAAACAGCAGAATGTTGAGATTGTTCATCAGCTTTCCCCACGGCCTTGATTTTCTAATTTGTCTTCAGCTGCAGTGCAGTAACTCAGCTTTCCTTAGTTCTGTCCTGGTCCTACCATTGATTGATTGAAGTCAAAATTAGGACTCAGATTCAGGTAAAAATATCTAAACATAAGTGTCAAACTTTGAAATACATGTCTAAATTCTTATAGTCAAAGGAGACACTGCTGTCAATGAAGCCTGAGTAATGTGCCAGCTCACCCTGGGGCAAGTACCTGATTGATTTATTCAGGAGATCCCTCCCCAGCTGTCTGCATCTCCCACAGGCCAAAGTCTGGTATATGTTTTCCTGTGTCCAAACTAAGGAGCTTGGACATTGCCACTTGACTCTTAATTTTATCTCTTGAGCTCAAGCTGTGAGGACTTGTATATTCAGTGCAAGAAGGTCCTTTTTCTGTGTTTGGTAGCAGCTAAGATGAGATAATTCTGCCTATGGCTGAACAGAGAAGAGCCAGCTGGCAGCCAGTATCTGTCCTTTTGTTTTCTGCCCAACATAGCAAGGCCACTACTATTTAGGCTTTCAAATCCTAACTCAGATCCTAACATTTGAGTTCTTTTCAATATATGGATGGTGGCTGTTTTGTCACTGCCTTACCTCCCTGGAATAAAATGCTTTTCCTGAAAGCTTTTTATGTATTGCAGATGATAAACATTTGTCTAAAAAGATTCTGGCCATGTCTCCATTTGGTTAGTCTTCCCAGACATGGTAAGAATTGGAGACGTCATAGTCTGTTACCTGAGAACAGGAATGACCAGGAAAAACCTGAAATCTTTTAGACAGTTCCAACCAAACCCAACATGTATGTAGCTGTATAACGAAGTGCCATAATTCTTGATTCAAAGAAGTCTGTCAGCAAATTTTTAAATCCCTATGAACTAATTGAATTAATTAT
Organism: Dasyornis broadbenti; assembly: GCA_013397935.1. Taxonomy (NCBI): domain Eukaryota; kingdom Metazoa; phylum Chordata; class Aves; order Passeriformes; family Dasyornithidae; genus Dasyornis; species Dasyornis broadbenti. Next base: position 2,333,784 of record VZRN01003464.1, on the reverse strand, counting down.
TAATTATAACTAAAATCCCAAAATAAGTCCTTAGCTACTGTAAATCTTTTTTTGATATTGAGTTCAGCAGTCTACTCTTATGGCTGCTGAGGTGTGGCTTGAAGGTAAGGCCAAAGCAGCGATCTGAGGTTACAGCTTCTGTATTGTCAGAGCAGTTTCTTCCTTATGAGTTGCAGAGTTTGCAGTAAGCTAATTCCCAGGTTGACTGCAGGTTCACAAGGCAGCACTGCTTCAAGAAAAGCACAACGGTCAGCACCTTGTCCATGAAGTTATTTTGCAAGTACCTAAAAAAAACCCCACAAAAACAACCTATGTATGATGAGCTACCTATCTGAGATTTCATAAAAAATCCTAAATGAAAGCTTTGCCAGACCTTTAGTTTTATTAGCATATCAGTGCAAATTAAACCCACTGCTCCTCTAGACTGAGTGCTTCAGTGCAGCACTTTAAGACTTGAACTGCTTGTTTAATGGGCTGTGAGATCTTCCCCATTTTCTATTCATAAAAAAAATAAAAAGTCTTGGTGGTAAAATTTAAAAAAAAGCAACAACTCTAATTCTAGTTAAATCTCTGTCTGTGTTGAAAATTAGGAAATTGTCAGTACAATATTTTGTCTTTAAGAATATATATACCAGTATTTCAATTGAAGATATGCCCAGGAACAAAGGGACTTCCTCTCATTAGGAAATGAAACCTTGGCATCATTGCGTGTCTTGTGGGTTTAATAAAAGGCAAACAGAATTTCTGAGAACCAAAGTGTAGCATCCATACAAGCCAGGACAACATACTTCCTGCTGATTGTGAAGAAAAGCTGCAGGAGAGGGAAAAGTGAAAATCAAGGAGAAAGTTCACAAGAGCCATCAAGACTACCCAGCAAAGCCACAGTGGGGTTTTTAAACCCAGTGATTCAGAATGTACGCCATAAAGTAACATGACAGAAAGATACCTGGTTAAGCTGCTCCAAGCAGTTCTTTTGCCATTGGCCACTGTGCCAGAGAAGGCTCAGAAGGTGTCTCAGTAGCCCTCAGTGTTTGCCCTGCTCATGGAAAAAATTCTGTACCAGTATATGGCAAAATGGAGCATATGCCCAGATTAAATCCATGAGTGGCTTATTATAGTTTTCCATTTTATACTCTCCCAACATATTTCATAGTTGTTGAAGATTTTTTTCCCTGAAACAGCCTAAGCTTCCTTTATGAACCCAACCTGGTTCCAAAAACCTGTATTCATCACTTCACCCTTTCATTTTTCTCAGCATGGCTTCTGTAGAGCTTGATTGAAACCATGGCCATATTCCCATGATACCTGCCTTTTCCTGGCACGCTGTCTCAGCTGTGGGCATTTTAACTTGGGCAGGTGTTCAGCACGTGTAATGAAAGATAAAGTTGCTAGGTAGGCCAAACATTGGCTCATCATGTTCTAGTGGAACAAGCATATGGGTTTAAAGATTGCTTTTGGTCCTACCCACAGAAAGCCATGTAGGAAATTGGTCTTTCCATCCCTGGATCATACAGCAGAACAGGCCCTAAACACTTGATCCTGAATAACTCCTTTATTATATTCCAGCAAACTGGAAATGTGTGTGGTTAAATGTTTTTTTTAGCACTGCACACATCATGTACGCTTTGTTCTCTGATTAAATACTTGTCATTCTCTATTCTCTTTCCCCCATTTCTTCGAAAATGATTAAGAAAAACAGTTCTTGAAAATTTAATATTTAAAATTTTTTATCCAAATTTTAAGTCCTTTCTCTTGTTAAAGCCTGAACTAGTTCCCCTATTCTCTGGAGAATATTACAAAACCACAGAGATGCTCCAGTAAAAGCTGACTCAGTGATTCTGATCAAGTAGCAAGAATATACTGGGTGTTTTTTTCAATAGTTCTTATTAAAATTTACTTTAAGATGTGACTTTTTTGGGGACAGGGGGATTAATGATGCAGGAGATGATAATTCCAGGTAGGCCTTAACCTCTGTCACACTGGGAATCAAATTCCAGGTGTAATTTACTGAGACTGAAGGTCTTAACCTGAGTTATTCAGTGGTTTAGGGGGTTGCTGTCCAAGACCAGGATCCCCTGTGGCTCAGAGCACATTCCACAATCCTGCGGAGTCATCGGATCTGCCAAGCGGCATCGGAGACGTTTGTTACATGATAATGGATGAAGGGGAGTCTGCAGGGCCTGGCATGGTGACAGCATGTGGAACAGCAATGATTCACTCTGCTCAGGTCACCAGGGGGATCATTTCAATCGGGCCACTCTTGCAATCAAAGTCTGGGCTCATTTAAAAACCTATGGTTTGAGCCATCCATATTCACATTTACGGCAATGGTATCTCTCCAAGAGCTTAATGGAAATGTCTTTTCCCATCCTGCCTGGTAAATGTTTGCTTCCCAGTGCAGAAGTGATACACCAGTGGCACATCTGGCATTCTGGTTTCTGTCAGGGATATCTCCTGGCCAATGAGGACATAGCAAGGATTTCTTTTGCAGGCACAGGAGGAAGCTGAATAAGGTTAGTGTCAATACACAGGCCTGGGAACAACTCTTCCTGGAAAGATATTTTAAATCAAATTAAGCCTTTATTGTGACATTTTCTGAGACCTTAAAAAAAAAAAGTAACTCACCTTAAATAAAAATTTACTGCCATGATATATGTAAATGAATCATATCCTCTCTGCATCTGACATGTTTGCATACTGTGTGTCAATAGGCTCTGAACCAACATCAAGATCAACAGAATAGACAAGCTGTCCATTGCTTTAAAAGTTTGGCTTGTGGCTCTGGCTTTACCTGGTAAGTTTGAAAGGTGAGAGTGACAAATATCCCTATCTAAATAGGTTCATTTAGAACCTATTTATTGGGGAGTTGTTGGATGCTCTCTCTCTCCCTTCTTTTTTAGTTTTTCATTCAGTAAAACCCCAAGTTTTGAAGCAGATAAGAATCTCAAATACTCTATGAATGTTAGCAACATAAACCTTAGCAAAAAAAAAAAAAAACAACCTTTGAGGTAATTACATAACATCACAGATGGCAGAATGGATCTCTAAAGAAGTAATTTGCTTGAAGGCACTTATCAATTCCGTAATACAGTGCACAAGTGTTCATTCTTTATTCAAACTGAAAGAACATTGCCAGTTTATTGTGTAACCGTGTTCTGCCAATGTCCTATATAATGACATGGTTTTGTTTTGTATTATGGACTTGTCCATTACTTGCCTTTCCCATTATTCACATGTTTTCTGGCAGAGGCAGAGGCAGAGCCAACACTAAGACTGAAGACCATTTTTATCTCCCAGTTCACAGGTTTTGTTTCTTGATGGTATTTTTTTTCTTAATTTTTTTTTTTTTTTAAATTTAGCATACAGTACTATTTACCACAGAGGTAAGCAGCCAGTGTTTCAGACTAAGAAAAAATGGAAGTGAGAAGAAAGAGTGTTAAATTCCTTTTTCTACCCTGGGAAAGTAGAGCAATTTAAAGTGCTCTCATACCATCATAATGTTAATTTCCCCCCCAGTGCGTTCTGGCATCTGGCTCTATTCCCCCATGCAAAGGAGCTTTACAGAGTAATTTGTCTCATTAGAATTTTTGTTCCTTAAATGTGAAAGGCAAATAAATGTTGTAAATAGTATTTGGCTAACTATATTGCAGTACATAAATATAACAATAGACAGATGTAAATTTATTTCATAGAAGCAAGTATATCTAAAAAGTGTTCATTCCCAAATTTAACCAGAAAGTAAGAAATTTGATCTGCAGTTGTCTGTGGGACCTCAATTCATCCTTCTTGTGTATAACTGTTATGTTTCAGACCTACAGGAAGCTGGAAAAATGGTAACAGGATTTCTTGAAAAATGTGTTGCTTTTTGGATTGGAGGATGAAGTACCTCTTACAGATTGGATATTACTGCCTTTTTCACTTGCCCAAATAAAGTCCACTGGTGAAAGAGGTTCTTAAATGAAGAGTGGAACTGTTGAAGCTACTTTAGGTAGAAATTGCATCCAAAAAGATCCCAACAAAAAAGTCAAGCTTTTCTGTATTTTTGTTTTGTACAGCAACAGCAGACAAGTGCTGAAAAATACTAAATACTTTACTATGCCAGGGAAATGTGCAATCCTGCATGCGCTTCAACTGTATTGGATCAACGTGATCTGCCGTGACCTGCCGTGTGTGAAGTGCTTCAGGTACTGCTCGATGTGACTTCAGGACCTGCAACAGATGCCAAAAAATGACAGCCACCAGTTTTCTGTGTGCTTTGATAAGAAATGTTAATGGGTTGCTGAGAAGGGCTGTCTTGTTTATGTTGGGTTTTTTTATACATAATCTATTGCTTTTTAGAAGTTCCCCCTTGATATTAAACCCTCTGCACTTAAATTATAGTTATTGTATGAATAACAGCATTCTAAAACACTTAGAGAAAATGTATGTGTGCATGCTTTTTGAAAGGCAACCTCCTTTATACCTCCTTGCACTCTTCAGGTACCACCTTAAAAAACAAAAGTTAAAGAAATAATAGAAATAGGAAGGAAAAAAGGCAGTATCTCCTGTCTAGTTTTCAAACAGAGAATTTTTAAAATATTTCTGACAAATTTGATTAGATAAAAAGTAGTTCTAAATTATGTTACCTGTTATTTTTTGTAATTCTTGAAACTGCCTTACATCAGAAAGAGTATTAAAGATCCCTAGAGGTGTTTGATATAATCAGAGCAGAGTTATTTAAAGGTCTCAGTGGACTGCTAGCCTATCTAGATAGAATTATATTTTGCAATCCCTAGAGAACAAAAGTCCGTCAAGTACTTTAAAAGCTAGAGATGAAGGACTATACTTCAGCTAGGGCAAGTGTAAGCTAAAAATGGCTAAACGTAGGCATTTGGGAAATATGTCAATCCTGACAGCTCAAAAATAGAAATAATTATGTAAATCTTGGCTCCAGAAAACGGGGGAGTTAGAAAGGTTGTTAAGTATGGTCACATACTTCAGTAAATTAATTCAATCTCCTGTCAGAGATTAGAGATCCCTTATGAAGGTGCTAAAAAGATAGATTGCTGAGTGGCAATTTGGGTCAGACCAACTTAGCTCATTCAGTGCTGGGAGAGTGTGGGGTAGAACTCTCTGTTCCAAATGTCTCAGCACCCAGGCAGGCAATTACAGCCTCTGAAGAGCATCAAGAGCAGCGAGGTGTGGTTACTTCCCAGACCTGCTCACAGCAAACGAAATGCTCACCCGTAAAACAGCTCGGGTTGCACATGAAAAGAGACTGAGTAAATTGGAAAAGGGAAATGGAAGGACTATGATACAGATGTCCATTTTTTTCTGTAGTAGTTTAAATTTATTTCATGGTTTATGGACAAAGGCTTACTTGCGGGACTTCTGGTTGTTCCCACCACAGAAAATTAGAACATTAAATCTGAGATCAGTAGGAAAGAAAAAAAATCACAATCTCTTTCTGCATTGTAAGATTTGATAAATATTGCTTCTTAGGAGCAAATGCTGATTCCACCACTGAGATTCAATATCCACTCACCCAAGGAAAGGTTGAGTGGAGAAAACATCTGTGGCATTTTATAGACATGGTTTATAAACTGCGTTCCATCTCTCAGGTGTCTGAAAGAAAGCCTTAGTTATGTTCTTCAGAAGAATGGACTTACTTCAGTTTCTGAGTAGCTCATGCAGCACTGTGTCCAGCGTTGCATCAAAATACATTTTCCTCTATTGTGATAGTGGCCAAACACTGGAAGAGGTTGCCCAGAGAGACTGTAAATCTCCTTCCATGGAAACATTCAAGACTTGACTGGGACATGAGCAACCTGGTTGGTTTAAATCTTCTCTGAGGATGGGGTTAGATTAGATGACATCAAGACATCCTTTCTGATTAAAATGATCTCTGTGCTTCCATGGTATGCTAGAAATGTATTATTTTTAGAGCTAAAATTGTGATGTGTATTCTGTGGATCACCAATACTGATGAAAGAGGTGCTTTGTAATTCTAATCTCAGGTTCTACTGGCTATGCTGTCTACCAGGAGGAGCTACAGAGATGTGCCAGGAAGTGACTGTCTCTACAGGTAACAGTTTTGACACCCCAAAAAGTGGGGCTTAAGTGCTCATCACAGTTATACAAAACAGACGAAGATACAACCCCTTCAAAAAAAATCCTTATAAAAATAGGTTAGGAGTTAGGATTTTGAATTTGGAAGTGTAGGACAAGAGCAATTTATACCTTACCAACCTGGGCTATGGCTACTGATAATGTAGAAGGGCACAGGCCTGAACACTGGTATATGCTTGCCTGTACTGCTAATTCACCTAGGGGCTGTCAGTGTCTGACCTGATTCGGGTTTGGCCCAGCCACTGGTCTCCTGTGCACTTGGCAGAAGAGTCTGAGAATCACCACGGGCCACTGGTCATTCTCAATAGGCAATTTGGCCATGGCCAGTCTGTACTGAGAAGTATGAGAGTGTTTTTGTGGAGGTGAGCTGCACTTGCAGATTTTGTGCTCAGTGTCTGAGGAGAACACCGGTTTCATTTACCAGCATTTGAAATACAAAGGAATGGTCTTGTTTTTGGCAGTGGGGGCAGCTTTCGACAGTTTCTCATGGAGGCCACCCCTGCAGCACCCTTTGCTACCAAAACCTTGCCACACAAACCCAGTCTGCACTTTTATCACAAAAGCAAGCTCCAGTGTTCAGGCCCTGGCAAAACCCCCATATTTAACAATGTTTGCCAAGCAGCTGCAAAGAGGTACTTCTCAGATGCAACAGGATACATTTTGGAAGTGGAGCACTTAATCACAGGCTTGTCTTTCTATTGCTTCCAGACAAATAGCATTAATTTTCACAGGTCTAATAAGTTGTCATTATCTAAGGTAAGGACATTATCACTCAGAGCTGCCTCAGCAAGAAGAGATGAAGTAGCAAACTCTGCCTCTGTGCTATTAAGAGGAGTTGCTAGGAAATGCCTACTGTTCTAATGTGCAAAAATAACATAAAATAAAGGAACACCTTGTGGAAGCATTATAAAAATGGTTCATAGAATCACCTGCTAAAAAGGTAAACAGATTAAGTTTAACAGAAATGGATATAAGATGGATATAATTTTTAAAAATTTCAAATGTTTAATTAAAATATAGGATTTAAAGATAATTATGCAAGGTTCCATAATAAGATATAGTAAAATGATCCAAGTTTTCTAATAAATTAAGCAAAAAACTTTTTGTAAATACTTTCTTTCTGTAGTGCAAAAATGATGTCTTCGCACTGAAAAGTATGGAAATAGTTTAAAATAATAGAAATTGTGGGACTTTTTTGTTGTTGTGGTTTGCAAGCACAAGCAATTAATGGTCACTAGTCTATTAATGTAAAAACATAAAAAGCCTTTTGGAGTCTGGAGACAAAATACAGCATCATCACATCACTCAAATGTATCACTTCCCCAAACCTGGAAATTCTCACACATATTCTCTCCTTTTTCTTTCTTTTTTTTTTTTTTTTAATACCCTCTTGGCTCTTATTTTGCTTGCCTCTCACAGGTTACATCTATCAGGCTTTTTAAGTACCAGCCCTAGACAAACTAAATTGGCCCTCCTGTTGATATAGATTAAAGGTAGAGCAGTATGAATTGCTTTGCCTTAATCCTACTATATGCAGAACCAGCTCAGAGCAGAGCAGTTTATGGTTTCAGACTGATCAGAAAAACATAACCTAAAAATTGTTCCTGCATTGCTAAGCATCCTAGGACTCCTTATTGGGAACCATGAGAAAATAAAAGTTGCGTTCATTAAAACATTATTTTTTTAAAGCTCATTAACACTATGAAGTATTCACTGATTTATTAATATGCTAGTGCTACACTGGAAAGCAAAGCAGCTGAAGTGTTTTTGAAGAACCCGAAGTTCTGATTTATTTTTTTTTCCTAACAAAAAAAATGGAGTGCTCAGGAGCAGTGAAGAAGACTATTTTGGGATCAGACAGGATGGAGGAGAGGCAAAATGGCTGCATAATATTGCTCGTTCAAACTCTGGGGTTTTTCCATAATTTCTGTTCCTTTTTCAGTTTACTGGCTTCTGCTCTGCTGGCATTGTTTTGCAGACAGATATTGAGAGGTAGTGTTTTGTGAGGAGGCATTGAAAGAAAGAATGGACGACAGATTAGTCAAGAAATCTGGAGAGCTGGAGGTGTATGGAAAGACAGCATAGATAAGAAATAAAGGATGTGAAAGAGATTGAAGGTAGGGTAAATGGGTGGATGAAATTGAAGTAACAGGAAAGAATCAGAGATGAAACTGGTAGGGGCTTGAAAAAGAAAATAAAATGAAAAAAAGGCACATGGAAAAGAGGAAATAGTAGTGGTTTTGAAGACTATTTGGTCATGAAAAACATTGAGGCATCTGGGTGCTAAATTAGGGCATGTGGAGTGTTATCTATCCCATCATGAAAATCAATAGGATGAGATGGGAGAATGCCTCTACAGTTGCTCTTTTTGCCCAGAGCAGTTTTGACATTTCCCACTAACTGCTAATTTTTTCCTAATGGTATGGCTGCAGCGAAGTGAGATGAATGATTTCAGAGGAGCTTGTTCTGCATAATGCAAATGGGAATTTCCTTTGGGGAGATCCAGGCAGTCTCTCTGCCTGTGGTGGAGAGAGGACATGAATCCCTTATACGATGTCTGCTGTTTCTTCGCATGGGATTTGTCCTAAATTTGAGCCGGCTGTCCAGAGAGTAAAAAAACCAGGGCTATGACAAAGACATCCCTGTCTGTGCTCTGCACAGGGACAGGGCTCCTCTGAGGAAAAGCCTTAGTGGCTCAATCTGCCTTCTCTCATTTGTCTGTCATTAGTTGTAATTCCTAAGAAGTCAGCTATTTGTAAATATACTTATTCAAGCTGCTGTCAATACTGTTATCTTTAGCATAATGTGAAAACCTGGAGAGAATGGTTGCTGTGAATTGTAGGCCATGGGGGAGCCTCTTAAGTTTTAACAAAGAATGGGTGAATGTCAACATCAAGTCTCACACAGTGAGTTTACTAAATGTAGCTTGAGGCCTGACACCTGCTCTGGTGATTCAATAAGCTTACTCCCTAGCGAAATTTTTTGTATTTTTATATTTTTCTGATTTGTTTTCTATTCTTATTCCCTTTTCCCCTAAATATAAAAAAAAGTTCCTAGGAAGGTTTTTATTTCTTATTTGTTTGTTTTTTAATTCAAGATAATGTCTACTAGAAATCCAGAAACAGCTGCATTAGAGAGTTCTGCAGTTTCAAAGCCTAACTCATGGTTGTACTGGAGGACTCACCTTAAATCCTTTTACAACTCTATTAAATTTCTTAATTCCATATACTTAAGAATGTGTTTAACAAGTTAATTAAGTAAATAATAACACATTAAGTAAAGCTAATTTTTCTTTCGTTGTCATGTCTTTGTTGTCTCTTTCTAAACTAAAACTGGAGTAGTTTCCATCTATCCTTATACAGAAGTCTCTTCATGTCACTTATCATTTTCCTTTTTCAGGTCTAGGTCATGGGCTATTTTCATGATAGGATGATGTCAACTGCACATGGAATCCCAAGTTAGAGTTTATCATTCTTTTCTCTACGAGGAAAATAATACACTTCTTGCTATTTTGTATCCTGTTCCCATGATCTTTATTTCTCCCCTCTAAGTTTTAAGTTCATCTGTAATTCTAAGTTCAGTTGTAATTCAGCAATAATGTCTCCAAATTATTTTATCCAGTGAGCATTGCTGTGCATTTCCCTGCAGAGGTTTTATCTGCCATCATGTTACCCATTCCCTGCCTATGTAGGATTCCTCCAAACATCTCAGTCTTTTCCAGCTTTTAGTGAAGTTAAATATTTTATGTTGGGTATCTATTTTCTGATCTTCCTTAGCCCTTTAATTAATAGCTATCCAATAAATAATAACAACACAGTTGCTAATGTTTCAGTTCTTACTTTCCAGGCAGAATGGAACTTTTGCCACTCTTTTAAATATTTTTAAGAATTTTTGGAATTAATGGAATAGAGTATGTAAAGCAAGCATTTGTGTGGTTTTGTTTGCATAGGTTTACGTGTGGAAGAGTCTCCTTGCTCGAAGTGACTCAAAACCCAACTGGACAGGAGCAACCTGCCCAAGCTGGCCCTGAGCGGAGCAGGAGACCAAGCCAGGTGACTCCAGAGGTCCCTGGTGACAGGAATTATTTTACAGAATAGAATCACAGACTCACTGAGTTTGGAAAAGACCCTTAAGGTTGTCGAGTCCAAATGCAAACCACTCTGAATTTCATCGTTTGCCAAAAGGGACTGTCCAAAAAAAAATTTCATACTTATTTTGGCTAGAAGGAGAAAGTTTGGTAAAAGGAAGAGGTTGAAATCAAAACATTTTAATTAACCACAGTAATTAGTAGATTTTCAATTAATGTTATTTTATCACAGATTTTAGCTATATCTTAACACTTTATCTTGTCTTGAACTTTTTACAAAATCTCAAGACCTACATGAAATCTACATTATTTCTACACAATTCTCCTTTTTCATTCCAAATTACAACTGAAGTAGCTCTTGATAGTTTGTGACTTCTACTGAAATTCTTTTCCCTCTTTGCCTGCAGCTTCTTTCCCAGATCCTTTAAATCTGACAGGGACAACCAGCCTTCCTACAGGGGAATTTTGCAAGTGTCTGCTGCTGGCTGAATTATTTAAAAAAATGGAAACAGTGTTGGAAAGTTAAAAATAATTTTGTATTCAGCTAATTTTCTAACACTTTATTCTAATATTTTACTCTCATATATATGTTCATTCATCAGATTGATTTAAACTATTATTTTATATATACTACAAGGTGATTCTTCTAAAATTTTCTCAGAAAAAACAATTTTGTGGGTCAGCCCTGAAAAGTAACCCCACACAGCCATTTATTCACCACCCACCCACAGTGGGGTGGGGGACAATATTCATTTTTGTGTAGAACAACTCTGGATGAGAAACTAGTCCCTGGGCTAATGCAAACAGATGAGTTTGACTCTGTGGTGTGGAGAACTGGGACAATTCTGAGAAGAACTCTGTGCCTGGCTGCAATCATGTTGGAAAATTGTCCTGGTGTGAGGATGGTGGTGTATGACCATGTCATCAGCTTTCAAAAAACCAGGACCTGGAGTGAAGCGGGAGTGACAGACAACACCTGCTAGGCAGACAGAAAATATTCATGTAATCTTAACAAAAACAACTCAATGCATATATGATCCATTATATGTCCTTTTTTTGCTGCACTGAGGGATTCTGCTGCTGAGATGGTGCTGGATGCTGCTGATACTTGAACATAAAATGTGGCTTGAATATGACATACCAGTATGGATTGATGAAACCTGTCCAAAGCACTGTCTTGCCAGTAGGCTGTGTTTTTGTCCTATTATTTAGGATCAGCATTATTATGACTGATTGTAATAATTTTCCCTGAAGTGTGGAATCAAATTTTGTGTGAGTAAAGATGTCACAATAATACCCCACAGCAACAGACTTGGATCTAGTGAAACAAATAGAAGGCTTCCTTCTACTGCCATCCAAGCAGGAAAGAAAAGTCATTTTTAATCATCTTGTGTAGAAAGAAATTAAACAGTGAAATCCAGTTCACAAATGCCCTATTGAAATCAATGGACTGGAGTTCAAAAGTCACTCAGCTGGACTTAGTGGCTTCAAACTTCTTTCAAATCACTGATTTCTCAGAGCAGATGTAGTCAGGGAACCACTAACCAAAAAGATCCTCCCCTGTTTCATAGTGATATGACGATACAGAGGCAGTCACTGGCCTGTCTGAGCTGAGGGCCATCTGTGACAGAGTGTTTTGTGCTGGGGTGTGCAGCAATCCTGAGGAAAACAAGCTACATCCCCAGCCCACAATCAGGTCAGGAGAGCAGGCAGGACTAGACACTGGTAGTGGGATCTGCTTGTGAACCAGCTTTGGTTATTAATTAATAAGAATACAGGTGTACCGCTCCTTTTGGTATGAGGGAAAAGATGGGCCTATCGTGATATTATTCAAACACTGCAAAAAGGACACAAATATGTTTTACACATACGAAAAAAAAAAAAAGACCAAAAGGAGTAAGTGTCTTTTCCTTCACTAGCACAATTTAACAGGGATTCACATGCAGAAAAACAGGTTAATGACAGGCCAAACCAGTTCCAAGATACTTTCCATGATGTAACCTTTTATTTCCACTTCTCTGGTGACTGATCTGCTGTGTGTCAAACTGAATGCTATTGCCTGGACATAGCACATTGGAAGCAATTATCTGGTAATAAAACCTTCCCTACCTAATTTTATGAAAAGTGGCAAGACAGAGCCGTGACAAAAACTAAACAATTTCATGCACTGTAGTTACGGCTGCCTGTAAATCCATGCTGTGTGTATCCTCTCTGGAGCTTCACACAATACCTTCCCTCCCTGTGTTTTTGGGAGTTAACCTTGCTTTCCCTAGGAGAGAAAATAAAAGAGAAGAAAATCCCACCCCTAATTAAATAGTGAGAGAATGTTATAAATAGACATAGTTACAATTATGTTCACTGAGATGTTCACAGAGCCTCTGCACTAACAGTAATAGTCTCACCTTAAACTGCACATGGAGTTACCACTAATGTGCACATTCCAAAAGCTCCACGGAATGTGAGAGGGATTAGTCTAATTGGAGATAAGAGAAATTGTAGAAGGCTCCATAGTTTGCATGTAAGTCTCACAAGTATTAATGACCTGGTTGGTTAAAATTAGGTAGAATGTGGATCTTCATACAGGCTAAACTACTTTTGGGAATTCGGTGGTTCATAATTGAAGCCAAAAGTCCGCATTTTACACATTATTACCATAATAATTCTCCTATGCATAAGAAAGCAAAATGGAGTTCTTCAACAGTATTCTGTACTGCACAAAGGGTGTGTTCACCATTTATAATTTGTTAATATCGGGAATTTGTATTTCTTTGAAATGATGATAGTGACAGCACATGAAAACACAGCTATTAAATGCATTGGGTCCTACTTCCAATCCTGTTAATAAAATGTTTTGAAAATCATAAACTGGAACTTTGGGACCTATTGATTCACACACAGAGACATGCTGTGCCTGGACGTGCTTCTTGCTCTTTTATAGCTTGATGCACCTTTGTATATCTGACACCACTGCTCAGGGAACCCAGACTGGGGCAAGGTGTGGAGGAATGGATGGTGGACTGAATTAGTGGGTTTCAGCCCCAAATTAAGCAGAGACCAAGTAGATGATAATGAACTGTAGAGTCTAGGAATACCTTTGCAAACAAACTTCACAGGACAAGGGATAAAACTGAATGAGGTTAGATTTAGACTAGATACAAGGAAGAAATTTTTTTCCTATGTGAGTGGTGAAACACTGGCACAGATTGCCCAGAGAGGTAGTAAATGCCTCATCCCTGAAAATGTGGAGCTCTGAGCCACCTGATCTAGTTGGCTGCAGAACTTGCTGGACTAGATGATCTCTAAGGAGCTCTTCCAACCCAAACTATTCTATGATTCCATGAAAATCTCCTTAAGAACATATTTGAGATCACAGGAGTCCCTGATAGCTCAGTTAATGCTACATCACAAAGGTGACTGAATACTAAAAGTTGTTGCTAGTTTAAGTAACTATAGTTTTTATATGAGAACATAAAATATCCTCAAATCCTAACTTGGTATATTCAGGAAATTACCAAGCCTCTTTTTTTTTTTTTTTTCCCGGTAAGAAACTCCCTAAGTTTCTCCTGGAAAGAAAGCAAAAAACCTCAGGTCTTGATGTTGTTTAACTTTCTGCACCTGAAGTTGTATAATTAAACTAAATATCTCTGTATTTGACCAACACATCCTGAGCTGGTAGAAGCTCTCAGCGCACATTTCCCAGATTAGTCATCCGGAAAGCATGAAATAAAATTGTGGCTATCTGTAATCTCCACTGTGGTGGGGTGTGATATGAACGTCCAGGACTTGATTTCTTTTTTAACACGATGGGGAAAGAGTTCAAATCATGGTCTCTTGGGGTGTCACTGTATTACAAAATAAAAAGGCTCAGGAGGCAATCATTGCTTCCAAGAGACAAGACCAAATAGCACAGAGTGACTGTACTGCTAAAAGGATAATTGTCCCTAGAGCAGGCTGGACTTATCCATGCTGTGTATGCCTTGGCTTTGCTCACTCCCAGCCTTGTATATTGATCCTAAAATGTTAATGTTGGTTTTACACCTTTTCATTTCAAAGCATCTGAAGTAATGGGAAACTGTGTTGCAACATTCCAGAATGGTGTTTTCATCACACGATGCTGAAGGAGTTGTACACCCTGGGATACTGCAGGATGGTGCTGTAGGTGTTTGAGGATGCCACACTGTTCACACAGCACTGGGAAATTGTGTAAAACAGAGAAAGCCAAACTGGTTATGTCATCTAGACAGACTTTTGCCTGAAGACAGACTCTGGGCAAGGGTGAAGGTGTGCATTTCAGCTCTGGGAGTTCTAACTTGGATGAATGATTAATTGTTTAGGAGGTAATCCCTTGGACAAAAATGACTGCAGAAATTCTTCAGAGGGCAATTTCATGTCTGCTTGGTCCTTTGTCCTTGGTTGTTCTTTTCAAAAGTTACAGTCGCTGTCCAGGCACTAATAAGGAAGTCAACTGCCGAAGTTCAAGCGAATGATAGTGAATAACAAAATAGCAGTGAGTAAATTTCCCCTCTGGAAGGGAAAATAAAAAGAATTAAATGTTTTTAAATATATAACTCTTTTATTTTGGATAGTCTTAATTTTTAAAGGAATTTTACCTGTTTGTCAAGGTTTTTTGGTCACCTCTGGTCAGGGAGGTGGGGTGACAGCACTCAGCCCCTTTAGGAAAGAGTTCAGGATCTGCCTCTCCAGCTACCTTAAGTTCCCAGAATGCTCCTGACAGAGAACCAAACAAATTCTGCGAACCTTAACTTCTTACTGTGTCGTATGGCTGCTGAATAAGGCTGGCTATTCATAAAGGAAATTGCAGACCCCAGACAAACTCCCAGTGCAATCCCTTTCATTTAAACAAAATTGAAAAATATCACTAATGAGGTGCCAAATTAAGGCAGCAAGTGCTCATATACATTCCAGGCAGCTGATTATCTCTCATCAAGGTGCCTAAGTAATACAGTCCTCATAATGAACTAATGAATTTGCAGGTCCAGTTAACACAAAAGTTCAACCTCAGACAAGTTAAAGTTAATCAAGTACAAAAAGGATTAAATTAGTACATTTAAATTCAACTGACAGAGGCATTAGAGCTGTGCTGCATTCCCTTATTTTCTGCTTTGGTGTTAAGTGTTGGGAAGAGAATGGCAGTTGAAGTATCCCACTCTTTGGGGACTTCATGCTTCAGTTCTTTACCACCCATGCATATGGAGTCGCTAATGACAGAGCAGCTACCCATCAGGGAATGCAATTCCACGTAGACATTTTCACCAAAATGGATTATTTCAGCCTCGTTGGTCACAGATTCTGTAGTTTTCCAGTGATTCATCTTACTATTAATAATGTCAGAGAATTTTAGGCCCTTGAATTAAATAATGATAAATAGGAGCCACTGAGCGAGCTCAGCAGAGGCAGTGCTGTTTATTTCAGTGTGAAGCTCTGTCAGGCCTGATAAATCGGATCCCTGAAATAGTTTATAAAGTACTGAATTGATGTGGCGGTTGGTGAGGGAGAGAATTAATGTTACGA
Organism: Dasyornis broadbenti; assembly: GCA_013397935.1. Classification (NCBI taxonomy): domain Eukaryota; kingdom Metazoa; phylum Chordata; class Aves; order Passeriformes; family Dasyornithidae; genus Dasyornis; species Dasyornis broadbenti. The sequence goes on along the minus strand of VZRN01003464.1, from coordinate 2,318,057 downwards.
AATAGGCCTGCAACCTAGATTTGATGAAAGCTGAGGAAAGCCTTTTATATAAATTCTGTGTCTGTGTAGGAAATGGTTGCAGTGAGAGGTGAAAGAGCTGCACAGGGAAATAATGTGCTTCTGTCATCTCAGTGGGTACAGGTCAGGGAAGAAGGCACTCTGCGGATGCCGGCAGTGCCGGAGCTCGGCAGTGCTACACGAGAGCTGTGCCAAGAGGAGGGGTGGTCACAGGCTGCTCATTTATAACACCAAACACTGAGGACACATGCACAAAAGAAAAATGAAAGGCTTTTTAAAGATCCAGAAGAAGCTTTTGAGTTCCACATGGCTGTCGGTGCCAGGCTGCTGGGAAGGAAGGGATCCTTGATGTTGCTCTCAGGAGTGCAGTTGCTATTGCTAATCTCTAGCAGAATTAATGGTTTCCTCTTCGGATCACTTCATAAAAATCCACTGGAAAATGCATGTTAAAATCACCCTCCATGCAGTTCATAATTCTAGGTGGGTGCTTTCCAATTGCAGCAGACGGGATTACTAGGAATGGCAGCCAGTAACGGAGCTGGCTGATCTGCGTGTGCCGGGAAACACTCATCTTTCAGGAAAAACAGGCTACCCACAGAAATGGGAACTTTTTAAGGCAGCTTATAGTTGGAATTTGGTACATAATTGCAGTTAGTTAGTGAGACCTGGTGAAAGCACGTGTGCTGTGATGCAGGCACAATATTTCTGGACCACCACACCAAGCTGAGGGGGAAAGATGACAACAATGCTTCCAGCTATGGCAACACACCAGTGATTAACATCTTACGTACACATTTTACATATTGCTAGGGATTTATATCATTATTTAAATCTTTAAATAGGAAGTTCCTTTCTGAGATTCTGATGCATGGTGAATCATAGAATCATAGAATCTGCTGAATTGGAAGGGACCCATCAGGATCACTGAGTCCAGCTCCTGGGCCTGCACAGGACCCCAAGAGTGGTGTGACCCCAAGAGTCACAGCATGTGCCCAAGAGCATTGTCCAAACACGTCTTGAACTCTGTCGGGGTTGGTGCTGTGACTGCTTTCCTGGAGAGCCTGTTCAGTGCCTGCCCACCCTCTGGATGAAGAATATTTTCTTGATAGCCAACTGAAACCTGACTCAGCTTTGTGCCATTTCCTCAACTCCTGTCACTGGTCATGAGAGTGAAGAAATTGGTACCTGCCCCTCCACTTCCCCTCACAAGGAGTTGTAACTGCAGTGAGGTCTCCCCTCAGTCTCCTCTTCTCCAGGCTGAACAGACCAAGTGCCCCCAGCTGCTCCTCATACGGCTTCCCCTCAAGGCCCTTCACCATCCCTGTGGCTTCCTTTGGAAGCTCTCTAATTGCTTAATGTCTTTTTTCATAATGAGGTGCCCAAAACTGCCCCCAGCACTCAAGGTGAGGCTGCCCCAGTGCAGAGCAGAACGGGACAATCACCGCCCCGGCCCGGCTGGCGATGCTGTGCCTGATGCTACCCAGGACATGGGTGGCCTTCCAGGCTGCCAGGGCACTGCTGACTCATGTTCAACTTGCCATCAACCAGGACCCCCAGGTCCCTCTATGTGGGGCTGTTCTCCAGCCTCTTGTTTTCCAGTCTATACACACAGCCAAACATTTTACAGACCTACAGCATGGTCAAAATCTGAAAACAAGAGCCAGGGCTACTCTTGTACAGTTCAGTCAGCAGAAAATCTGATCAGTCTGACAGAGGAATCAGTGGGTTAAGATCTAAAGGATAATACTTTCACGCAGTTGAAATGTATAATATCAGAACACTATAAATGGTTAGATAATATTCAGCATTTAGACTTGAGTTTTGGGAAGAGCTTTGGTGTTCCCTTTTCTCCCATCAGGTTTATCTCATCTTTACTAACAACCATAAAATTACTCTGTAAATTGCATAAGTGCCTGCAGTATCAAAACAATGAGAACACTATCTAGATAGAAAAATAAATATACCTTTCCCTTAAACATATTATTTATCAGTGATGTGCCTGGAAATGACTTGGTAGCTGTTTTCTGTCTCTCTCGTCTTTTGTCCTAACTTGATCTCTGAAAAACACAGGTCTGGTTACAAGTGCCTTATGCAAGGAGGAAAAATGTAATGGATTCAATTAAACAGTTTTCTGATTACCTTAACATGGACAATTTAACCTCTTAATCTTCAATATCACAAGATTAGGGGGAGATTGTAAAATATAAAGTAAAAACAAGGGAAGATTTTCAGAAAGTTCTTCTTAGTACTGATACAAATATATATATTTAGAAATGACACAATGAGACAATTTTTCTCCAACTTAATCTTTTTTCCCCTTCTAATTCTGTTTTAAATAAGAAAGAATTTTTGAATATGAAATTGCTTGCAGGAGCCTAAAGAAATGTCTTGAAAACCATGAAAAGGGTCCCAGACACTCAGCTCACCTTACTTTCTGTATTTGCAATATAGATAGCAGCACTGGAGCTAATCGCTCTGTCTGTCTTTACAGTCAGCAAAGAGAAACAGCCACTTTTACTGCCCTATGTTAGCATGAGAAGGATTTATTCTTTTAAGTACATCTCTAATCTCTTCTTTGATCCCACCCCAACATATAGCAGCGCACTCCAGTAATTGGAATGTGGTGTTTGCTCATGGATGGGAATTCAGATGTAGTCCCACCATAGTCCTTAGTTCCCTGTCCTATTTTAAATAAAAAGTGTTTTACTCCATTCCCCCAAAACGTGTTTCAGTGAGTTATTTATAGAAAAGTCCAGCTCTATTTGAAAAAGTCATATCTTGCGGTGTTTTGCTTTTTTTGTTTATTTGCTTTTAATCTGTTTTAGTCTTTCTGTTGCAAAATGGTTCCATATTACTATCCTCCTATTTCCCTGCTTCCACCTGTAGTAAGTCCTTAGAGCATATCTTTCACAGCATAGCCTAGGCCCACTTAGGGTCTACTCTTTAAGAACGATGTGTTATGAGATGCAGCTCCCTTAGAGAGAGCTGTTGGTGGGAGCAAAGCAGATTGTAAAACCAACCGGGAACTGATTCAGGATAACAAGAGCAGCTGAAGCTCTTCTCAAGGAAAAGAGATACAAGTAGCAGAGAATTCTCTTTGAGAGGCTGGGATAGCTGGAGGAGAAATCAGGATGAAAAACTATATAAAAACATTACAGAGATAAAGCTCTTGTATGGAATCTGCTTAGAAAATATCTGGAAGGGGAATAGGATGTGACTTTTAGGATTTTTAGACTGACAAGTCTATCATACAGTGAATGATATCCTAGCAAAAGGCTCTAAACCAGGCTCCAGATGTCACAGCCAAGTCTTTCTGTAGGGGGAAAGCTTAGTGACACTCTCCCATTCAAGGATGTTTAATAGTATTTGTAGTAATTACAACAAACATTGGCAATGAGTGTGGGTAGCTCTGTGACTGTTGATGAAGCATCAGCTTCAAATTGCTTGTGATGCATTAGGACTGGTAAAAAATTTAAATTAAACTAAAGGAAAGTTTAAAGAATGTAAGATCTTTTTTTTTTTGTAATTTTTCAGGGATATTATATGTAAACTGATAAAATTAAATGATCTGAAGTTCATCCAATGTGATGAATATCCAAATTGTTCATCCAATTTAAATAAACCTTGTGTGCTCTATGTTTACTTTTCTGCTGGATAGCTAAACCTAATAGTTGAGTTTCTGGACACTGAAAATCCATTACAGATCTGTCCTTCAGGATGAGGACTAAATTTCTACTTTAATCAAAGAAACATTTGTACCAATAAAATTGGTATTTTTGTGGCCCAGCCTTCAATTTGTATAGATATGCATCATAGCAGCATTGTACTGTAGCTGTATGATATACACCAGTACGAGGCAGAATGTATTTTCTTCAAAGTATTTTTCTCATTCCTATTTTTTCCTCACAAGATTACTCATCTGAACGTGAGAGGGTTAAGACCCAGGAATTTTCAAGCTATAAAATATACTCTGTGGAAGAGACAATGAGAGTTTCTGCATCTACTTGAAATCAATATTCAGTGTTCCCTAAAACTGTCTTTCACAGCCTTTCTTCATTGGAAATTGCACATATCTTGAGATTGCACATGACCTCCCTTCAGATAGCAGAAATATTTATCCCCTGCTAGAACTGAACTAGATGTACTTGATTATATCATGTATATCCAACAGCTTAACCTGCTCCATGCCATAACCTAACATCAGGACAGAAGTTCATTGAAAGTCGCTCTCTCTTAATGCAAATGAAATGAAAGGCTGGGACCCTTTTTAACCTATTTAATCAAATACACATTCATATTAGGTAGTTTCCCCAGCCTGTTCTCTCTCTGTCCTCAATGAATCCTGATAGCACAGGAAAATCTCCAGTAGATGTCTCTGACAGTGAGTATATTCCATTCTGTTTGCTCGAATCCCAAAAGAATTCAGGTTTTACAATGCTTGTTACAAACAAAGAGTAGAACTAACATCTCTGAAGCAAGTGTCAAGTCCTAATAGCTGAAGCATTGATGTAGAGGGGGGTGAAATGAAGGTAATCAGTGGGAAATAAAGAGGAGAAGGATTTTAGCTGTGTCAGTGGCGCTGTTTTCCTGTAGTACAGGTTACCTCTCATTATGATTCACAACCCTAAAGAGTCAGGCAAGGCCTGCAGCTCAGTGGACAAGCCAACTTTCTCCCACAGATCTGTCTGGGAAAAACTGGACAATAAGTATTTAGGAGATGTTTCTGCCCATTTTTATGTGCAATTATTCAGATTCTGTGGCTCATGACTGGAAAGGAAACATTAATTTAATTATTGAGCTCAAATATCTCAAACTTCATGTCAAACTGTAGGGTTTTTTAGGCTTTTAGAGTTTCTCCTTTGAAAACTGTTGTTTGTTCAGACCAATTAACTAGTCCGCTGAGCTGTGGCAAGTGCGTCTAACACTGCAGTGGAGCCCTCACCTGTTAAAGGTACAGCTGGTCTGTAGACATCAGTAGGAAATAACCTAAGCATTGTATGGGCAAACCACCTGTTGGAGCTCTATCTCTGTCCCTCCTTCTTCAAACTCAACAGCAATGCTTCCTCCTCATCCATGGTCTGTGCTACAGTATTGATTTTGCCTGTAAAAAGTAGAACAAGATCCCTCAATAGTCTCATATTGCCTCTAGAGGGCTATAATCCTCTTCATCTTCTTTATTTGGATGTAAAGAATTGAGCCAGTTTCCTGTAACAGGATGTGTCTTTGCCTGTGTTGTAGATCTGAAAGTATGGCGAAAGATGGAAAAACACCACATTCAAAAATTATATTTCCTGGTCTCCAGGTTTTTGGCTTGATATTGGTGAAAGATTTGCTAGCTGGGATAGGAACTGATATGCAGGTGGCTTTGTCCACATAAATTGAAATAAATTTAGTTCCCTAGAGGGTTAGGCAGATTCAGCCTAGTTATTACAAAGATAGACTTAAACAAAATAATTTGAAGACCAATACATAAATATTTGCTTTTGAATAAATACATAAAAATGCTACCAGTTCCTGCTTTTCCTATCATTGATCTATCCCCCTGGATCCCTTCAATCTTAATTTGCTTATTCAACCAAGTTTAATAATTTCTCATAATTGACTTCAAGGTAACAGTTTGTACAGAAAGATTATCCCAAGTACAGCTTTTCAAATTTGGCTGTAGCTTCCCATGTACTGTGGTTAAGAATGCCCTGATTTAGTCCATTGTCATGGAAACACAGGAAATACAAAGAAATTTGTGGGACGCCAAAATATTCATGTCATTTTTACAAAACAACAACAGGCATAAAGAAAACTCAGCAGTGTTTTTTAATTTTCATTTATTTTTAGCTAATTTTATGGAGAGAACAGTTAAAAATCCCAATAAAGCCTGCAATTTAATAATACTAATAATCAAGTTACCTGGGGGAATAATCTGAAATTAGAATGTACAGTTTGCTATCAATATCTACAGCAGTAAATGTTATCATATTAAATTTTTCACTTCAGCACTAGAATGATAAATCTAATTAAGAGCTTTTAACAAAATAAATAGTTCTCTTTGAAAGCAGATTTTTTTAAAATAAGAAAAGTCCTAATTGTTCTCTTCTTAGCTGTCCAGAGTATTCTCAGAACCTTCAAAGCATCACCCTTTTCCTATCACCACAGAAAAACCAACAGTTCAATTTACTAACAGGTTAACCAAATCTCTTCACTAGTAAACAAAAAAAAACCAAGATGTTGTCTGTGTCCATCAGTGGATGGCAGTCAGGTCAATTTTCACTTTTTTTGATTTCCCAGTGCTGTTTTAGCTTTCCATGAAGAGAGTAAAAACATGTACCTGTGACAGCAAGGATGTGCAGGTTATACTGGATGGGGTAAGACAACTCTCACGTATTAATATCCTGATCTTCATGAGTTCCATGATTAGAGACATGGAGAAACATTTGCTTCTCTCTTGCTGGGTCATCTTACTCTTGTCACACAATCACAGAATCGGCTGAGTTGGAAGGGACCCAGAAGGATCTCTGAGTCCAACTCCTGGCCCTGCACAGCACCATGGCCAAGAGTCACAGCATGGGCCTGAGAACATTGGCCAAACACTGCTTGAACTCTCTCAGGCTGGTGCTGTGACCACTGCCCTGGGGAGCTGTTCCAGTGCCCAAACACCCTCTGGGTGAAGAATCTTTTTCTCATATCCAACATAAACCTCCCCTGACACAACTTCGGGCAGTACCCTCGGGTCCTGTCACTGGTCACCACAAAGAAGAGATCAGTGTCATGCACCTTCACTTGGATTCTGAATTACAGCTGGAAGGCAAAGTTTCAGTGTGCAAAGGGCAGGTTGGGACAGTCAGAGAAGAGCCAGAAAATGTGTCTGTTTCCTACCCTGGAACTTCCCGGAAGAAAAGTTTCCCAGGAAATTTTCCCTGTATCTGGGCATGACATGGACACATTGAGCATTTTCCATCTGCTTGATATGCGGATACCTTGCTAGTGCTTTAGGTAGCATTTGTAGCTTTTTTTTTGAAAGAAATTGGAATTAATTTACTTACTAGTGAAGGGACTTAGATAACTTGTTCATGAACTGCACTAGACTTTGGCCTTTAAATTACCTTCCAGGTTTTTTCCCTCTGTAAAAACCTATAGAAAAATGTAATGATTTAAATTGTATAGAAACCTTAATAATTATCAAAAAATCATACATTTGTCTCTATATCACTTTCCTTTTTTTTTTTTTTCCTATAAAAATTACCCTTGAGAGCTAACATTTTGGAGGACTTTCTTGGGGTTTTTTTTATATAATGTTGAACTTTTTCTACAACTATTTCTGATCAAGCACAGTATTGGCACACTTGACATTCAAAGTTAAAGACATTTGAATGATAATAGATGTCACACTGAAGTTTTTTGTTCCCTGGTTATGTAAGGTGTATAATTTTAAAATCTGAACTGTATTGCTAAGTTGTTCTCCATCCCAAACATGCTTCTCTAAATGCTCCTTAATAATCTCATAATTTTTAAGCATCAACAAAATTGAACAATTTTGACAGAATACTTAAAGGAAGCAAAACAAAAGGGATTCCAAAGTATCAACCTGTAACCTCAGACTTGGCTGTATAGTCTGAGAAACATATTGCTAACTTGAAGGCATGTATGAAGAAGCAGAATTTTCAGTATAAATGCTGACCTATCTTTAGGCAGACCCTGCTGATATCCTTCCCCAGTCTTTCATCAATATCATTCAAGCCATAATGTTACAAGGTACAGAGCTTACCTAAATGTCTTTCATTTCCACCTAAAACTTGACTTTACATTTTGGTGTTACATTAAAAAATAAAAAAAGAAAAAAAAGAAGTAGATTAAATAAAAGAATTATTGAATAGGTGAGTTAAGGTATGAAATATTAGGAAGTCTTAAAGCAGTTGTCCAATCACACTTCAGCCCATTTAGTGTATCATGAGATAATCAAGCTGCAATTAGATGCTCACTTGATTTTTTTTCAGAGAATGTTTGCTTGGCACATCCCACTGGATGTATTCTTTATGTTCTTCACTACTTTGTTTTTTCCTCTTTGTTTGATGTGGTGACCTCCTCATAATGCCAGACTTTCTCTCTCATACGCTATTTAAACAACCCACAGTTAAGATCGTATCTGCACTTTTCCCATAGAAAATTTTGAAGTATCTGAGAGATTCACAGGTACTTATTAATTTATTTTCACATCACATTTAAAATAGAGAGAAATATTCAAATTTTTTAGTAGTGAAGAATTGAAATACCCAGATAAGAAGGTCAAAATTATATGCTCAATTTTGACACAATCTATATGTTTTAAATGTTTTACCAGGTCCTACAATTTTCCTACTAATTAAACTGTAAATGATAAACCATTATCCAAATCAGTTGTCAAAAGTCTCAGGCCAGACACCAAGTGACCACTCATAAAAACATTCTGGTCGTGCTTTGTTTCACAAATTTAATTAACCCAGGAAAACTAAGAGCCCTCCTCTCTTTTTCCACAATCCTCAGCTCAGCCCTTGCTTGCTTTCCAAGTTCTGTGACATTAGCAATACATGAGAGGTCTTCATTAGATGTGTCCAAGTGAGTTGGCTCTTTGAGCAAGCTCCTCTGTACTGAACGGGGCCAGAGAGCTGGGGAAACAAACCCTTTGATCTGACTGTCCAATCCATTCACAGTGCCTGCTGTTCTGGCCTGGTAATCTGCTTTAAGCAAATCAGTTCAAGGCAAATATGGACAATTTCCAGAAGGGAGAACACGTCAGCAAATGAATGAAATTTGGTATCAAGCTCTACACGGCTTGTGTCAGTGGGGCAGAGTGAATTTCACATGCTGGTGGCCAGACATGATCCATTGTGTGGGCAATGTGAGCATAAGGAGTGTTACCAATCCCACCTCTAATTAACAGAATTAAAGGGTGTTATTTCAGTGGTAATAGGAATGACTGTGATTCCTCAAAGTGGAACTGAAGCAAATCAATCTTAGCCCATTGGATCCAACCCAATTAAAAAGGAGCTAATCTGTTTTATGAGAGAGAAACATGGCCTACAAAGAAGACATGATGATAACTAAAAGAAAGGGAAGAATTATGATTAAATCAGCTTTCATTTTGCTTAGTTGCTCTGATAATTTTTCCAGTGTATTTAATGGTGTATTTACACACAATCAAAAAATATGGAGTTTGTTTATCAGTAACATCACTTACATCAACAGTGTTCATCTAAAGAAAAAGTCCAGATAATAAACACTTAATTTTTACCTCACATTCTTGTAGTTCAGACTGCCTTTCACATTCCAACTATTCACTAGCTAATCTAGAGGTTATCCCAAACAGTTATATTGGGAATAGATAAGTTATTTAATTCATTAAAAAACAAAGTACATATTTATCACTTCTTGATTTTTTGTCATCTGATATAATGTTGTTCTAACCAGCTTTGCTTTGAAAGCTGGAAATGCTGTGATGATTTAGAGGTAAGTACATAGATAGCTGCAAAGTCACTGCCATTTACTACCAGCTGTAATTAATAACATATCCAATTATTACTGAATTTATTCTATGATCTCATGAAACCTATGAGCTTGGAGTATCTGCAGCAGGAGAAAAGGATCATTCAGTCTTATGTCACCATGTCTTCCAGTTCAGATCTATCTCAAGAGACTTTGACTAGTTCTGCTAGAGAGTTTTGGAACCAAGAAATGTCAAAAAGATTATTCAAAGTAAAACAGTGAATTGCTTGAGTATGCAGATTTCCAGAGAGCAGGCTTTTTGCTCTTGGCACTGACAGTTCTAGTACAGACTGGAGAGTGAATGTCATAAACTAATGTTCATCAGCAGAAAACTTGCAAATGGACCAAGATTCACTCTCTTTGAAGCCTATATGGCATGAATAAGCCATCAGTAGGGATTCACCTTACACCTCTGCTTGATCAGATCCTCTGGGCTACCATTGCAGTCAGGAGAGAGCAATAAATACCCTAAAGCACAGGCCAGCTGATCCTAAAACAAACAGACAAAAGGAATCAGTGCCTCTTCCTCTTTACTGTTTATAAAGGAAGAAGCGGGTGACTTACTGCAGACACCTGAGATGAGGTGAGCTGAAACCCCTGCCCCATCACCCAGGGCAAGATACTTTACTTTCAGGTTTTGTGCTGCCCATTTTGAATGCATCAACCTGTCTTTACGTAACATTTCTCTCTATACTTCTCTTGTCTTTTGTATAGGGTAGGGGATAACAGTTCTTCATCTTCAGAGTGAAAGGTAAAGCTTAATTGTGTGCTATCCAAATATCATGATTCATTGGACAATAGCCTAGATGAATGGGTGGGAAGAGAAAGACAGACAGATGCATATATGAGATTAATTTTTGTTAAATTCTTTGGGCGCTTTTGATGTTTAAGGCTATGTGTCTTCGATATATTACTGTTTTAGTATTTTATTTGAACTGGTTTATTCATCCATAGTTTAGAGGATTTTAAGAACAGCTCAGGTTCCTGTCAGATAAATCTCCTCTGTTTTGCAGCTAAAAAGGGAACTGGACTAGATTTATGACTGTTAATACCTTTTTTCTTTTAAGGGGTGAATTGATAGACACCTTCCCATGAGACTCCCTACGGATATGGTGACTACCCTAATGACTATTCCATATCAAGCCCACTCCGCTAAAGAGCTGCTAAATTAAAAGGCTGCTGTTTGAAGCAAAAGCTACAAACTGAATTTCAAACACCTAATAAGATACTGAAAATTACCTCTAGCTTTCAGATGTCACATACTGTAAAAATACAAATTAGACTGTAAAATTCAGCCTAGCCATAATTAACACTATGATGTGTTCAAATAATCAAACATTATCCTCAGAGGAGTCTATTGAAGGAGATTATTATGAGCGGTAGTTCACTAATCATTATATGACAACTATTTTTGTGTCATTGATCTCAACTGCCTTGTCTATTTTGTCAGTGTCACACGGCATCTTTTAAAAAAGGTGATATTTTCCCCCACACAGAGACAGCTCGTCCTACAGCTCCAATTGATGTCAACCTTTGCTCACAGTTATCATCTGCACACAGCCAGGCTTCATTTTAAGTCAGAGAAGCAGGGATAAATAAAACTGGATAGCTTTCAATTCTAATCACATCCTGGTTTACCTCGCATCAGCCAAAAAGTTATCGTGAAATGATGGGCTTCTTTTCTGTGCAAGTTAAAAAGTAAGTCTAAGATTTTCAAATTTTCTAAAAAATAGTCTCTTAGATCTCTTATCTGTTTTGAAGACAGGGTTCTTCTTTTTTCAGTGGATGAAAAGTTCTGAAAGATTTTTTATTTTTAATAACAGAAATGAATTATTTCAGGAAGAGAAAAAAAATCAGATGTATTTTGCAAAAAAGGAAAATGAGATAGTCACTATATTTTGCATTATTAGATAGTCAGCACAGATTCCCAAATTTTGCAAAGCATAGTAATTGAATTTCACAGCTCTACTCCTCGTCTTCACACTTGCAAAATTTTCTCCAATCCATAAAGCATGTCACAGATGTAAACTCAAAGGAACTGAAGGATTCAACCTCCTTGTATATTCCTCTTTAGTACTGAGTATCTATGTAAAAAAAAAAGTGAAGCTTCTGCAATTTAACCTTTCTAATGTGTTTCTCCATTGCATATCTCCAAGCACAGCAGTAAGAAAGAGAATAAAAATTCTTACCTACCCTCTATGCGTGGTTTAGCCTAATCCTTGAAAATAAAAATAAAAAGCCATGAATAAGAACTGGGGCTAGCCAAGTGTGTAATATGCTGCACTAACAACTCTCACTAGAGAGTAAATCACCTATGACTTAGCTTCCAGAACACACAGACTATTAAGGAAAAAATTTACACCATGTGATATCCTTATGCAATATAATGCAGTGATAGTCAACTCTAACCTTAGCTTGGAACTCAAACAGAACTGCTCCAGAATTATTTATAAGGTTAGGCAGAGTTGCAGTTGGCTTGTTAAAAGTATTTCTGTTGATTTTACTAGAGTCAAAGGAGACTATGCAAAAACATCATTGGAGAGGATGTTTTTAAAAACTGTAAGTTTAGTTGCTTGTCTGAGAACTTCAAACAGATTGTGGCTGGTTAGGAAAAAAAAGTAGTGCAAGGTTCAACTCCTTTAAAAAATCATAGTATGTATCTATACCCAGAGTGTGTAGGACATCTGGACTGGGTTCCCACCTCTACCTTGAATCTCTGCTCAGTGTTGGCAACATGGTTCAGTCCCTGTAATTCAGTTCTGTGTCTATAAAGGAGATGTAATTAATTTTTCTGTCTACTGTTTTTAATTTCTTTACTTCAGGAAATGGGCTGTCTTTTCCATATTACATTGAAAGCATAGCCACAAAATGAAAACAGTAGAAATATCATCAGTAAATAAAATCCAGTGTCTGATATTGTGATGACCTGGCTAATCATCAAGTATTTGAAATAGAAGAGTAATAACTTCAAAACAGCCATAAAAGAAGTGAAGAATGACAGTAAATAACCTATCCTGTAAATATTGAAGTACATTTATTATAACTTCATTATAACAAGCTGGGGTGCAATTGCTAAGTGTTTTCCTAATTTGGAATTAAAAATATTGGGGACTAAAACTCTGAAGCTCCCCTAGAATATTTGAAAATAATGTACCATGTGACAGAAATGTAATTCTCTAGAAAGAAGATTTTTGCTCCTATTTCTGCATCTATCTTTCCTTTGAGTAGTTGGGCTCTTTTCTTAAGGAGAAAATTAGTTTTAAGGGCAAGAGAAAAACTAGATTGGCCAAGCCCCTGAAGGAAAAAACAATGCCCCCCTCAACAATTAAAATCTTCCTGGGCTGTAGAAAGGGCAATGTGCTTTTGGTGTCTTTAGCAACCTGCACACTGGTGAGGAGAAGGATTTTGGCAGAGAAGGGCTGAAGCCCGCAGAAAGCTGGCTCTGGGGGCCGCTTTCCCTGTGCCCCCAGTCCGTGCTGACGTGCTGTGAGTGTCTGGGGGTGTTCGGCCTCGGGGATGGCGCTGCCGTGGCTGCACCGCAACGCTGCCTGGAGGAGCAGGAGCTTGACCAGTGCCAGCGGGGAAGGTTGAGCTGCACCTTCTGGGCAGGAAAAAATGAGGAATCTGTTAAGTGGTACAGAGAAGGTATCAGAAGCGGCACTTTTTAAAGTGCTGTTAAAAGGAAAAGAAAAAAAAGACGAAGGCAATTGCTTGTTTTTGAGGAACATTTTTATTGGGGGCTTTTTTGAGACCTGCACAACTTCTGGAAACTGGTGGAAAGAATCCCATCCTGAGGAATGGAAAAGAAGACAAAACACAAGATTTGTGGGTTTTTTTTTCCAAATTGAAATTAAAATACCTGGTAGTGAGGATGTCTGTTCACTGAATATTTCACACTAACATTTGGTGCAGTACTTCTACAGCAGCACAGTTAAATTCCAGAAGTTGAATTTTGCAATCTGCCATCAGAGCTTCATTCAGGAAAGAACAAATTTCCTGTCTCTTTGTTATTTTCATATGATTTTCTTGATATTCAATGATAATTATTTTCCTTGTTTCAAGTTCTGTTCAATGATAGTTTGTTGGTTTTTTTTTCGGTTTGTCCAAAAAGTTATCCTTTTTTATGAACCATAGCACATGATTATGAAACAGGGTTTTTTCCATTTTAACTTCATTTCTATCTTTCTTTCTGGGCTATTTTAGAAATAAAGACATTTTTGAATCTCTTACATTTTAACATTTGTTATAAAATGAGCCCACTTGGCACTTTGCATCCTTTGGAAGTCTTTGCTCTTGAAAGAATTCATACACTTTTTTTATTAGCTTAGATTTTTTGAGCTTCCACATACATAATGTAGATACCACATTTGAATTAAAGGTTTATAGAATGATCATTCATTTTGCAGTTTTTAAAGATGACATATTACAGCTGGTGAATGCAGAAGCAGCATAATCCATTCTGAATTTTTTTCTCTCAGGATTCTCATTTTTTCCCTCTTACAAGTAATTAGCTAAATTTCCATAAGTGCTGTTGGGTCAGTTTATGGTCATGGAGCTATTCAGTGCCTGCGCTGTATCTTCCTTGCCTTATTTTCGTGCCAGTCATTGCCTCGCCAGTTTAGCCATTCATTCAAGTCTACTTTAATTTTCCCTCAGCAAATTGATACCAGTTGACAGTGACATTTCCCACTGACACTCTATAGCCACAACATTCCACAGCACGCTTGTGTGGAAAATCTTACCTTTACGTGTGATCATTACCACTTATCTGTTTGATTATCCTCAGAGTGAATATTGGTCAATTAGTGATTTCCATTGTAAAATGCTGTAACTGTTCACCAACAGAAGTGGGTACCTCCTGAATTTTCTCGGATATTTTTCTCAGTGGCTCAATTGTGCTGACATACTGTAAACCCAGAAAGATTTTTGGGGGAAAAAAAAAAAAAAAAAGAACATGACTGAGAGATTTGGACATTTTAAGTAATGGTCTTAGCACAAAGTTCTGAGCATCTACTACTCTTTAATGTTTTTACTACAATACATCTTCATGATAAGGAAAAAGGAGTTATGCTATCTTTGGAACAGGAAATGTGCATAGAAAATTTACACTAAAACAGACATAAGCTCTTCCTTACCCATATTTCCATTAAGAGTAATGGGGTGTAGTGAGTTCACCCTGGCTGGATGCCAGGCTCCCATCAAAGCCTCTCTATCACTCCCTTCTGCAGCTGGACAGGGGAGAGAAAATGTAACAAAGAGTTCATGTGCTGAGATAAGGAACAGGAGAGATCACTCCCAAAATACTGTCACGGGCAAAACAGGCTAGAATTAGGGATATTAATTGAATTTATTGCTAACAAAATCAGAGCAGAGTAATGAAAAGTAAAAGAACATCTTAAAAACAACTCCT
>VZRN01003464.1:2287532-2302978 GCA_013397935.1 Dasyornis broadbenti | reverse complement strand
GTCAGTTCATCACACTGCAGCTGTTCAGGGTGAGGAGTCCTTCCCCCGTTCCAATATGGGGCCCCCACAGGGTCACAAGTCCTACCAGGAAACTTGCTCTAGCGTGCTTTCCTCTCTCCGTGGGTCTGCAGGTCCCTGCCAGGACCCTGCTCCAGCATGGGCCTCCCACAGGGTCACAGTCTCCTCTCAGGCACCCACCCACTCCAGCATGGAGTCTTCTCCATGGGCTGCAGGTGAATCTCTGCACCCCCATGGATCTCCATGGGCTGCAGGGGCACAGCTGCCTCACCATATCTGCACCATGGCCTGCAGTGGAACCTCGGCTCTGGCGTCTGGAGCACCTCCTACACCTCATTCTCTCTCATCTCACTGATCTTGGTGTCTGCAGAGTTGTTCCTCTCACATATTCTCACCCTACTCTTCTCTGGACAGAATTATTTCTGGGCAGTGACTTTTTTTCCTTCTTAAATCTGTTATCATAGAGACATCCCCACCATTCCTGAGTGGCCTAGCCTTGCTCACCTGTCTTGGAGCCGGCCGGGATTGACTCTCCCAGCAGCTTCTCAAAGAAGCCACCCCTGTGACCCCCTGCTACCAAAACCTGACCACAAAACCCAATAGACAGGGCCGTAAACACCTGACAGAAAGTGCTTATATTTAGATACCTGCATTTACATGTCTACGTGTTAGCTAGGGCAGCAAAGAGCCACAGTCCAACCCACCTGCACAGTCTGTCTTAGTCAGCATCCTGAAAATGGAACCAGCAGCTGCTGTTATATTATGCCGTATGTCTCAGAGGAGGCTGGATTGCGTGGAATGCCCTACCTAAGCCAGCTGTTACTATGGCTGCTGTTTCTAAGAAGCAGTACCTGAGCATGCATCCCCACTCCCAGGTTTTGGTCTCAGTTTCATCATTTGCTTTGGCTGTTTCCATTCCTGGGACAGCACATCTTGTATTTCTTGGGAAGCTAAGGTCAATCTCTCATCATTTCTGAGATGGCTTGAATTAGCAGGACTCTAATAATTGCATGGACTCTAAAAATTCCATCTAATAATTGTATTTTGAAGGAAATTCTAGGCTTGTGCTTGGAAATTTTTTTTTTAAAATCTGTGAAAAAGGTAGCACAAGCTGAAGTACTGCATCTAGAGCAAGGTGACCTCTTTACTTGGCATCAGCTCTAAATCACCTCATTTTTAACTAGCTGATTCTCAAGATCTGCTTCTCTTTTCTCTATCATATTGGAGAGCAAATCCCTCTTGTCCCATCCCTCTCCACTGAGAAAAGTTGTGTTTGTTCTGAGTCTAGAGTGGATTAAAATAAAAACTTTCTGAAGTTTTGAAGTCACTGTTCAGGTTGTTCCAAACATTAAATGAATTATAAAAGATTTTCCATATATATTTTTATGAACCATCTCTTAAACCAAAACTGATGGGCTGAAAGAAAGGGGAAAAAAAAAGCCCTGAGAAAGAGAGGCAGAAAACTTGTCTGTGCTTAGAGACCAAGTTAATAATTTACTTCGAAGCAAAACTTGAGATGAGCTCTTTTGGATGCTTCCAATGCTTCGTAAAATCATTATATTGTATTGTCTGCCATAATTTTTATTACATGGTTGTAGCTTACTCGAATTTCTAATATGCACTCTGCTAAACCTCTTCATCGTGCCTACCCTAGTCCAGCTTCCAAAGCAATATTGTAGAGTTTGAGAGCTCATAAGCTTCTCATATATCCCTTAAATCTGCAATATCCAAAAGCTAGTAATTTTCCTTGCTGTGCATACACTGAAAATCTTATTTTTCTTTGTGTTCAAACACAAGTTCTGTGCTACATGCAGAGGCTTTTTGTAAAAGGATGAAGAAAATTGGCTAGATTTTCTACTGCTTTAAACTCAGTGCAGCTCATTTGAAACTAGGATGATACTGATTTATCTCAGTAGAGGGTACAGCCTTATATAACATAATATTCTAGAAAATACCTCTGAGCAAAGTAGCAATGAAGTAAATATCAGGGGACATTTATTTTAAAGCACAATTCAATGTATGCATCAATATTTAGTAAAAGGCACATGATTCTGTAGTACATGTACTTTATTTTTATATTCTGTACTAGTCTGTAATCCCTAGCCATTACAAACTTCAGATAATTAGTATCTTTAAAGAGTTTTCAAGATCCTTTGTGACTGGTGCTGCATAGGTATGACTAATTGTGTTCTGTCTTGGTTTTTTTAAAATACTTTTTTGCTTGAATGGTTTGGAAATTCCCTTTGATCATTTTCCATGGAAGCCATGAAGCTCATGGCAAGGCAACATGAACAGTTGTAATGCAGAACTGGGAAACATTGGATTGACAGCCACACAAAGAAGCTTTCGGCCTCTGAAGATGTCATGAAACTGGTGACAATTTTTTGACAAATTTTGAAATAAACTTTCAGAAGTTTTCTTTTTCTTGGCCAATCTCATCATTTTCCTACACTTAAGTTTTAAAGCAAATCGTAGCTTTGGGGACAGACATTTGAAAACAGAGTTTTCTCTTGCCTTGTCAACTCCATGTCTTTCTTCAGGTAACTAAACTTACAGTAAAGACAGTTTCAAATTTCCAACGAAAGGTAACGATTATATTTTCATCATTTAGTTTGTTTATTAGTGTTATCCTTATCTTGCTTTGCTGCATTTGAGGGTGAGATTTGCAAGGCAAGGCATGGATAGGTGAAGGTTATAACAGCCAGATTTACCTGTAAGAATTTTTCAAAGTGCCAGCAAGTAAGGCTGAAATGAAACCAAAATGGAGAACAGAAAAGATATGCAACCAGTGAATATTTTGACTACATCACAGTTTTTCTGTGAAAAGGATCTCTTAATGAGCTTGTAGATAGTAAGAATGTGAATGGAATTCATGAACATCTCTTTTCTTTTCTTTTTTCTTATTTTTCTTTTTTTAATAAGGAGATTAATCTTTAAATAAACTTTGCAGACTGATTTAGGCAAATATCCATCAAGAAGAGCTTGTAGAGAGCTGATTTGGGGTTGGATCCCGGGTGTGGATTAGCCTGCCTCATGAGGTCTATTCCAGCTGTGTTTTCTATTGTATTGCGTGGCAGGATGAAGACTGGTAAAAGCCCTCAAATTTCTGTACTGAATTAAGTGATGGCAGGACTGAGAGTAAATAATTGCCACAAATTCTGGATTTTTAGTTCCTACATTCCTGCAATTTAAAGACGACTTTTGGGTTATCAGAAGTATTAAATTTTTGTATTTTACTTTTTAAAAAAAATTATAATAGAGCCAAAATTATGATTCTAAGCTCTGAATAAATTCTGTAGTAGCATTCAGTTGTGTTTCTCATTAGCAGACAGAAAATTGCACATGTAAAGGTAAAAATTCTCTGATGCACCTGACTTCTGCTGGGGTCATAAACCATTGGTAAATGCTAGGCATTTTACTGAGCCAACACATTGTTTTCAGAATACGTGGTCTACAGCTAAAGAGGAAAGTGTCAGCATTCACATTTGAGCAATTCTCAGCTACAGATTAAATACCTCACTGTTTTTTACTTTTTTTTCTTCACACAACTACCTCTTTGAAAGCATAAGCATCATTTTATGTCTGTGTTTTACTAATAATGGTTTTTGTGAAAACCAAAAATTGTCAAGGTAAAGTGTATGACCTCCTCCATTCTCTCTTTAGTGCTGTGTTGCAGCACTGTACCTCATTTGTTACCTTACTGCACTTCACTGCAAAAGCTAATTACAGTTAAAATTAAACTCTATAGAGTGTGTCCTGCCACCTTTTAGCTGCTAGACACAAAGAGGCTGATTCCTGTGTATTCACCTCTTGTTTAGAAGATTCATGTTTATCTAATGTGAAGTCAATATTATTGTCCTGAAAAGAGTTAGAGTATTGCTTACCATCCATCAGGGAGTGCTTCTTTATAGCACTGACGCTATGCTCTAGTGGCTCAGAAACCATTTAACAGTGCTAAGATTCTGATCTACCTTGGTGCATTAACATTCAAACCATCATTTACCTCTTCTTAAATGCTTAACAATAAAATAGTTCATCGTGTTTAACAGTCAGGTATTTTGTAAGTAGAAGGAAGGAGAGAATGAAATACCAATGGAAGAAACAGAAAAATACAGAGGAACATGAACCAAACTCTCTAGGTCTCCCTCTATGCAATACACACCACTATATAATACATAGCATAGGAATCAGGAGGTCTGGCTGCATCTGTATCACTTTAAGTATATAAATTTATCTATGGATGAACTGGAAATACTGTGTTACCGTCATATTGGATGGAGAGAATTAGACCTCCAGAACATTACTTATTTAGGATGAGATGAAAGCTGCTTTAATTGATCTTTAATCTCCATTAGTCCCTAAGAGTAGGCTGAGTAGCTGTGATTCCAGAATTGAAACTTTGAGGCATCTAAGCTAGGGCAGGCAAATTGAAATGTGGATGTCTATTGCTTGCTCTGGTTTTGTGAACATGGAAAAACCACTGAATCTTCTTTCTGTAATATATAACCTGGTTTACCATTATAATGGCTTTGTATTATTCTGTCAGTGACATTGGTATTCTCCTCTCTAAGCCATTTATGATACCCTATATGTATGTAGTTACAGACATATATTAGCAATAAAAAGTAGGGAGGGAAACACTAACACATGTAGAAAACAAATTTTATGTGCTATGCTTGTACACAGAAGAACTACAGAAATGTTTTCTGTGTTTCATTGCAGATAATAGAGTCAAGTAAGGCTGAAAAATGTAAGATCTGCTTCAAAGAACGAGTCTATGCCGCAGAGTTTCACAGAGAGCGGGAGGTGGGCCCAGGAGCTGGTTCATCCCACAGCACAGCATGGTGCCATTATGGCCTGGTGGAGTGGCCATGTCCTAACACGCCCTTGCCATAAATTCAGCCGCCTGCTTTGGCCACCAGTCCTTTGAAGAAACATTTGAAACACAGGGATGTTCCTCTAGTGGTGACCAGCACAATTCTGCTTCTTTATACAAGTTCAGTTTTTCCACAGTCACAGATATTGTGCGTTTGTGAGGGCAGCCTGTATTAAAAACTTACTACAAGTGAAAAATGCAGATGTTTTAAAATTAACTCTGTGCAAATTTCTTCTTAGTTCTGTCTCTGTGATAGTATTTTGATACTATATTTTGGGGGGAGGGGATGGGAAGGGGGATATTGGTTGGTTGATTTTTAAACACCTTTTTTTTCCTTGCTGTTCCAGTACAAGAAACGCAAGAAGCGATGAAGAAATAAGGCTTCAACTCTGAACTCATTCTCCCATTGTACCTCCTTCAAGATCATTAGAATTGCTCCTGCTTTACTGGAACTGGTTTATGTGAGATTAGTCAGGCTTCATTGCTTTGTTTTAGACTGTCATTTTTTTTAGACATTTTAACTTTACACTGTTTATTTTTGCTGCCTCCCCATTTGCTTGTTCATCTTTCAACCTACTGTTTAAAGGATTTTACTAGAGCAGGATGAGAAAAAATTACAATGATCACACAAGCTGCTAACGTTCTGCTGAGGAACAAAAACCAAGATTATTTTTGGTGGCAAAGGGACTGTTATGAATAGAGAGATATTTTGTTTTTTTGCTGTCAGCAATGTATTAGTTTTTCTTTTAGTAGATAATACTGTTGCATTTATTCTTTGATTTTAACAATGTCACACTCACACGACAAGGTCATTTAACCTGTGTTTGGTAGGCAAACACATAAAGCTGCAAGATAGCATGTAATGCAAACTATTTTCAAATTGGGTTCGGGAATTAGAATGACAGAATGAGTGAACTCCAGATTTGAAGAGCAAACATTTAATGTGGCATGTTCAGCACTGGCCAACTTGATTAGATTAAATGCCATATTTTCATGCAAGGTGTAAATATTGAACTACAGCTCTATGCTGTAGATCAAAGCTGTTTGCTTGGCTGAGATTATTAAATAAGGGTTAATAAATATAACCTCTGTTAAATCTTCTATAACCAAATTTATCTCTCAGCTTCACCTACTGTAGAATTAATAACTAAAGCTGGTAATTGTGAGCCAGAACATTTAGGCACAATATCTCTTGAGCAGAGTGTTTGATATTTGCTCAGAGCAAGAGTTGTAATTGACTGACAGTCACAGCAAATGAACTAGTTCTCATTTGCTTGTCTGGACAGAGAAAGGTGCAAGGGTGATGTGACCATCTTGTTCTTGGTGTGCCAAACTGTGATAGGACAGTTACCAGTTGTGTGCATCTTCTGCTGCTATGCTTTGTGTAAAAAGGTTCAGGGCTTTGGTAGATAGCCTGGTGTCTTTGACCAAGTAGAATATTGACCAAATAGAATATCCTTGCAGAAGGAGACTCCCACCTTTTTGCAGAAAGACCCAATGAAGATTAGGGTGAGAGAAAGAGGGGAAAGGCAAAAGGACTTTGTGTACCCCTATAGGAGTATGCATGGCACAAGGCACAATCCCACCCAGGACTAATAGACTGGGAATTTTTCTGTAATTATGGAGGAAGTTTCAGTTGACAAATTTGACTTAAATTACACGGTTTATCACACCAAATGATAGGTTTAGCTCTTACTTGAAACTATTTGACCTTAACTGGAAAAGTTGACTACATTTTACTAAGGAAGTTCTGTTTTGAGGATGTTCTTATTCTTGAATTTTGACAGTTTAAGTTGTCTCATTTAGCAGGCAACAAACATCAATAGGCAGGGAGTGACAAAGCTGTAAAATTCATGTTCAGTGTCCCTGGCAACCTTTCTACTCTGCGCCCAGCTACCTTATTGTGGTGACTTTGACCCTCTTTGTCTTCAATACACAAGGTGAGATTTCTGGAATTTCTGTTTACCTATCAGCAGGCTTTAAAGAGATCTTTCTGACTGTGTTTTAGAGTTTGAAAAACTAATCATATTCCACCAATCTTGACAGAATTTATCATAAGACAAATAATGACATTAGAATGATGGATGGACTTTATCAAGGAAGATGATAAGCAAGTGCATGCTAGTGCTGGCTGAGATAGGCAAAGATGGAACATATACTGCATGGCAGCTCAGCCCCAGATTACAGGATAAAAGAAAGATGAATTATACAGTGCTAACCAGCATGCCTAGGATTTTACAAAGTTTTTTTCAGAATTTGCATTTCACTGCTTTGACTGGTGTCTGGCACTAACAAATTTTCTGAAAAATCACATGCAAGCTATTTTTCATCCTTGAGAAGGGGAAAAATAAAACAATCCAAGAAAATTTGTTTTATCCAAAAATCTTAAAAAAAAATTCTTCTTTTTAAAAGAAAGTCCTAAACCACGAAAAACCCCACAGAATATCAGACTCTTTCTGCACATGGTAGATATTCCGGCTTTACCTGGGAATGGTATTAGAACAATTGCAATGACTAATAATTGTTATGGTCTCAGATATATTGTATGGGAAAAGAAGTGTAACTGTGAGAAAAGTGAGTTCTGTTATTATAGCAAGCTTATTATTATGTCCTGCTGCTGCTTTTGATGATTTTGAAGACAGTGTCAGGGATAGGTTGCTTTGCTTTCTCAGGTTGAGTTTAAGTTATAAACCCTACACTCCATGAGTAGAAAAGAATTTATTGGGTTTTAGATAAGGAAAAGATGTCTTTCTTCTCCTTTCTCCATGAAACCCTATTTTGGAATAGTGTCTGTGCACGTGCTGTATGATTCAGCTATGACAAGCCTGGAAGGGAGAAAGGGAGAGATGAGGCACAAAGATTTAATGGCTCTGCAGGAACCCAGCAGCTTGTTAAGGCAGTGATGTGTAGCATGGGCAAGAAAAGGCAGCCAGGCACGGCACAAAGTGTGTGTTGCAAAGCCAGAATTTTGATTGCAAAGCTCTGGCATTCAAGAGATGACGTTATTCCCAGAAAGACAAGCAATTACAATGTGAATGACCTGCAACAAAAACTTGATTTGCTGCAGCCAGGACAGCCTGTTTGGATTTTGGCAAAAGGACTGAGCCTGCATGAGGAAGAGGACAGGGATACTTCAGGGATAGCTGGGACTGTGGTCCTGGCACTGCAGGACTGCAAGAGGGCAAGAAGGAGAAAGGGGAAAGAACTAAGGGAACTAAGTTAAGGAATTGCATTCAAGGCAGCACACACAGCAGCCAAGCCATGTGGCAAAATTGAGTGACAGACTGCCACCTCTGTACTGGCAAACGAAGTGCAAGTTTAGTACTAAAAGTACTTCTGATCCACCATGACTAAACCAACAGATGTGACAAAAAAGATCAGGAGTGGGAAAGATTTGTGTTAATATAAAAATGGAGAATAGCCAAAAGAATAGCCAACATAACTGCAGTTCTTTAGATTTTAGGAAGTTTTCATAAGAGTTTTTATCCGAAAAGGATGACTTGCAGAATGGCACAGTATTTCTTTATGCATAAGAAGGAAATATCAAAGAAATAAGAAGAGGTAATATCTTTTCTTATGATTCTTTTAAGAAAGGAGGATAATGCTTATATTTACAAAAGAGCTGTTTTCAGTGCACATAAATTCAAAGGACAGGATTGAAGTTTTAGCAGTAGGGTCTGTGTTATTTTAATGGAATGCAAATGACTATTTTTAAAATATGCACCTAATAATTCAGAGGGTGTTGCCTTTGATGAGGCCTTCAGGGCAATTTCACAGAAAAGGTAGAATATTTCTGTCACATAAGAGAACTTCATCTGCACTTCATTCACTGAAAAATATAAAGATGAAAAACTATCCTTCAATCAAAGAAGGGAAGATAAAAGATTTAGATAATGGAACTAAAGCTTGTGTGTTGCCAGAGAGACTGGATTCTTTATGAAAAGGATTGTAGTTATTTCCTCCAGGCACACACAGTTCATATTCCTGGCAAGACAGCCAGATATACTGGGTGCGTGAGTAAATGAAAGTACCACACACACACAAACTTGAGTACTTGTGATAAATAGACCATACAAACATCTAGTGTAACAATGTGATAATTTTATCACATTTTTTCTAAATTCTGAGAATAATTCAAAGCTATCATGAGGATTATCACAGAGGATTGGGGGCACTGGTGGATGAGAGGCTTGACATGAGCTGGCAATGTGCACTTACAGTCCAGAAAGCCAAATATGCCCTGAGCTGCATCACAAGCAGTGTGGCCAGGAGGTGAGGGAGGGGATTCTTTACTTGCTCTGGTGACATCCCACCCAGAATATTGTGCTCAGCTCTGGGGTTCCTCAGCACAGAAAGTACCTTGTACTGTTTAAGTGAGTCCAAAGGAGACCATGAAGATGATTAGAATGATGGAGCCCCTCTCCTATGAAGGAAGGGTGAGAGAATTTGGATTGTTTATCCTGGAGAAGAAAAGGCTGTGGGATGACCTTATTGCAGCCTTTCAGTACCGAGAGGAGTCTACAAGAAGGCTGGGAAAGAACTTTTTACAGGGGCATGTAGTGACAGGACAAGGGGGAATGGCCTTAAACAGAAAGAGGGTAGAGTTAGATTAAATATAAGGAAGACATTCTTCACTGTGAGGGTGGTGAGACACTGGAAGTGCTCCAGGCCAGGTTGGGTGGGGTTTGAGCAACCTGGCCTAGTAAAAGTTGTCCCTGCACATGGCAGGGTGGCTGGAACCACATGGCCTTTAAGGTCTCTTTCAACCAAAACCATTCTGTGATTCTATGACTGACTCTATGGCTGGTTGTATGAATCTATGATAATTAACACTATTCATCTAAGAGTCCTTTTCTTTTCTTGAAACAAGATATGTTCTATATTCACTGCCTAAATTAAAAATTAATATTATGATACTGTGTTCATGCAGAAATGTAACACAAGGTAAGAGGATCTGTGAAAATACAAGTTTCCTGAAGCCATGTACCTTCTATCTGTTTCCAAGTGATCACACAGATAAAGTTCATCAGGATCAAATCTTTTGTGAATCCTAATG
Source organism: Dasyornis broadbenti (assembly GCA_013397935.1). Classification (NCBI taxonomy): domain Eukaryota; kingdom Metazoa; phylum Chordata; class Aves; order Passeriformes; family Dasyornithidae; genus Dasyornis; species Dasyornis broadbenti. The sequence continues at coordinate 2,293,028 of VZRN01003464.1, read as the reverse complement.
TTTAACACTACTGACACTGTTAGTAGTGCCAGCCTGACCCTGTATAGTCTGACACAGGAGGACTCTATTCTAGAGTCTCCAGTTTTAGGTATGCTGCCCTGTTTTCTTTCGACTTTTACCTGTGACCAGGAAGAGTCTCCGTCCCCTTTAGGTATGTTTGCACCATTTTAAAAGTAGGAAATAAAACCACATATGATCTAGCAAAGTACAGGGTTGAGGTTTTGTTTCATGGATACCTTTTTTAAGCCTATACCTGTCAGAGACACCTTGTTATTATTAATGCAGGGTTGCTTCTGAGGTATCCTTCAGAGATGGAACTATGGAGCCAATTCAGCTGCTAGTCCATCTGCTGTGAAGATGAGATATTCACGAGCAGGTCTCTAGCTATGGCTAAGGATACAGAATTTTTCTGCATCTTTCCATCCACACCAGAACCTTTTGTCTTTATATTTTTTATTTACAAGGACATACATTACTGTGTCTTTGATTAGAACTGCACATATGTGAGACTGCAGATGAAAGATTTAGGGGGGATTGTGTGTGGTTTTTTTTAAAAAAAGTAAAAAGTCTTTGATGTGTGGATTCTTCTTTTGAAGTTTCCTTTCTGTCTGTGCACCAAACTGAACTGCAGAGTAACCTCACGCCTCTGCCTTCCAAGAGGGTGTGATGTGCTCCACCACTTTTCCTCACAGCTTAATTCTGCCTTAGAATTATAATAAGTAGCAACTGTACAGTATCAACTTAGACACTAGTTACTTATTCTCTGCAGAAGGCAGGGCTGGAATATGAGAAAGCAAATGACAAATTTGACATTTAGAATGCTTTTTCCAAATCAGATCACTTATTTGCCCTTTGCCAGCTTGGGGTATTCTGACTGGCACAGGCCAGCTGAAGAGATAAGCAAATCCTTCACTTCTAATTGAAAAAAAAAAAAGACACTGATAACAGGTATAACAGATAGTATCATATGTTATTATTAAATTAGAAGCAGCACAATTTGAATCAATTCCATATTGTTACTCCCTTCATGCTGTATATGACATTTAGCTTCAAAAAAAAGAAAATTAATTGATAAAAAAATCAATGTTGCATATTTAATGGACTAAAAATTTGTTAAGTGATGATTTTTGAGGTTTATTATAAAAATAATAAACATATAAAAAGGAAATTGTTAATAAGCAGTTGTCATGGTTTGAGTCTGGCCAAATGCCAGGTACCCGCAAATTTACACACCCACACTCAGGGCTCATGAGCTGAGATAAGGAAACCAGGGAGAAAATGCACTCAAATGGACAAAACAGGACTAAGCTTAAAAAAAGTTGCAAAAAGTGATTTATTACTAACAGTCAGAGGAGTAAATGAGAAATAAAATAAACCCTTCAAGGACACCGCTTCTCTGCTTACCCGCCTCCCTCCTTCCCAGCAGCTGCACAAGGGAACAAGGCTTGGGGGGGGATTAGGTCAGTTCATCACCCAGATCTTCTTCCCCTGCCTGGGGAGAGGTTCTTTTCCTCTGCATAGCCATGGGTCTCACTGTCGGCAGCCCGCCCGACACTGCTACAGTGATGCTGGCTCCCACGTAGATAAGCAGTCTCCCCAAAACTGCTACAGCGTGGGGTCCCTTTTCCACAGGGTACAGACCTGGAAGCAAGGCTTCTCTTTACCGGACTTCTGCTGGACCTCTCTCTCTCTCTCTTTCTCTCAGGCACCCACCCACTCCATGTGGGGCACTCAGTTCAGTCTCAGGGTGCAAGTCAAGGCCTGTTTCTCCACTAGGACTCCCTCTGGACCACGGCCACTTTCAGGGTATCCACTCGCTTCAGCATGGGCGAGTGGATCTCAGCATTTCCCGTGGAGCTCCCATGGGCTGCAGGGGCACCCCCTGCTTCACCATGGCCTCACCACGGCCTACAGAGGCTGTAGAGCTCCGGCGCCTGGAGCTCCCCCTCCCCCTCCTTCTCCACTGACCTTGGTCTCTCCATGTTGTTTTCCCTCACATACTCTCACCTACTCACATACTCTCACCTACTCACTTCACCTACTAAGGAAAAGTGTGTGCACCCATTGTTTTGATTTCTTCTTAAATATCTTTTTCACAGAGGCGTAACCAACACCTCTAATTGGCCCAGGCTTGGCCAGCAGCATGTCCATCATCTCAGAGCTGGACATGGTGAAGGCTTTGAGAAGCTTCACAGAGGAACCATCTTTGTGGCCCTCCCCACCCCCGAAAATCCTGGGCCAAGCTAAACCACAACAACAGTGAATTCTCAGAGACTTGTTTTTCACCTTGTTCAAACTTTAGTAATTATTTAGGAGGAGATGTGAAAACAGTTTGCATAAACAAGTATATAAGAAATATATAATAAAATGCAAGCAAATAACAAAACTCATGCTGATACCCATGGTACAGGGAGATTTGGTTTTAGGGATAATAACTTTGAAAGGAATTGTAAAACATTCATTCTGCCTAATTGCTGGGGATTGGAGATGATGCTCTCCTGAGGTTGCTTTCAGCTTTGTGTATCGTTGATTCTACAGAAATGCGTGATTAAACAGAAAAAGCTCCCAGTCAACACTCTGGCTGCAAAGAATTAAAACGCTCTTCAAATAACTTAATACAGAAATACCCTACTAAAATATAATGTTATGATATTACAATAGTGTTCCAGTATAAACCAAGAAAACAGTATATTGATAACTTTGAGAGGTTTTCAAGAAGTAGCATGAAAATGACCACAGGATTGTAAGACGTGCTCTAAAAATTGAAGAGCAGTCAAAATGTCTAAAGCTTATACATTCATGGGTTTGCTGATAATGCCAATTCACACCACTCCCTTTTCCCACCTCTTGACAGCAAGCCACACTGAGATCTTGAAAAACCTGTTTGTATAACTATGCAATGAACCAGAGCAGAGCACTGGCCTAACAAATGTATATTCCTTTTTCCAGGAAGAGTAGAATCCACAACAAGCAGATGAGGAGTGAAGGGACCTCCCATAACTGCTATAGTTTCCAAAAGTACAGCCTCACCTCTAAGACAGGCGAAATGATGTTTGATTTTCTGTTTGAGGGAGACTCACACTTTTAAGGAAAAAAACAAAACAAATGTGGGCCTGAGTTTAATGTCAGGGAAAAAGGGCAGCCTGGATCCACTTCAAGAGATAGGACACCTATTGTCATGTGGACATACAGAATCATGGAATCATAGACTATTCTGAGTTGCAAGGGACCCACAAGGATCATCACGTCAAACACTTAAGTGAATGGCCTATACAGGGATAACAAACCTGGTGCTTTTGTCACCATGCTGTAACCAACTGAGCTAATCTTGGGGTAGTGTCATGACACAGAGTGTCATCATGGTGACACTGCAGTGGGAAGAACTGTCAATTCCCTCGAGGTCAGAGACCTTGGAAAATGAGAGATGGACAATAACCAGCCATATGAAGTTTAACATGGGCAAGTGCTGGATTCTGCACCTGGCAAGGAGCAACCCTGGCTGTGTGTACAAATCAGGGAATGAGAACCTGGAAAGCAGCACTGCAGAAAGGGGCCTGGGGCTCCTGGTGGATGGAAAGCTGAACATGAGTCAGCAGTGCTCTGGCAGCCAGGAAGCACAACCCTGTCCTGGTGTGCATCAGGCACAGCATCGCCAGCTGGGCAAGGGAGGGGATTGTCTGGATGATTCTCTTAGTGATACAGCTTAGTGTTGGACACTCCTGCGAGAGCAAGGGGTTGCACTCAATGATCCTTATGGGTTCCTTTCAATGTGATTTTCTGTGATTCTACAATTTGTGCTGTTTTCAAAGACATAAATATTTGAATGTAGATGGGAGGTAGAAGGCTCGGGAGGTACCCAGAACAGCACAGAACTCTTTAAGGTACAAGAGGTTGAAAGCAGCTGCAAATATCTCCTTACGACTATTTTCCAAAGAGAATTTGCTACAGAATTCTGTTAGCCATTTTTGTACCTGAATACTTTCCCCACTAAGAATTACAAGAAAGTAGCAACTATGGAAGCTGGTTAATAAGCAGAGTGTGAGATCCCTGAGGCACCTGGGTCTACAGATGCTGTATAGAGGACTCCCTGGAGAAGAACATTTTATTCTGAATATATTATTTATTATCATCATGGTCTTATGACATTACACTAAATAAATCTTGGCTTGTTAGTGGAGCTGTTGAGCTTTGCTGTCTTCTCAGCCAGCAATAACTGCTGCTCAGCTGAGTTGCATCCTTCCTGTTTCTTATGTTCAGGACAGGGATGAATAACTTAAAGCTTAGAAATCCACACATTTTAGGACAGGGGAAGAAAAATGGAAGAGGAAAGGACCCAACAGTCTCATTGTATTCCCTGTGATATAATTTTGTAAATTAATTCCCTCTCTACCTCTCTCCCCACTTTAAAACACATGGTACCATCATCAAGTGTGAAAAGCAACTTAAATGGTGTATCTGGTACAGCATTCTAGCACAATGCTGTGCAGTAACGCAGATTTTCTAAATTGTAGCATTATGAATTGCACTCTGCAGCTTATCACAGATTGATTTCCTTTGTTATTTTTCCAAGATTCTCTTCTATAAAAAATAAAATCTTAAAAACATTACATGTAATTGCTATTTAAGATTTTTTCAATTGATACCATACTCTGAGCTGAGTAAATTAGTTGCATGGAGTAAAGTTTCAGTAGGTGTAGATGTAATTCCATTGGCTTCACTGGAGTTGAAACAGTGATAATTAGATGAAGATCTGTCTCATAAATCAATAAAATTTCAAATAATTATTTTTATGAACTCTGTAGTGAAGCTTATCCACATGTTTTTTCTTCCAGAGAAGTTCTGCTACTGCTGCTAATTTCTCACATATCTTACACATATGTTCCTGTATGTCTCTGTGGATAAGGTGATGAAGTATTTACCAAAAGGTAAGCAGTAAAGACAGGTTTTAAGTCTGAAAATGTGCAGTTCTATATAATAAACACATTAATTAAAATATTTTAGTCATTGAAACTGTATGGATATTCAGAAAAGTAAAGGTATAAATTAACTCAGCGATAGAGTAGATTTTTCTCAAGTTTTGGACAAGTCTTACTCACCTTTATCTAATTTATTATTCACCCTAGTCCAGTGCAGCCATTGATGCCATCACAAGACACAGGATTATGAAAGCCTTAACAGGATGGTCTGGGAAAAATGACAACAGAATAAATCTGCTGCTTTTTAGAGGCCTTGCAGGGCCAGTACAAACTCTGGTCTTGTAGCTCCGTCAATACAGTGGTGCCGTTGCTTATAGCAGGAATGCAAGTAACACCAGAGAAAGGAGGAGATACTGGAAAGTATTTTGCTTTCACTTCATGAATTTTGAACTATAACCATTCTTATCATTGTTAATGGATTAAATTACTTAGTTAGCTAGATTAGATTAATAATAAATTATTGGCTTTGCATACCAGATTTATTCCTTTTGCCTGTACCAAGATTTTGAGTATTAAAAAA
>VZRN01003464.1:2208823-2287510 GCA_013397935.1 Dasyornis broadbenti | reverse complement strand
AAAAAAAAAAAAAAAAATTTAGGCAACCTACCCTCTAACTTAGATGCAAGAAATTGAGAGCACAATGCACCGAGTACTTTGGTTTAGGTTTTTCAGGTTTCCTTCCTGCAAAGAGTTGAGTTTAACCTTCATTTGGTTTGCACTGGAAAATATGCAGAATTAGTGCAATAGTTACAGATTTGTTAAGGAAGTGACAACAATTGCCAAATCACAAAAATAGCATGCACTACATAGAATAAATATTTTGCACACATTGTAAAGAGAGGAAACTCAGTCTTAAATTACTTCTTCATTTATCTGAAGCTATCATTTGTGTAAATCTTTTATGACTCTAGCAACTGCAAACATTCACCCAACACTGCAGTTTCCCTGCTCAGTGACTCTATAATTGTTGATGGTAAATCCCAAGAGACACTGTTAAACATCTGTTTACCACTTTGTACTCTGAACTATTCTGCAGCTTTCTTGTACCTGAGAGGCTGATCTTCTGTGCCACAGTACTGCCACCCTTTAGTGCTCTTTTCACTCAGTGTTTTCACCTTTTCACCTCTATTTTTCCTTTTGAAACTTTGAGCCACTAATTGTTTCTCTCTCAATAAAGGCATTTTTGTCTGTGTCTTTTCTTCCCTTGTGGGCATCCAGCTGACATGCTTTCTCTCACCTTGACAACATTATTGTTGGTTTGCTCCAGTCTCTTGTGCTTCCGTGGACCATGGAGCATAGGGAGTTCAATCCCTGGGCTTAGGGTTGGTGGACACTGTCCTTCAATCCATTCATGCTGAACTCCACGAAATGGGCTCAAATATCTGTTTTGCTTTGTTAGGCGACACCATGTCTTCTTGTCTCTTTTGTGAAACATCCATATTCATGAAGCAGCATGTATAGGAATGACTCCTCCCCCTTTGGCTTTTGAAGCTCCACAGTTGTGGAACCTGGCTGCAGGCAGCACCTCTCTTCAAAGCTGAGCATGTTTTTACCTGCAGGTGACCTTTTTGACATTTCCCGCTTTGGAGCTCAGGCCACTCTTTCCTTGACTCACTGTCCTCAGAGAATCACCTCAGGGGCTGGCACAAGCACATTGCGGGCAGAACTGTGATGCCCACCTGCCTTGGGATCCCAGTAGGCAGCAACACCCAACAGCACTGAGCACAGCAACCCACCATCCTTCCCTTGAGAGTCTAACCCTGAATTAAGTACGTAATTAACTAAATGAGCATGTTAGTAATCATCTGGGTATGGAGCAGTCTCACTTTCAGCATGTAAATACAGAAAATGCATATACATGTGTTTTGACACATGATTTCGGTCCAGTGTTAGCTGTGTTATATCACAGAGATAATAGAGAAATTTTTCAGGAAGTAGCAGGAGGTTTCCAATTCAAACTAAATTAGAATTATAAGCCTGCCATGATCTTTGTGGAGCTTTGGCTGCTTTATTAAGTACCCACTTAAACTTACACCAGACTAATAATGTATTTGCTCAGTTTGAGAGTCTCCACAATAAGGAAAAAATGTATTACAAAAATCTTTGTTTTAATTTACTCTAACAATTTTCAGAAACTGCTGGAATCTCACAGGTATGATCCTGAATAAATTGCTGTGGCTGCCACTGCTAATAATGCAATGGAAATGCTTTTAAATATAGATTTAATTTAGGGTCTCAGTTGGCCACTATGCAATTTTAATTCTTTAGGTTAAAAAGAAGGACTGAATTCCATACTGTGACTGAGAAGAGATGTGTGAGCAGTTTATTCTGTGTTCCTTAGGACTCATCCATGGAAGTAATAAAACTCTATCACTGGACTGATGAAGGGCTGCCATAGCCTGATGTGTTGGGCAATGAAAACAAATCTTCTTCCAGAGCTTCTAGCTCTGTGCTATATTTTTTGGAAGAAACTATATTTGTCTTTGTTGACAAGCCAAAATGTTTTTGGGTAATATTTCAGTGAAAATGAGAAAATAGTTGTGTAAAAGCTCTGAAAATTCCAGGAAGAATAAGATAATTACTAGGCTTGGGGAAAATACTTCAGTCTTTTCATCACAAATTTCTTTATGTCTGGTCATATAGGATAAATGTAGAATAACTTCAGTACAAATAATATGAACCTGAAAATAAAAAATTGAAAGTTTTAAAAATATTTTGGAATTACTTCATTTGATTTGTACTTCTTTTGGATTTCTTAATTCACAATATTTTTAGAGTTTTGAATTTTTTGTCCTGGTTTGGGATTGTAGATTATTTTAGAATCCTACAATTTTTGTACATGATTTCTCTTTTCTCTGTTGCTCCTGTGGCCTGTGAATGTATCTCCTCTTTTATTAGAGTCCATTACCTGAGTTTATGATTAATTATGAGTTTAGTAATTAGTAATTTAATATGAGTTTAGTAGATGGTCATGGCTTATGATTAATTATGAGTTTAGTAATTAGTAATTTAATATGAGTTTAGTAGATGGTCATGGCTTATGATTAATTATGAGTTTAGTAATTAGTAATTTAATATGAGTTTAGTAGATGGTCATCTGATTTCTGTTCCATTAAAGTCTTTCTTCATTAGGACTTCCTGTTAAAGAATATCGTATTACACTCAGATATATAAACTGAATGATATTAAAAGCTTCTTGATAATGCACCTGGAGCAGAAAAAATAGGTGGGAAGCAAGGCAGGAAGAAAAATAAATTCAATAACCAGGAGTACAAAGAAACTACTGGTGTAAGATGGTAGGTTACTTTTTGGAAACAATATACAAAGAGAGAGTTGATCAGTGGATCATTATATAGACACATAGGTATATTAAAATTACTGTTCAAGGCGCCAGTGAGACCTCAAATTGATGGTGGGTCCAACCACCACTGCTGGCACTCAGGAAAGATGAATCCTAACCTGAGAGTTTGAGGAAGAACTATGAGGATGATCAGAACAGAGATGACGCTGGAAAACCTTTTTTTAATTTAGCAAAATGAAATATATACATGGGTTAGGACTTGGTATTAGTTGGTTCATAAAAGAAGTGAGCACTATATAGCAAAAAGAGCTCTTTGAGTTAATAGACATAAGAACAAATGGACCTAAACTTTCTATGAATAATTTAATTTGGGCTTCTGAAACTTTTCTCATCATCAAGGCACTAAAGGCCTGGATCAATGTCTCTCTATGATGGCCTGAATTGGAGTTTAGTGCAAGGAGGAGCACTGTGTAATTTTGTCACTTCAAAATGAAATTTGATCCAGGATGTTTTTAGTCTTTTTCCAGTCTCAATCCTTTTGTCCTACAACATAGCATGCTTTGGTCTGTTATTTTATTACATTGACAACATATACATACTCTCTACTTGCAGTGACCACGTGTGTGTGTGTGTGTGTGTGTGTGTGTGTGTGTGTGTGTGTGTGTGTGTCTTTCTTCTTGAAGTCACATCACGTCTTCATAAATGTCTTCACCTACTCAGTTCTTGGCAGCTGAAGTGAAAAGTTTTCATCAGTTATCATCAGTTTTTCTTTTTTTTTTTTGGCCGGAAGGAGACCAGGAATGAAGGAAACTCTTCTGCTTTCTGTTCTCAGCGTTTAGTTAAGCCTACAGAAAATCCCCTCCCTCTGCTCACTGTGCATATCACTGTGCACAGAGGTTTCCCATGCTCTTTTCCCCAGAAACTCAAGACTCCACCACTGAGCCCCCTCCAGCCTTCTTGTTGTGTGTTGCTTGTCTACAAGTTTTATGGGAGAAAGAGGAAATGAGGGTGGAAGGTGGCATGGCTCATTGTTGGTACTAAGAGTACTAGACATGAAATGGTGAAATGCAGGCTGGTGTCCCTAGCTTGTACATGTTGATTTTCTGTAGACTTCAAAATACTTAATGACACTTTTTTTTTCATTTAAGTCTTATTTTGGCACATTTGGTGAGAAGAAAGTTTGTTTCTGATACTCATCATTCAGGGAAAAGAAAAGAAAACAAAGAAGGATGTTACAGTACTCTATAGACTAAAGTACTACTTGGTACATGTGTATGTTCTAGCCAATCTTTTTAAAAACATAATTTTTAAAGCCAAACTAACGATTTTTAACTTGAACGCTCTATACAACTCACTTTCTGCTGTGCTAAGCAAGCAGACTCCACTGGTCCATGAAGTAAACAAATGAGAATAGAAATGCATGAACATGTTTTAAAATGCAGCCCGTGTAAGGGAAGAGCTCCTTCCTGTGTTTACCATTAGTGACACAAACAACTCAAGATAGAAGAACGTCTGGAGGCTGTCTCCAGTAATCATGTATTCAGTGGCAGCTGATAAGAAAACTCTCACTGAGAAACAAATGAAAACCATGTCAGGCACAGATGTTTGGCAATTAATATCACAGGATTAGATTGCAAGGACTACTGACTTTGCTTCCTTTTTATTTCATGGCAGCAGTATCCAAAAGTGTTTAATGCACACCTCCATAGCATTGTGGCAAGATAATTAGGAGCTGATTACTCGTTTGGTGCGGCCACATGAAGAGTTGTTAAATACTACTGGGTAGGTAGAGCATTTCCTACTGACACGCCAGTGTTTTTTATTTCTTAATATAATGAACTTCTGGATACTCAGACTGTGTTTAACTAAACAGTTTTGCATTTTTCACCTGTAACTGGCTTTGAGAAGAATTACTATCTCCATACTAACAAATGTGCTAAAAAGAGTTACATACTTGGTAAAATTGTGTGTTACTCATACTTTGATGCTTTATGGTGGGAAATGCCATGGAACCTAGTCTAAAGCAGCCTTGTTAACTTGATAGTTATACATTGAAAATCACCACATCATAAAATAATTTAGACTGGAAGGGAATTCAGGTGGTCTCCACCTCCCCCAGTGTTCAAAGAAGATTGCTCAGGGTTTTGCTTTTTCGCTCAGGGAAAGTTGTCAGGACTGGAGGAAGCACAGGCTTGCTGGGCAGACTGTTCCGCAGCCTAATCATCTTCATGAGATGGCTTTTCTCTGTCATTTCCACATCATTTCTTTTGTAAAACCTTAGATTCCTTAGATGAATACCAGTGCATAAAAACTCAAAATGCTGAAGGCTGAAATGCTCTGAAAATATTTCTGTGTGCATCAATAAAGTAAAATATGTTGACCTGAATCAAACACACTATAAAGTATTTCTATTGTTTATGGAAATGTTTGGGGTTTTCTTCTGTGGGCTGAATTTGAATGTAATATTGTCTTCAATTTTGGACACCTTGGACAAATTGTATACATTTCTGTAGCAGAATCAACTGCTTTTGACCCAACTCATTTGGACTGGGCATTTAGGAAAAATATCAGAAAGAGCCTTCATGACAAAAACTTCATGTCTCCAGATCCACTCACTGGGTTTGAAAATTTAAGTCACTGGAAAATATAGTGTGTCAGTAAGTTGGACTACTGGGGTCTCATTGTAACCAATCTGCTTTCTTTTTTCTTCATGATAAAACCTGCATTTTTAAAAATTTCTAAATTTTTAAACCACTTTTCTGTGATAAGAGGTTGCCTTTTGAGCTGAAGTAGTACAGAAACAAAACACCACCTTCAAATGAAACCAAGAAAATAATTCTTCACCCTGAAAAAAGCTTAATTTTAAGAAATATAATAATTTATTGATTGCTCCATTTTTGAGGCGATATAATCAATGGATGCCATTTTGCAGAAAGAGTACAAGACTTTTTTTGTATACAATGTATTTAGTTGCAATCCATTGAAAACCATCTCAGGAAGGCAGTATTTCAAGTATTGTGCAGCATATAATCATTATTTTAAAAAGGATTCATCATACTGCTTAGATGAAAAATTCACACCAAACAGACAGTATTTAATGAATAAATCAATAATGTTCATTTCAGGAAAAAATTAGGTATGGAATATAGCCAGTGAAGATAATAAAACAAGATCAAATACTAAACCTCAGAACTGATGACCCATTCGGGATAATACAATTTACTTCAGTATCAAGCTGAAGTATATTAGGAAACTTACATCATAAAATTTGCCGTGTAAATGCAAATTCAATCTAATTTCTCATATGATTAAAACTCAGAGAGAAAGGAATTCTACTGTAGTGTTAAATAACAGTATATCAGTGAGTTACTCTGGATAAGAATAAGCATAAAAGGTTGATGCTCATTATTAATAAACTGCTATATAAATATATCCTATTGGTCAGGGAGAAATATATAGACCTGTTCTCAACCACAGTTCTGCTGTTCAAAATATGCTTCGTTTGATTTAGCTTAGAAATGCACTTTGTTGCAAACACCAGCTTTTTTTGGTAAGTGTTTATCTGGTTTTTTTCCTCATCCATGTTGCAGTAAATAACCCTTAGAGAACTTTAATTTGGGAAAGTGGGAAATGGAAGTTTCATTTCACAGGAGATTCTTCCCAGACATTTCTTCTTTCAGCCTAAAATGCTGAAACCTTGCCCACCACCATGAACAGAAAAAATGCTAAAAGTAGAGTAAGAGCAGTGAAACTTCCTGCGTCCTTTAATTAAATCCCATTAAAATCATCGGGTAACAGGGGCAATTTGATATGGGAAGAAAGCTATTTTAGTCTTCCAGTCATAAAGAAGACTTGTCCTCACGGAAAAACTATCCAACACACAGCTTGACTGTGCAGGGCATGATAGACAGGACTGACTGTTGTACTTTCACGTTCACACTTCCTGTGCCTTGTGTGTGATTTCTTAAATAGCTCCAAGCAAAAGCTTATTTTAATTTATATGGTCACACAAATATCTGCTGTTCCTTTGTGCTATCACTTGAGGGTCAGCTGAGAGATACAGTTAGAAAAATCTCCGTGTAGTGAAAAAAATCCCAATGTGTACATGAGTAGGGAAGAGTCTGAATCTCTTCTTACTCCCTGGAGATTCATACAGCTCGAGAAATACAAGAATATACTGATATGTCTCATAGGGAACATAATAAATGCTGTCAGCATAACTCATTTAAAAAAAAAAAAAAAACAGTAAATCACACTCCGTGTTTGGTTGCATTACCGGCTGCTGCTGAAGCACAAGGGTTCAGCTGGTATACACCTGTAACCGTGTTCCCAGAGCACAGTAAATATTGATGAGGATCCCATTTTTAGACCCATCTGCATTTTGCCCACCTCTGCATTAATATGCAGACATCCCAGCTAAAGTCATTGATCCACTTATGATTTTTCTATTTCTATTCTTGTTTTTCAGATGTTGCCCACAAAGGTGAGATATGTGCACGGATGTCATCCTTCTGCATAAGTGAGTTATTCAGATGTTTGACCCTTCGTGTTGGGTACCCCCAAATCTTTTTGTCATTGCCCTGTGGTTGGGGACAAGTCAGACAACAGCTGTTGTGGAAGGCTGCCTTAGGCTCTGGTTCCATTTTCAGAGGTGTGGACTGACTTTAAAATGGCAAAGGGAAGAGGAATTCTGTTACACTAGGAAATGAGGTGTAAGAAAGGTGTTTTGTTTCATAAAAACTCCGTGGATTGGAAGGAAAGCCAGTGTGGTCCTAGATTCCTATCTTATTGTTGGAAATCAAATGCTGGCTGAAGTTTTAAGTTTTCAGGAACTTAAGTCCATGTCAGTAGCGTGATTTTCCTGTAGCGAAGGCAAAACTAAGTTACTCAGAGAATTGTGAATATGTGTGGTAGAGGTGGTACCTCAACACAAGGCATAGTATGGGAGGTTGAGGAAAGGGTAGTGCCTCAAAGTATTAGCACATTTTCAATTAAAACAGTAGCCCTTGAATGTTAGACAAGAATAATAGTTTTGTTTCCTGTTGTCTCTTCTTTCTGTCTATTATGAAATATAAAGCCTGTAAGAGGATCAAAAGAAAGATTGCAAAATTCCAAGTGTAATTGAATGAGTTGGTGGGAATCAAAATATAGAGGATAAATCCATTTATTCTTCTGTACATATTACAGCTGTATGCAACATTTATAAATAAATGCAACAGCAAACATTTTTCTGTTGTATCTCAGATACACAATTTATTTATAGTCTCCCATCATCAGTTGTTGCTCCAAGCTAATCTGATTATTGCAGTTTTGTGTAAAGTATTGCATTTCCTATTTTGGCACGCCTCAAATGATCTTTTTTATATCATTTACACTGAAATATTTGTTTATTTGAAGAACCTTGGAATAAATTATGCTCTTTTTTATCAGGATGTGATACTATGCAGATAATTTTGATATGGAAAAGAAGTGATACAAGTATAGGGTTTGAGTGACAATACAAAATTCACACAACAACTAGCAAGTTTTCTTTATAAATAACATTACAGGGTTGTCCTGGTAATTTTTCTAGGTATTAATTATTGTAATAATTGCTCACCTGTGGAAGTCATTATGTGATGGACAACCCGTAGTTATGTTGTGCAACTATAACGGGGGAGTCTGAAAGGATTAATTACAGCATGCTATACAAGCAATGGCATCTTGAATATTGTACAAAATTGCAATCATGTTTATAGTTGGCTCTTTTCCTTTTTGCTTGTATTTTTCTGACTTGTATAAGTTTATTCTCTGCAAAATATGAAGAAAAATCCCCTTTTTAGTAAAATAGACTTTTAAGCCTTTTAACCTGTAAGCTCCCTTTATTCTAAATAGTCTTATAATCACTCCCTGTGTCCATGGATACCCTGCTAATACTTTCAAAGCTGCATCTCATGCCATCATTTCAAATGTCAATTGTCCTCCATGCTTGACCTCAGCTCTGTCTTTTGTTATAACTGCAGTAGATCCTTCCTTGTGGCTCCAGGGATTGAAGATGTCCTAGGAAAGCTTTAGCTGAAGGCAGTCAAGTCATGAATGTGGGTGAAAAGCAGTAGAGAATATCCATGCTAGAAATAACGGGTTCTGGAATATTTATGATCCTCTTTCTTGGAGAATTTTATGGTGCTCAAACAGAAGAGGCCCCAGTTAGAAACAAAAAGCTTTTTTGCTCATAAATTGCATAAATCTGTTCTGAACATTTTCAGTTCAGAATGTTCATGCTATTTTTATGATATTTTAAAAAATCTGACTGTTGATATTATATTGATAATGTGAAACTAAGGGCTGGACTCTCCAATTTAGGTTCTTATAGTTTCTGTAAATATCAGCGAGACTGTGACATGGAAAAGTGAAGGACAAGGGGTTTTCACCTTGGTTTACTGAATCATTTGGAGAAGCCTGGAAGTAGTTTTCTTAAATCCAGGGTCCAACTCAGATGTCTTTAAGAGCCTCTGCTAATGAAAGTGGGTCCTTCTTCATCATCTATGGTAAGAGGAGTCTCATTCATTACACGTGGTAAGGGGTAGAAGGTCAAACTGCTCAAGAACATTTTCACTTTCATCTTTGTTCTTCTTGGTGTAACTTTTCTTCACTGATTAAAAATAGTATCAGTCCAATGAGAGGTGTATTTGGGTTTTTTAATGTCTAAATTGATTTTCATCAGTTTTAACATCCTTTTTTTAAGACTGAAATTTCCCTAAAACCAAGTGGAACATGAGAATTGTGCCAGTCATTCATGGCTATCAACAATTTACGTGTCTGCATGTGGATTAATATAAATGCATACTTAAAATGTAGCTTTTCTTTAATTCATAACAAAGCAAAAGACTTAACAATTCAAATAAAGAACTTACTAAGTGCTTTTCAATATTATTTTTACTTCCTAAAAATGTTTCCACAGTTCATTACATCTCTTTTGTTTTTAAATGAATATATTTCAGAGGCCTACTATGCTTAACTCAGAATTTATGGAAGTTCTCATTAAAGGATGAGACTATGTGTAGTCTTTTCAGAGTAACAAGTGATCATTTGAAATAAAGATAATTTATAATTTGGGATAAAGATATGGTTACCATTTAGTCATTTAAAAGCTGTTGAAATTGATCTGCTCATGAGAAAGGTTTTAATCTCTCTCAACTAATATTTTAGTCAAAACAATTCCATCATGAAAATTTCTGAAAGTTTCAATTTTCAGCACAAAATGCAAACTTTTTATTCATAAAGGTGAAAGCAATGCTGAAATGACCATTCTGAAATATCTTCTCTGCATTCCTTTTATGCTGTCCTTAACCTAGGAATTGGAATATTAGTTTAGGAAGGTCAACATTTTTATTCATTTTCTGCCTTGCATTTAACTCAATAAAAGGCATAAAATGATGCCCTATTTTAGCTTTGCAGTAGTAGGAAAATATGCTAAAGCTCATAATCTACATTTTTATTTGCACAGATAAAATTTTAATGATATAAGCAGCATTCAGTTGTCAGGAGCAGGAGATTTTATATACCTCTTCCCATCCTTTATGTGAGACCCCAACCAATGAACTAGAGAGATCAGTGCTAAGAAAGAGTCAGAAAAGTTAGCTGAATGCTCCTCGAAGTCAAATACATGCAGAGACCACAATCTTTAATAAATAAAAGACTTAATGAGGGTTTAGCAACTACATGTACAACCTTCTTTTTATGTCTTCACTTGGATTGATAAGTAGTTGTTACATCATGGCAGCTCAATGCTTCAGATAAAGAAGTATTGACATTTTTTACTGCAAGTGTGGGAAAATAGTAAAATAAAACCACCATACTAATTATTACTTTAACTGACACACCCATCTGATAAAGCATAAACTGTGTTGTAGTCCACTGCATTTCCACAGCAGGATTTCTCCAAATCAAGAAAGAAAAAAATAGTTGGAATGGAATAATGTGCTGTTTCTTCCATCCTTTGTCTCTTCTGGATGAAGTGATCTTTTAATTTTCTATTGTTCATAAACCAGAATTTCTAATACATACAAAGACAGTTTCCCTCTTTCTATTCCACTCAGATTTTTAAGCTTCAATCACATAAGTAGAGTCACACAAATATTCAATACAGATTAATTTTCTGATAAAACCTTATATTTTTACCAACATTCTGAAACAATTTGTTATTCTTTCTGTAAAATCTTTGAGAACTAATGAGCTCATTTACTATTGTTCATATTCTATCAGAATCCTATTGTAATTGGGCATTAAATAATATGCTATTAAAATAACATTTTTTACAGATTCATATGCCCACTGTAGAAAAGCTTCTTTTAATGGATAATGTCTTCCTATCAATGCTAAAAGAAGTTAAATAATCTGATTTTCCTATTTTCTGATTGCTTCCAGAAATTAATTTTAACGTGTGTCATAAGTAAATGGAATATTTATAGCTTCTTGCTGGGATTGTGTCTCCCCAGGATGAATATGTGTGAGAATGTGGGAGGAGAAGATGAGAAGATTAATATAAAGACTTTCCAATAATCTGAAAATGAATGAGTTCACGCACTCTTCATTTACTTCCATTCTGTACCTGTGGAAAGATGATTCAAAGCTACAAATGTGGGCACGTGCTTTAAAACACATTGAGTAATGTGAAATGGCAGATGGGGGAGCTGTGCAACAGAAGAAGATCAGGGCCTTGGGGTGGTGTGAAAAGGAGCTGTGGATGATGGTGAAGGAGAGGCTCAGGTCAGTGCTTGGGTTCTTTTTCAAGTAGGGGAAGATCTGAAATGAAAGCAGGGGTTAAAAACATACTTGTAAAATCTACTTTCATTTCCCCTTGTTATTATTTCAGATGATTATTAAAAAAAAAAACCAAACAAACAACCTGACAATTATCTGTCCTTCAGTTTCTCCAGCTGTAAAATGGGGCAAATATCTGCTTCCGCTCTTAATTCACCCTTGTTGGCAGAATAAGTTGCTGCCAACAGTTCATTGTGGTGATCTCAAACATAAGGTGACATGAGATCTAATTCTGCAAGTCATTTTTATCAACAATACAATACACTTTTGAGAATGGCCCTTATCCTTTGTCTCTTGCACACTGTAAATTTAATGTCTCACAGCATTCTTCATGGTGTAGAAGTGAGAGATCCTTCAGAAATCTGAATTTCTGAATAACATTGACAGATTTTATCTTGATGCTTGATGAGAACAAATTAATTTTGTACTAATTTTCTCTTCCTACAAATCCACGCAGTCTAGCTTGTTTATTAGATCAGATAGAGAAATATATTCTTAATTATTGCATCATAGCTTGGGCGGGGGGAAGGCGTAGTGTTGTAGTACTTCTAAGTACAGTTAGAGTAGAAGGAGAAATTATCGATCAGCGTATGCCAGTGTTGTGAAGAATAAATTACTATTGGGAAGGGAAAGGTCACCACATGGTGCCATTGTCATGTGGCAAAAATACAGAATTCTTTATTTATTCAAATCTCACAGGAATTTTTGCTTTAGTGGAAAACAGGATCATTCAAGAAATTAGGACTGGATCTCACAGACAGAATGGTCTGACTCCTGCTTCTGATTACCTGTGTGTCAGTGCTTGTATTGATACACAAATAAATATCAGTTTAGAATTTAACCACATACTGATTTCCCTTCTCTTTGCTGACTCGTTGGTAATGTGATAATGTTACTGTTATAAAAGGAGAACACTATTAATTAATGTGTAAGGCCCCAGAACCCATTTTTCTGGACGTGCTGAAGACAGTCCAGTAAGGCCTTGAGAGACCTCAGCTTAGAGGAACATTCAGTCACGGCTTATGGGTGCATAGAGTTCTGGCATTTGCGAATATTGGGGACACAGGAAGAAGAAGATAAGAAGGCATGGTGCCAGAGCTAGGCAGAATGGTAAAGCAGTAAAAGCCCCAATCCTGGCTCTTACAGTGAAAGTACACACACGTACATAAGGGGACCTAATTTTGAACCTGTCGTGTTGCCTTTTTCGCAACTGTACTCATGGATGACCCAGTTCCACCTCCAAGACATGCGCTGACCATATTTTTAACCCTTCAAGGTGCCAGAATTGGAGAAAGCCCCTTTCTGCCCTTGGCCTTTTGGCACTGCCTCAATTGGTGTGTCCCCCATGTCTCCTCTACCCTTCTCAGCGTGTCTGTGAGGGCTGGTCAAGCACTGAGTCCTTACAGGTGCCCCACAGCACACGCAGGTCAGGGTGAGCCCACTGGCTGGGTTTTTTTTTTTTTTTGGATTTGCTACGTATGTAAAAGCAGAACATCTTTAATTTCCCAATTTAACCCTGATTAAAACTTAATGATAAAGAAATAAAATATTTTATTAAGAGAGCCTTAAGGCCAGGCTTTGAACTGAAACAGGAGAAATGAAGAATTTCAAGCACACAGGGTTTGTGATTTAAATGTACACCTGACAGTTTCTATGTAGCTTCCCTTACAGACTAAAAGTCCTAGGTATTGTAACTAAGGCTGTGAGTTTGCAACAGCTCTTCTCTGTTTGAGAGATGCACTCCACTCAGGACTGCCTTGATCTCTCCCTAGTTTCTTCTCCATAATGTGGCAATTTACAGGTGGGCAGATTTAAATGTGTCTGCCATGGCTCCCAAGTCAACTTCCTGGGGATGGATTAGGGAAGCTAAACTGTGGCTGTATTCAGGCAACATAGCTGATTTTAAACCTTTGCCAGCACCTATCCAATTAGCCAGATTCTGCTGGGAGAAGCATCCTTCATCTCCACCTCACAGGCTGCCTGTCCCACTGCAGTAGGTGATTGTCTCCCAACAGCTTTGGGCTGCAGAACATGCATGTCAAAGAGCTGTTACAACGATGTACATAAGCCTAATTGAACAGCAAATATTTTTTACTTTCCTGTTAAAGCCAATGTAATGGTTTTATTTATTTAGCAGAAAGACTTTGCATTCAAATATCAGTTCAGCACTTGACTGTAATATATTTGTTTCAGTAGCTAAACAACTGCATTTGCTTTAACCCAAATAGCTGACCCTGTACTTTTCAGAGATGAGCTAAGATTGTTGCAGCTCTGAGATTTTCAAGGTTCGCTAGGATAACAACATCCATAAAATGACATTTACAGACTAGATAAGCATAATTATTTTATAAGCAGTCACTAAGAAAGCAATGTTTAAATACCAGTTTTCTATAGAGGGCCACAGCAATTCTAAAATTCAGGGAATATGAAAAAAAATACAAAAGTAATTTATGATCCAATTCAACTAGTAAATAAAGTTTGTTTTTTCAAATTTCTGTTTAAAAAAACTTTTACTTTGATTGCCATGAACATTGACTTCTAAAAAACAAGGTCCATAGGCAGTTCAGTGAATTCACAATCACATATCCCTGTATATCAGAGATCCATAACAGGTTTGTATTTTTTCTTTTTCTTAGCGGTGATGTGAAGTTTAAAATTCGCAGTTCATCTTAGAATCTGCATCAATGTTGGTCTTCTATAGTGAATTAATGGTGGAAAAAGCCTTCTCTACCTGTCAGTGAATACAGATTCACTATATTTGGGAATTATAAGGAACTATGACAGGCCCTTATTATAGATCACAGGTGTAATCACTGGTGTTCCATACTCTACTTCAATGATAAATAAACGTCATACAAACATTTACAAGTAAATGGCCTTTCTCTAGTGAATGTCTTCAGCCTTGTTTCCTTTGCTTTCTCCTTCAATTCCTACATTGCTCTGTGCCCTCACTTCTTGTTCACTCTAACCAGGTGTTTCCCCATACAGGTCTCTCTGCCAGGTGTTGTCCTTTCCTGCTTCTTCCTCTCCCTCAAACACATTTCCTATATTCCTTAATCTTCATTGTTCCTACTCTCCAGTCCTAGCCCTCAAACTGTTTGACTTTGTAACCTGTCTTTTTAACATAGGACATAAATGAGGAAAAGTCAGGTAAGGACAATTATCACAATTGTCTGTTTATTACTGAGCTGATTATCAGAATGCTGTATCTAGTTATTATCTACATATGCAAAAGATAACAAATGAAAAGGGGAAACCAAACCATTAGAAGGTTCTCTATCCCTACCCTCTTATGAAGAGAATTTATCTTCAGGTGTAAATGGTTCTTCATTATAGCAGAGGTTCAACAGATGGAAATAGAAATCTGGAGCCAGAGCATCAATTTCAGTGGTGAGGGTAGTTGGCTGCTAAGGAAACTCACTTTTTGTAATCTCTCACTAATACATCAAGTTGATATAGATTAGATTTCTCTTACTCTGGTGATCACTCAAAGATGAAATAGTGAGAGGCAAACTGTGTCAGAGGGATTTTGTAAGGAGACTTTATAATATGATGGAGAGTCCTTTAATAACCAAGTGACTGTACTTAAATTCTCTTTTCATGTCATGTTTAGTGACTGGCAACAGAAATAACAAAGCCCTCTGTTATTGTAATTAAAACATTAAATGTGCAGTTCAAAAAAATATTTATTTACAATTGAAGCAGCAGATGCCAAATTTTTCTACCAGTTACAAAATAATTTTGGAATGCTGCAATGGGGAAAAGGACTTTACCTTTGAGTAACAGACAATGAGATCTGCACTAAATGATTAAAATTTTCATGATCTCAAAATGAAAAATAAGGCAAATAAGTTTGTTTGTAGCCCCCTTAGAGGCAATTAAAAAATAGAAAAAACCTCAAATATATAAAACAAGAATTAAGAAATTAAGATATTTAAACCTTAAATTTTAAGTCTACATATAGCATAAATAAAAAAACAATGGATCAAACCTGCCAGACCCTTATTAATAGTGCGTTTTCTTTAACTGACAGGTCACTGAGAATGTAGGGTCTAGATTAGTGAGTTTGAATACATCTGTGTTAATCCACAATAACAGAAAATGTGCTTATGTACCTTCTATTGCCCAATCAACAAATCCTTTAAGCAAACACTTCATTTTAAGCATGGCTATAGCTCTTATTGTTTTTATTGGGACTTAGGCATATAAATGATACTTAGAATGTATTTAATTAACTTGTGAATATTTGCATCTTTTTATCCTTTTCTTTGATAAAGTCAACAAGTGTTGTCTCTAATTGTATCTGCTTGTTTTAATTTCAAATATAGGTAAATGTCTCTATCTAAACATCATGATACATGAAAACCTTAAAGATTTAGGATCCTTATTTTATTCTAAATTGTTAGAAAATGCAAAATTTCTAGAAAGTTTCTTACATTTTTTTATTTAAAAGAGATTATAGAAAAAAAAAAACAGTTTTACTCAAAAGTAATTTGTTTTGCTAGAGATTTTGCTAGAGATATTCACAAGGTTAATTTATTTCTATAACAGACGAATACAAATTTCCGTATTACAACTATTACAACATATTACAAATACAATTACGTATTACAAAGGAATGGACAACTTGTTGTCATCATTAAGAGTTTGATACCAGATGATGACTGAATTTTCTCACACAAGCTTTCAGTGGCAAAGAATTCCATCAACTTGACAATGATCACAGGGCTGGAGCACCTCTCCTATGAAGACAAGCTCAGAAAACTGGGGTTTTTCAGCCTGGAGAAGAGAATACTCCAGAGTGGCCTTCCAGTACTTAAAGGAGGACTACAGGAAAGATGGAGAGGAACTTTTTGAAGGGACATGTAGTGATAGGACAAGGAGGAATGGTCTTAAACTGAAAGAAGGTGGGTTTAGAATAGATCTTAGGAAGAAATTCTTTACTGTGAAGTTGGTAAGACACCGGAACAGCTTTCCCAGAGAAGCTGTGGCTGCACCACCCCTGGCAGTGTTCCAGGCCAGGCTGGATGGGGCCCTGAGCAACCTGGTCTAGTGAAAGCCAGCCCTCCTGGCCAAGGCAGGAGGGCTGGAACTAGTGATGTTTAAGGTCTCTCCTGACCCAAACCATTCTGATTTAATGATGTAGGAATAATTTATCCTCTTCTCATAACTGGCTCTTGAGCACATCCAGTGCAAGTGACACCTCAGCAGGGCTGGATGAATGCCACTTTTCACCTCCCAGTGCAATGGAGGGCACCATCTACCCTTTGGTGACAAAGAAAACCTGCATGACCTGCCCCTGTGAGTTGATTCCTAATCAGTTCAGCTGTGTAACACCATAGTTTAATCAATGCCTTTCAGCCCTTATCAGAATCTGCATACATATGTTTAATGAAAAACAGTTATTCACTACTACTTTCCTTAACTTTTTTAGTCTTTTGTTAAAAATATTAACCTTTTGCTGCTTTTATTCTCGCTGAACAAGATCTTAACCCTGCTTTAGTCCTCAAGTCTATGAGTTTACATACACAAGTTAAAATTTAAGTTAAATATGTCTTTAGGTCCACTGAAGACAGAAGGGTTATTTCAAAGGAAGCGTGCTCCAACTCCTGTAGTATGGTAGATATTGTCCTTCAAGGAGTTCTTCTCAAAAGAGGTCAGATGAATTCCTGGAGTCTGGTGAAAACATTTATGAAGCAACTTAAAAAAACTCACTAAGAGGTTGAAAAATCTTGTGCTAATGCATCCTGCCTGCTGGGAAGGGGATAAAAGTTATGCAGTGTGTTAATTTGTTCTGTAGAAGAGAAATGACACAGTGAAAATTGGAAGTCTTTTTACACTTTTTACATCAAGTGAAGTGTGGGCTTTGTTCAAAGATACATTACAGCTACCCGCTGAGTACAGGGAGATATCTTACTGCATGAAATTTTGGCGCAATATGTTGATTTCTGAGTATCTTGCTACAAACTACTAATTAATATAAAATGAAAGACTCTCTCAATCTGTAATAGACTAAAAAAAGCCCACTAAAATTACTGCTGAATGGCATTTCAAAGATGATAATTTATTTTTGCCATGAACAAGACACTTAAAACATTTTCAAGGACATCACGTCTTTAGCCTTTAAAATATCAACTAATTATCAAATCAATGATCATTTAGGGGAAAGTAATGAAGTATGGAAAATAACCACTTGAAATTATATAAGTCATTACTGCAAAGTATTTAAAATTGGTAAGTCATTAGCAAGGAGATTTAATATGTAGGTATTAAATGCCTTAAAATTTGATTTAAAAAGCAAATTACATTTTAATTGTCATAATTTCCTATAAAATAAGCAACTTGCCCTTTAAGCTCTTCATACTTATCTAACACTTGTTTATTTTTCTAAGGAAATATTAATTCATTTATTCAAATTATTTTCAGCTTTTTAAAAGAGTTCACACCACTTCATGTTAGCATCAAATATAGGGAGGTATTTGAAATAGCAATGAGCAGAATGACTCAAAGTTCAAGAGTGGAAATATTTAATTATATGCTTAACTTTAAGCTCATGAGTAATCAGTCCTTTGGAGTTCAATAACTGCATAACTATTTCCAGGATTGGGAATTTGTTTATTGAATTCTAGTACTTCTATTTGTTTAATAAACCATGGATTTACTCTATCAATGGCCTCAAACCTTGCTACATATTTCAAAACAACTTTCCTTCCTCTTGTTTCTTTTTGCAAATGACTTATCCATGCTTTCTCACAAATGCACTGATGAGGAGATAGGGAATGAGGAGGAGAAGGCATAGGCAAAACAATTTCTAGGGCTTTACTTTGTTATGGTCTTTCTGCTTTTTCTTTGACATCCAAGGAATTTCTCACCAATAGAGTCTCTAGATAATGTGATCAGTTCTAACACCTACAGATTTGCCTGAAGTTGTCTATTTGCTGTGCTTCTAGAAGTGTAAAAACTGAGCTAAGCACTTGCCAAAGACTCCTTCGTGCTCTGTGTCACTTTATCAGTAAGAAAAAAAGAATCTTTATATTCTCCAGTCTCCCAATTTATCTACTTCCTATGCTGTGGAGAAATCCTTCCCTTTTTTCTGTGAATTCCAGAAAGTTAAAATTCTTGTCATGGGACATGACACTCACCAACACAGACAACTTTCAGGGTCTTAATGAAATAAATACTTCATTGAAGATCTCATCATGATTTGGGTAGAAAAGTTTTTCTCAAACCCCAACTGAGTTCTGTACACCACTGAATATATCCTCTGTATTTTCTATGTAATAGGTATATGATAGATAAATTATACATCCTCTTTTAAAAGAGTTTTAATTGCATAGTATGAATAATCCAAAACTTCACCAACTTTGATAGAAATTTTGGGAGTGCAGGTGATAAAGAAAAACCTGATTTAACTTTTTAGACAAGAGAAGCAAGTAGGGTACTGGTGAAATTTGCTGTTATATTACAACGAAATGGCTTTTCTTCTCAAAATCAAATGGGGAATCAAAGTTTTTCTCTAAACCTCCCAGTCTCTTTGTCCAACACTGCTAGTTTGCTTCTTACGTTGGTGGCTGTAGCCCTGGCTTGACTCAGACATCCTATTTTCCTCATTTATCCACTAAACTACAAAGATCCTTTGCAATCTCACATCATATCTTGACCTCTGGTTAAGATCCATGGGAGAGATAGATGCTTAAAATATCTAAACTAAAATACATATATTCTGTATATCTTGCGTGTGGGGAGACGACTTTGTGTGATCTCTCCAGATAAGTGTATCATAACACCATATTTGAAGCTTCCCAAAGTATTGTTAAAAAATTTCTCTTTGCTTATGTAAAGAATCAATGAGAGGAAGCATGGGTGCAGCAACAGCAAAAAGTTGGATTGGGCCAAGATAATACAGCCATCTGTAAAGCTTGCACATTGACACCTTGCCCCAGAAAGAAATGATTGTGTCTCCTACCCAGCAGCAATGCACACCCAGGTGTTGCTGCAGTGCGTGGCTGTCTGTCCCCTCTCACCTCGTGCTGTCTTTACTCCTCCAACCTAATACCTCCTTTAGCCCCATTGCTCTGATGAGATAATAAGCAAACAACCCCCTTATTCCATAAGACATTGGCTAAGAATCTGGGTGGGCAATGAATGGGGTTATAATCACCTGTTGAGAATGAAGGGTCTTGCTCCAGAAATGTGCGTCACAAACATAACGTGAATCCCAATCTCTCACTGCCTTCCCTGTGCTTTAGAGTTGCTAATAGAGACTGTAAGGAAAACTATGATAGTGTGGTGGTCACATTTACAACATCCTTAGTAACAGTTCTAGGACTTCCTGGTAGCTACCCTGAGAGGACAACACACCATGATTTCCCCGACAGATTGAAAACAAATCAAGCAGCATAAAATTTTCCCTTCCACGGTGTCCAAAGGTTTAATTACAACAGGAAATGTCTAGCTTCAGTCAGTGAATTGCACTGTTGCATTTTCACTGATTCTGTAATTAAAAAAAAAAAATGTCAATTTATGTTGTACTTTATTCTATTTTGTAGTAAGAAATACATTAAAGCTGTAGCTCCAAACTCAAATATCACAATGAAAATACCAACTATTAAAAAAGCAGTTCCTGGCTTTGCCTTGTCTGAAGCTTGCTATTTGTATTTTGTTAGCTTGAGTATTTTTACTACTGGTAAGAAAAAATTTTGGATAAACTACTCATCCAAACCTACTGTCACTCCTTTAATCTGATCTTTTCTGGTTCCCAAACATAATGTTACTCCCCTAGTCAACCTCAAATTATTTCCGACTTTAACTTCCCTGAGTAAAATCCTTCAATAGTAAGCCAAGAAGATGCATTGTGAATGAATGGAAAACTTCCATCAAAGCTATTCTATCCTAGTCTAGTCTAGTCTAGTCTATTCAATACAGCAGTTGGTGATTTCATTCAGTGTGCTCTTTGGCTTTGTGGCTGGACGACTTCCTGAAAAGTAAATTTTTAGGCACCATAAAGATCATCTTGCCTGCTCAACTTTCTTGCTGTACTACTAAAAGCTTTAGGGTTGTACAAAGCTCAACAGAGCTTTATGTCTCTCAGCCACATCTGTAAGGGTCCTCATTTCATCAGGTTCAGATTTTTGTTTCTGATAAAAGAAATTTTTGCTTTCTACACTGTGATGGGTTTTACAATTAAAATGTAGGCAAACATTAATTTGACTTAATTGCCTAGCCTTGAGGAGAGATTTGTGGGGCTCCCACACTGATGTTGAAGGCCTTCAAGAGCTCCCACGACACTACCAGAACCAGTGCCATGGTGGGACCCTGATATTCCTTCACATCCAGCCGCATCTTTTGAAAAACACTTGCTGCTGAGATACCTTGTGGACAACTCTTACAGAGCAGTGTTGTCCTCACATGATTTTTCTCCCACCCTGATATGCACTATTGATGTGCTGCTGAGTTTCTTGCACACTGCTCCAAAGATGAGGCACATTGCCAACTGTCCTCTTGGACAGATCACTTATGTCACATGCAGCTACAATTACCTAGTGCTTGCTTCTATCACACTAGAACTAGATCCAAAATTGTGTGTTAAACTTGGAAAAAAAAAAAATTTTCCTTTTCATTCCTTGCCTTATAAGCCAGCTCTTAAGTGGCTGTATAAGAGAGTGGTGATTGAGCAGTTGGTTTAAAAATAATCTCCTGAGAGGGAAAACAAGTAGTGGCCCCCTGGAGATCCCAAGGGATTTTAGAGGAGGTACTGCAGGGATCAATGCCACTTTCTCTTCTCTTTTCATGCTTAATCAATGAAGCACATACTGTGACTTACCTGTAGCTCTGAACACACCCAACACAGCCCTAGAGGAAACAGGACTATAATGCTCTAGGGTGTTCCTGTTCCCTGCGCCCAAAGACTGATCTACTGAGTCAAAGAAAACCATCTGTTATTACCTAGCAAATTTCCTCCTAAAGAAACATGTGCTTCAGCAGATTTCTTTACTTCACTACTCTGGGAAGATTAAAGCAAGCCAAACTGCTTAGAGGACAAACCCTCCGATATTCTTGTGGAGTGTTTTTGAGTTATAAAAATTATGTTCTAATAGAAGGTTTTGGGGGATAGTTTTTCATCTGTGTGAGACTGGGTTTTGGTTGGGTTTTTTGAGTTTCTCCCAAAAAGGGAAAATTTTTAAGATTAATAAAGAACTAACTCTGAAAAAAGAAATTGTAGAACAGTTATTTTAGGGAAAAGAGCCTCAGTCAGACTGCAGTAATTCAGAGAAAGGTCTCTAAAAGTCACTTCTGTTGCACAGATTTAACATGAGTCAAGAATAATTGTAACATGGTTTTATTACTATTGTTTTACCAATTAGGAAAAAAAATGATGAAGAATAGGAAAAATATGATGAATAAATAGCTTTTCAAAATGGCTATACCTGGACCTATAGATGTTTGAGAGGCTACATGCTGCTGCTGTCTTTCATTATTTACCAAAATGACAACTGATTTGAAAATCAGGAACTAGACTTTATCTGCTTTCTAATGTGTAGCAGCATTTTGTACCTTGTTATATCATTCTATAAAATGGATCCCTGACATTAAATTTAAGTCATATTGTAAATATAATTGGGCAACTGTAAATTAAATGCACTGTGTAAATACCAGGTACTATTAATGCTGCATAATATATTTGATTTTGTGATTAAAGCAGAACTTTTCTTATGGCAGCACCTTTTGACATCTGATCTCTTGTAGAAAGTTCTGATTTCTTCTTCAAGATGTCTTCTTGAAAAAACTGCCTTCTGCTTTCTGCTCTCAGACTCATTATTCCTGGTGGTGGTTTGTGAGGATGTGGCAAACACCAAACAGTGCTTTCTGGCTTCTAGATTCTAGATTCTAGAAATTTAATTTTGCTTCATAAAATAAATGAGTCTGATACGAAAGTTTCTGCTGGAGAATTATTATATATCTCTACCATGTCTAATTTACCTTATTCCTTCTGTGTTTTTCTTGAGTTTTATTTAGAATGATCCAAGCATAAACTAAAGTCAAACCATCCCATCCCATACCTTGAACGGAGCTACTGTGTATCTCAAGAAACATAGGTCTGAGCTGGAAAACTGTGACAGACAATAAAATTTGGAGTTTATATAAAGGTAAGGTAGCTTTACCAGCCTTAATTAAGTGACTGAATAACCTCATAAACTTATACATGATCAATATCTAGTGTCTCTCCTTCTTTTTGCCCTTAACAGATAACTGATTTTGCACGAACAAATCAGTGTAACAAGATGAGCTCTACTTCCTATGGACACTAAAGTCTGAGGCTATATAGTATTAGCTATAGGTTGCATATCAAAGTCATAATTCCCTTAAAAAGGGGGATACAGTCTTTTAAAGTACAGCAATTCTAGTTATGGGCTCTGAAAAATGGCTAATAAATGTTTTCATGATGACAATGAAAAGCTTCACTTGATGCTCTTTCATGAATTGTGCATGAAAGAAAGATCCTTTCATCAACAAGGTTCATTTCTGTTTTTATTGAAAAGGTATAACAAACAGAAAATGAAACCATTTCTAAGACTCAAATCCCATATACTTTACATACTCATCAGAGAAATGAACATGACTGATATAAACTGCAGATTACACAGAAAATGTCATCCACAGAAAACAAATAATACCAATATAAATTTATAACAATATAAATTATATTGCCTCTCTCTTGCAATGAAGAAGACTATGGAACTGTTACATGAGAGTGAGAAAAAAAATTAAAAACAGCCTGGCGAAATTTTTCTCTTAACTGAGAATTTGTATACCCTTCTTGAATGTTCACTGCATTTTTTGACAAGCTGAATAAGAAATAATCCCTACCGAGTACCAGTTTTAGCTGCAAGCAAAGCAAAACAAAACAAGTCTGTATAAAAAGTGTAAATGCTAAGAGCTTTCTACAAAGAAGCATGTTCAAGCAGGAAAAGATTTTTCTCTGCAGACCTATAGCTGAGCTTCTCCCCTTCAAGCAGGGTACACTGACAAGCAACTAAAGGAATTTCAGTTACCAATAGCCTATTGCAATTACAACTCATTAATGAGGATCTGGTGTTATTCCCCGAGTCCTGCTGTGAGCTCAATGTCTCAAGCACAGTACAAGATGGTATTTCTTTTCCATTTGGCATCATAGCATCCAGGGGAATATCAGCGTCAGTGAAATTTCTGATTTGGTCTCTAAGTGCTATTAATGAACAAATGATAACTATTTTGCCTTTGTCTTATTAAGGATGTTAAAGGGCAGAAATATGAATTCTGCTAAAGTTAACCAACATTTAGTGCACCAAACTGAAGTGGAATAGCATCCTTACAGTTATTTTTGTGTATTTATGTTTCATTAAATGACCATCAGGATTCCTGCAGCAATGTTACCTCTGAAAATGTTTCCATGGTGAATGGAGGACAAGCTTCCTAAGAGAAATACCTTTACAGTATGATATAGAAACCAAGTTAAGTGGTAAAAAAACAGTGGATGGGTACTGCATTCTGGGGATTATAGTAATGACTTCGAAGGTTTCAATGTGCAATTAAATTAAAGGAGGACATTTCACATGACAATATGTTAGGCTCAAAATCCTGTTTATTGTCAAAGAGGAAGCACACTTATATCTAAATTATAGGATTTATTTATTATAACTTATGTCTCAAGAGTCTGTTCACTATTATTCTCAATCTAATTGTAAGAGAAAAAGGAAAAATAATAATGTAGATAACATTGTAATACACACACTTTTTATGTTCTATCCTTTCCCCAGTGCTGTGGTCATCCTTCCCTTGCTCTTTTGACCCCCAAGACCAGTGCACTCATCACCAGTGGAGGCTTTCACATCATCAGCAACTGCCAGGATGAGCCTTGGGGGCCCTGCCAAGTTCCCTGAGGGTCTCTATCACTCTAGGGCAGCCAGTTCCCCTCCAAATGCACTCACAGGGAGATCTCCAGTCAATCCCTGGATCTTCCCATCCATACAAATGCATAAAGATCAGTGTGACAGGACATGTTGCCCTGAACCCTCATCCATATTCATACTGAGAAGAATACAGCCAGGTTGGGAATTTTGGAGTTACTTTTTTTTTACCTCCCCAGAAACCACAGTATCACGCTTAAAAACACATCAAATCAGGAGTATGTGCCAGGCTTTCCAATATCATTAGAGCAGTTATGGAAGTGGTAGATGTGCTTAAAGAAATTGTGAAAGAATGGCCAAGTTAATTGATGTACTTTGAGCTGTAGTATTTGTATTTCATTTAAAAGAAATTTAAAAGAAAATCCTCATAAATATTATGTCTTTACCTATGAAATAGTGACTTCGGTGTTCTGTGCATTAATAGCTTCATATTTAAATCTGTGAAATTCCTTAGATTGGTCCTGTTTTACACATATATTGTTGACTCTGACTTTATGTTAAAGCTAAAAGACAAAAGAAATGTGTTACCATTAATCATTTGAGCTCCAGCTACAGAAACAGAAAGTTCATAGTTGGAAAAAGTAATAATTTGTCCTTTTTCTGCTAGATCGTACATATTTTGCTTAGGGCTGTGTTGTGTGGTTTTAAGCATGCTGAAATCAGCAAAAGTAAAAAATTCTAATAATGCTACATGCATGATTATAGAAATTTGCTCCCTGCTAACCTGCAGACTTTGAAACTTAATGAACTGTATTAAAAATATGTTTCAGTGTTTCAATAACTTAAAATAACGATAGTACAACAAGAATTGACTTTCTTAAGCAAACTTTTTTTTCTCAGATCTCAAGAAAACTTTTTTTCCTCAGAGTCAGAGATTAAATAAACATGATGCGTTCCCTACAAAGAAACATTAAATAGTTTTGTAACGGATTTTGTCTATAATTTATTGCATCCTATCTTAGTAAAAATTATATTCTAATTAGATTAAAATTAATGTAAAGAGTTAAAAGTAGTATAATTCCACTACTGTCAGCAGATTTGAACCTGGAAAGAATGGAACCCGTTAGTTTTAACTATCATTTTTTCTGCAAAAATTTATTTACGGAAAACATGTAACTTGTTTTTCCTAATGAATGGGCCAGTTGTCTTAAACTCTGTAAGTAGTTTTGTTAAACTATCAGAATATCCTTTCCTATGTCTTGCCTATTTAACTTGCTTCACTAGAAACATGATACCAAACCTATTCTCTATTTGTGGATCTTATTTCCATTCTTGCCCATACACCAGGACAATGGGCCATCCAGAAATTGTGAAAACGGAACGTCCATCTGATGTGAGTCCTAATCCTCAGTAATCACCTATTATCTGTCCTTTTGTAAGTTGTGAATCTGACATCCAAGTCTGGCAAGGGTTTTTTTCCATGTATAAACTCTGGTATAAAAGTACAACTCCCATAACCAACTTCAAGATCAACAAGGAACTGAACAGAAAGACTGTCTTTCCCTAGCTATGACTGGATAAGCTTTACACACTTTATAGATGTATTCACATTTGACTTTCCATATTACCCTTGAAATTCTCCTACAGTACAATTAAGAAGTAAAAAAAAAGGGCAAACCAACTTATTATGAATGTCCTGTGTGTATAATCAGACTAACAGAACAATAGTAATAGCTCTCAGCAGTAGAAAAGTGAATAAGGTGGTTAAATTCACATTTTAGAAAGCATAAGCAATTGAAAACACAGTAGCCTTAATGATACTGATGTTAAAGTACAGCTGATCTATGACTTTGTGCTACATCATTATTCATCATGACTATATGAAGGTTGCTCTACGTTTCCCTCGTTAGACGTAGTCAGTGTGTCCATGTGTGTGCGTATCTGTGTGATTCCACCTGCCCCTACCCTTACTTCAGGATAAAAATAACAGTGTAAAAACTTAAGAAGAAAATGTTGTGTTATAAACTACAAATTGCCTCACAGGAGGCTAAAATTATTTCAGATTGCTTTTCTTGTGTGCTCTGCTTAGAGGCACATTATACATACTATGAAACATGACCAGTGGTTTGATATACTTGTTAAGAATGTCACATAGCCATTTTGGGGAACTGCTGTTACCCTGGAGACCAAAAGCAGAATTTATCTGGACAATTTCAAACTCTTGTTCACTTTATGAATAAGAAGTTTTGAGCATCCCCTACTCAAAAATTTAGTAAGATGGGTATGGAAAGTTTAAAAAAACAAGAATTGGTTTAAAAATCTCAATTTAAAGTCCAGGCTAATCAGCCAGGGAAGAATTTGTCTCACAGTTATGGTTGTCTGAGCTAATCATCCCCTAGACTCACTTTACAGACAAAACAGAAAATCTCTCACTTCAGAGCACTGTTTTGCTAGACCTGTTTTGAAGCTTTCTTTAGGATTAATTGTGTCCTAGCTTTCGTATGTTGGACTCTTTACACTTAACGCACAAGAATTTAAGTCTTTCTATAAATGAGCAAAAGCTCCCGTTACTGTCACTGGACACCCATACAATTCAATCAGTGGAGTCTGTGGTGTCTAACGAGCCTTTCTGACTGAGGCAGACAATTACACCTGCTCTTCTGACCAGCACTCTGGGTACAATTTACTGAATTGTGTATCCAGCACACGCGCAGACACCTGCATGTCTGCACCTAAAGGGAGTGGTGTTTGGGATGTTGAACATGATTAAATTAATAGCAGTAAGTATGAAAGGAATCCACTGCAAGTAGTTCATCACTACAAGCTGCACTGCAGATACTAAATCAAACAAGTTGCATCACTGGTGGGCAAGTAATTTTGTGCAACTGTCTACAGTATGGCTTGTCAATAATGTTGACATTTCCATGCTGGATATATCTCTAGTACCATCCCATCTTCATATGCTCTCTGTAGTTTTGATTGATAACTCTCCACATTCTAAAAAATGTTTAATTATCTGTCCTTTTGTGGTGTCTGTTCAAAATGAACCAGTAAACAAAAATTACCTTAAGATAGAACTTCATGTAATTTCGAGAAAAAGATGCAAGCATTTCAGTTCCTGCAATGCCAAGAAGGCTTTTTGTCTCCCTGAATTGTGAATTAATGGGTTATGCTTTGTCTACAGGCCATTGACTTTTCATGCAATTTCTTCTCAATCTCATTTTTTTACAGTATATCTTAATGGAAGATGAAGATGCTGTAAGAAGACTTGAAAAGAAAATCTGCTTTGTGTAAGCAAAGTTGCCCAGGTTTTCAGACAGCTTATGTACAAGCTGTCTACAAATAGTCAAAGTGTCTGCTTTGTTGCCAAAATCAGTCACAGGGAAAATAAATTTCTAATTAAGGTAGAACCACCCCATTTCATTCTAAGGTAACTTCAAGAAAAAAAATATAAATGGAAACATGGCAAAACGCATTATATTAGGCAATTAGTTATTTATTTATTTAAAATATGAGACCACAATTGCGTAGTGGACTTAAGAAAGGAACTAATGTTGTTGCTTTTTGAATAAAGTTAAATATCTGTACTGGATCTGAGACAGAGTTAATTTTCTACATAGCAGCTTTATGGTTCTATGCTTTGGACTTGTGACCAAAATTGAGTTGATAACTCAGAGATTTTTAGCTACTGCTGAGCAGTGCTTACACAGCCTCAAGGTCTATCTTGGTGCTTGTGCTGCCATCCCTGTGAGGAAGCTAGGGGTGCACGAGAAATTGTGAGGGGACACTGCCAGGACAGCTGAACCCAGCTGACCACAGCTAATGACTTCACACACAGGAATAAAAGCTGTTTTATCTATGATAACAATAGTTGTCATTTTTCAAGTTTGTCTTTTCAACTAATTCCAAACTATTCAGTGCGATTTCACTTTGCATATGGATACAATTTCATCAACTTGCATATGGTGCACATGGTCAATTTGAGCTGCATTTGAGCTGAACAAAATTTATGGCTGTTAAGATTGCTTAAAAGAGTAATTTCCGTTATGTTTGATAGTTTGCAAAAGAGTGTGTACAGTTATAATATTTGATGCCCTGACTGATACTGTAAATTCATTATACCAAGTGCTTTGTAGTCATACAGTAAAGGGTAATTTCTCCAAGGAATTTACAAGCCAATACACAAGGATACTTATTTAATAGATGGAAAATGCAGAGTTTCTCATGGAAACTGACCATTCTTAAGTTGACAATTAAGGGTCTCTAACTTGGGTGTTTCTTTAAGATCATGGGACTAAGTCTGTGTACTAAATTCCACTCTCCTGAAGGAGTGATCAAGACTTTAATTGGGCCATCTCTGTTCCTTAGTGAGTCTGAAAGGGAGATGAAGATAATAATCTCTTCATATATTCCTCTTGGTCAAGGATGGCATTGTTACAGTGACAGCTCATGCCACTAATTGCACCTGCAAGTCCAAGAGCAGGAAGAAGGTAGCAGGATTTTTAGGTTATCAATTTATTTCCTTCTGTTGTTCTTCTCTATCACTATCTTGGCAACATCTGTTAAATTTACATTGGTTAGTCGTCCAGCATTATTTCCATATAAAATGTGATTATTTTCTACATATATCTGGTTTTAAGTAGAGGTCAATTATCCTTCTATGCCTGAAAGATTTAGAAGCATTTATTCTCTTACACATCGAAATTCCTTCTTTAACTTGCCTATGCATATGTTCAGAATGTGCCAAATACAAAGCTATATAAAGTTATGCAAAGTGAAGTTATCAACAGAACCTATTTATAAATGCATATCAAACTCAACAAAAAAACACCCCAACCACCAACTTCTATTTTGTAAAATAATAAGTATTGAATTCTTATAACAAAATAGCCAATTTTTCAGAAGTTTTCAGGTTCAATTAAAAAGGGAAAGAGATTACAACTAATAACACTTAAAAACATTCTTGAAAGTCTGTCTTTCATGGTACTTGTAAAAATTTGGTCTTGCTTACTTAAGATTTGAGTATCCTTCACCATCCCATCAAAGACAAAACTGTGTTGCTAAAAAGAACGGAAAAAAAATAGATGTAATTTCCTATCAGCTTGCAATCAAGGGGAATTGGGATCTGTAATATGAATACCCCAGACAATGCTTTACTGAAGATAATTGTTAATTATCATCACCTGTTTATAATTTCAGTTGACTGTGCTCTAAGGATGCTGCCTTTTAGAGAGTGCTCATACGTCTTGCTGAAGATAAAAATAAACAGCATAAACTCTGATATTAGGGCTAGACTGTCTTTGCTTGAAAACAGGCAGTGAAACTGGTTTCTCTATGTTTCCATGTATGGGGAGAAATCAAAATCCCCAAAATAATAGAAATCTGACTTTTTTACTACCTCACAGGGACAGGTGGTACCTATCCCATTCCTAGTTGAAGCTCTTGGGTCCTGCTTGAATAAATGTTACCCACTTAGGGTCTTCACTGTACTGCTGTGCCAGGTTTTTTACTGATCAGAATCTCCTCTATATAAGATTTCAGTATTTTATAAAACACATATATAGTTAAGTTGTTTTTGAAGGTTGAAATCTAGCTTTACAAAATCTGCCTGTAAAGGTGGGAATCCATGTCAGCAAAACATTTTAAACACGGGTGAACTGAGACATGAAATTTCACTTGTTGATTTGGTTTGAAATAAGAGCTTGATGAAATGTAATTTGGTCTTTAAAAGTGCCTGTTCTTTTCCTTTTTCATTCCCTCCATATATAAGAAGAAAATTTATTCTAGAGGTCTGAGTTCTGATCTTGCAACAATAATATTAAACAGCTCTGCCATTGCCGTGCAATAGAGCTGGATAAAGCACATAAAAGGCACCTTGGTCATGAGTGAAAAAGAAAGTTTATGAGCCTTCAATCATAGACCAGACTGCTATTAGTTTAAAAAGATATTTATTGATAAGGTGTTCAACGGGAAGACTGTCTTTTTCTTTATGTATTTAAGTACAAGTGAGATTTTCTTTAAGAGATACATTGATGTAGGATAAAATAAAAAAAAAAAAGGAATTGTGGCTGTTTTTAAATACAGTACAGTTAGAGATTCAGCATAAATCTAAGGAAAGCTTTAGGCTATCCTCAGATTCATCTAATGCTGCAAAAGCCTGAAAGAAGGAGTTCAGTAAATGTTCATATTAAGCTGCAAGTGAAATGTATTGAAGAAGGGAGTTGCAATGCAGGTTGAATGACAGATTCCAGGAACTGTGGACTTCTGCTTTTATTTGCACAGATGGTTTTTGAAATCAATAGCTTTGCTCAGCCAGAGCTGTGGTAAAAAAGAGTCCTCAAAATAAGGCCACCAGTGTAGAGATGATGTAAATACATTCTGTCAATGTGATGGGGTTTTTTATTCACTGAAATTACTTCACTGTGGACCCTGTTTTTAACATATGAGTAGTTTTGTGAAGTCTGTTGCAAACAGAACTGTGCAGCAGAATGTTGGCATGTATATTAAGGTTTACTGGGTGGTGGATGGAAACCACTAGCAGGAGGAACCCATGACTTGATACATATCTGTTTTGAAAATGGGAAATATCCCTTAAAAAAACAAGAAAGAACTGACTACATGAGAGCAATTCACCTGATATATAATTCACCTTGATGCCATGTTGAAAGTGTTTGATACTCTTTAACAATTTGAGAAAAGTAATACTACTTATGTTACTGAACGGTATGGATAATACACATATATCCAGAGATCAAATGAAGCATAATAAAATATACTGATGAAGTATTCAGCAACTTGTGTAGAGAGCTTAACTTTTTCTTATTCGTCAGGTTTTATTTCAGCTGATGCCCTCTTTCATTATTCTTTCTGCCTTTTCTGTTTATCTTGGCATAAACTCCACTTAACACTATAAAATATCCTGTTCATTTTCAGCTAGAATTTTTCCTTAGTGATTTTTTTCCATTTTTTTCAGGAAGAGAGAGATGGGAAAGGAGAGCAGGAGGGAGGCTTCCATTTTTAATTATTTGCTTATTTAGTCAATTATTTTTTTAGTGATTAAGATGTTTTGGAGCATTTGAGGCTCACACAATGATTTAACCTCCTCCAGCAGCAGGTATTTCGCCTTTATTTGAAACAGCATGTTTGGGAGTCTTTAGCATTTTGTTGAAACATACAAAGTATTTTTGTTCTACCATTACAGAATTGCACTAGAATAACAAGACCCTTTCACAAAGACCCTTTTATGTGCTCTTTTGAAATAGTACACAGTATTATGTTACTAATGCAGGCTGTAAGATTTTTTTTTTTTTTTAAATTGTCAGAGAAATGAATGTAAAAACCCCTTTATGCCAGGGGAAATAAACATCATGCTGAATAAAATCTTAGGATATTTCATCTTCCTTTGCTGTGCAAACAAAATAGGCAAGTCTGGTGTTGTTTGCTGAATGTTTGTACTGTATGTATTTGCTGAAGGGCATGAAGAGCTAAGATAAAACATCACGGACTGTGAAAAATGATATTTAAAACAGAACACAACAAAGTGTGCACACATATAACATGTTTAGGAACAGCCTTATGAATTAGGAGTTATAGAAATGGCCTAGTTGCTAATACAAAATTATAACTAATTTAATAATTTTTGACATGGTAGTTAATAGGCATCTATGTAATGCAATTGAAAATTTGATTGGGAAGAAAATATGTACCTCGTATAAATATCTATTATAAAACCTTCTCAGTTACACAAGTAAAACCTAGAATATTTTTACTCTGTAATGACATGAAACAGAACCCAAACCGGAGCATGATGTTTTTAATACTCGAGACAGTTTTTAATACTGTGAGACAGTTATTTCTATAGCATTTTTTCAGCTCTTCTTTTCAGTACTGAATAATTGTCTTTGAAATCACAGAATCATAGACTGGTTTGGGAGAGAAGAGACATTAAAGTCCCAAAGCCATGGGCAGGGACACCTTGCACTGAACCAGGCTGCTCAAAGCCCTGTTCAGCCTGGTCTTGAACACCCCCAGGGATGGGTCACCCCCAGCTTCTCTGGGCAATGTTTCAGTGCCTCACCACCCTCGCAGTAGAGAATTTCTTTCCAATATCTAATCTAAACCTGCCCTCTTTCTGTTTAAAGGCATGAGACCTTTACTTATTACTACATGCCCTTGCCAAAAGTCCCTCTCCGGCTTTCCTGTACGGTTCCTTTAAGTTCTGGGAGATGCTATAAGGTCTCCCCAATGCATTCTCTTCTTCAGGCTGAAAAGCTCCAACTATCCCTGCCTGTCTCTACAGGAGAGTTGCTCCCATCCTCTGATCATCTTCATGGCCTACTCTGGGCTCATTTCTGGGCTGCGACTGCACACTGCTGTGTCATTGCATGTTGAGCTTCCTGTCGACCAACACCCTGAAGCCTTTTCCAGGGCTGCTCTGAGTCCATTCTCTGCCCAGGCTGGATCTGTGCTTGGGGTTGCCTTGACCCAGGTGCAGGATCTGGTACTTGACCGTGTTGAGCTCCATGAGGTTCACATGTGCCCACCTCTCCAGCCTGCCCAGACCCACCTGGATGGCATCCCTTCCCTCCAGTGTGTGGAAAAGCTGCTCCAAAAAGCTTGGCATCATTGACAAACTTGCTGAAGGTGCTCTCGATCCCACTGTCCGTGCCACTGACAAAGATGTTAAGCAGTGCCAGTCCCAATACCAATCCCTGAGGAATGTCACTTGCCACTGATCTCCACCAGTGACCTCACTGACCTCCAGAAATACAATGGACATCAGCAAATGAAATGAATACCAATGTGGGGACATGTTCTAATATAATCTTCGTTATGACCTATTGCAGCCAACTCACCCACACAATTATATATTTATCATTTCCCATGTTTATATCAGAGGTGTACATGGTTACATGGAAAGTATTAGCTCATCACAGATCACAATGGGCTATTATAGTATTTTGTGATTCATAAGTCTTTTCAAAAGGCTTTTTGTTTCCACTGTTATGGACACAACATTAAAAGTATATATCCAAAGCTGTTAAATCATGTGTTATAGAAGTTTTGCTACTCATTAAAATGTTTCACGGGGAATCAGTGTTTTTCCTCTTCTTAACAACAAGAAAAATAGGTGATTTTACAGAGAAACCTTTAAAAACATTCTTTAAATTAGCATATGCATTACTGCATTTTCTATTCTACAGTACAAATTATAACTGATGTTACTTAATTAAGTGACAATTCTCTGTGACATTAAACCACAGTTTATTATGCAGAAAGGCTTCTGGATTTTTAAGTGCTGGCATTTATTTATTATGCAAAGACTAATTCTTAGTTAAAGATATATTAACTTTTAGTAGTCTTTATTTTTTATCTTATTTTGTATTATGATGTCACGCTCTACAAGGTAAAAATCTAGCCATATAACAAAATCTAGATCATCTTCAGATCAATAGTGATTTCCACCAGATGCTTACATGCACGCACCATTTTGATTGTCTTGATCCAAATGCAGAACTTTTATTCAAAACATGTATGTGACAGTTTCACCCCAGAAAAAGTATTCCTAAATACTAAAAGTAAAATAAACTCATATAGGGATAAATTGGTAGTACAAAGCTGCTTGAAGTTTCTGATTGCAAAAGTTCTTGAAAATTTAATTAATCCTATTTAAATTGTCTTCAGCCCTATTGATCCCAATAAGATTTTTCAATTAGAAGGGTTTCATTGTAAAAATATATTACAACATTCCTTCTGTGTGATGTCTGCTTGCTCTTTTTGGAGAGCATTTTATTTATTTCATTATTTGAAAATACCAACAATACTAAAGGTATTTACGTCTGAAACATGGATCATGGAATCACATGGGCAAAGAAATCTGGGTATGTGTTTGGAGTTAATTATAATTACATTGCTGATGCTGCCCATGAAGGAAAATAGCCTTTCAGTAGGTGTATATGGTGGATTGCTCACCAAAGCAAATATATTTAATTGACTCAAATGTCCATGACTCATTCACAGCAAATTTGGTTTTAAAAGGAGTCAACGAATGAGTTTTGAAAAAGGTGTAAGTTCCTTATAGTCAATCTCTGTTACATAAATAGATTTTTTTTCCAACATACCTTCACTTTTTTTCATTTAATTGATCCTTCAGTGAAAGAAAATCTAGGAGTAAACACTAAACCTTATTTTTGACTGAGCCTCCAGATTTACTTCACTGCATGAAGTTGTTCCCATTGCCATTCCACATATATAGAGATAGCTCTCCTCTACTCCAGCCTCACATTTCCTTCTCACACTTACCTGTATACCTTAACCCTGCAATTTATTTCTCAATCTCAGCATGTTAAAACAAAAGATTATCCTATTTCCCAGCAAGGGACACAAAACATTGACCTCACTTAAACCAGATATTTCAAATCAGAAGGATCTTACACAGATGGGGTTTTGAAAAGTAAGGGAAGGTTGCTAAGTAGGCATAAAAGGAAATTGGCTTTTGTAAAATTTCTCATTAACTGAGGATTTTACAGAAGAGATGAAATTATAGTCTTCAGTCTAGGAATCTTTAATCAGCTTTTTCTGTGAGAAAAGGGATGGGTTGACAGTTTTGGAAGAAATCGAAACATTCGTTCTGTGTGAAAATTATTTTTTTTTTAATTTGGCTAAGAAATATAACAAAGTTACTCAAAATGGAGATAGGATGGGGTTCTAACTAGGAATTAGTTGTAACAGCTTTTATTTGAAAGCACATTCATTCTAAATACAGGGTGCTTTACAGCAAACAAAGTTCTTTTTTGTACTGGTTTAATTTTCTTTCTACATAGAAAGCTGTGACCTTGGATCATATTTAATAAATTTTTTCACTTGGAGCTTCCAAAGGCACCATCAATTTTGCATCATTTCTCTCACCAGCTGCACTTTTGTTCACACAGTTTACCACATATGCATGGACAGTTACATTCTTTATTCTAAACAGGATAGTTTGTCCTTTTAAATTTTGATGTTTATTTTGACAAGAGCAAAATAACAAGCAATCTCCATTAAAAAAAAATTAAAAATCTCTTACAAGAGCAAATTCAGAAGCATTGCTCGTCCCTACAGTCTTATTTGCAAGAAAACTCGACTTACTGGTTTGGGGAGCACCCTCCTTTCTCAAACTGACAGTTAAAACACTGTTGTAAGGAGAATGATTTTTAGGTTCTACTGTTGATGAGCACTTAAAATAATTCTACCTGCTACTGAGTTTTTAAATACGTAATTTCAAACTTAAAATTAGAATCTCTTTAGTGAGTAATACATTTGACAGTGAATCGTATTTCAGATTCACTAAAAAAAATCCCCAAGAAACAGCATTCTCTTTATTTTCTTAAAGTATAGTTTTGCTTGGTGCATTTGCAAACACTTTGGTCCCTCCTCACAGAAATATGCAGGCAGTGTCATGGGAAGTATAAGTAATCTCTCACATTCACTGCTTTCAGGTCTGTGACACCAGGAATAAACCTCGCATTCCCTCAGATGTAAGACAATCACCATCTCCTGGACTTCACTTTCTGTCTTGAGAAAGGAATTTTTTCCCTATCGTCTAAGTCAGTGATAGGGGGGAAAAAATGACTTATGATAGGATGCACCTGTCCTTGCTTGAGTTTAGCCATTTAATAGTTCATCTCATCCCCAGCCAGAGGTCTCAGAGGGATGCCTATCTGCCTCCTTTGACCTCTCATCAAATCTTAATGAGTGACTTGAAATAGATTTTATTTCACTGACAGGGAAATGTGACACAAATCCTAACCTCTAATTCTTAAAACAGTGCAGTGTCTCTCTTTGTTGAGACCTCATGGTGAAATACAATTCCCTCTCATATATTTAGACTTGTGCAAAACTGTAAGTGATGCAAAAAAAGATTTGTACATACAAGCATAGTAACAGGAAAACCAACCTATCAGATAGGAAAACACGCAGTTTGTCAAAGTGGAGCCTGTAATACATAATGATAACCCAGAGACATTGATAGATGTGCACAGCTTCATCCCATGGAGTCCTCAGATACCTGAAGTCAAAATGGACAAGTCTCAAGCGCACAGTTTGTGTCATAGAATCATAAAGGTTGGAAATGACATCCAAGATCATCAACTCTAACCTTTGACCAAATGCAACCATGGCCACTAAACCACATCATGAAGGGCCACATCTACTTATTTTTTGAACATTTCCAGGGGTGGTGACTCAACCACTTCCCTGGAAAGCCTGTTTCAGTGTTTAACCACTCTTTCAGTGAAGAAATTTTTCCTAATACCTAGCCTGAACTTCTAACTTGGCAAAAGCTGAGACTATTTCCCCTTGTTCTATTCTTATTCCAGCTGCCTGGGAGAAGCTGACACCCATCTCTTACAACCTCTTTTCATGTAGTTATAAAGAGTGAAAAGGTCTCCCCTGATCCTCCTGTTCTCCAGAATAAACAACTCCAGTGCCCTTAGCCACTCCTTATATTCTACACCCTTGAACAACGGTGTTGCCCTTCTCTGGACACGCTCCAGCACCTCAATGTCCTTGTTGTAAATGAGTGACCCAAAACTGAACACAGGATGTGAAGTGAGGCCTCACCAGTGCTGAGTATGGGTGGACAATCACTGCTCTGGTTCTGTTGGCCACACTATTCACAATTGTTTGGTGTTTTAGCTATGATTGCTATCACTTTATCCTGAATGAACACTCTACAACTATGATGGTGAATGAAAAAAATACACTATCTCTTCCTCTGGCAGATCATTTGTGCAAAATCCACCCCTGTGGGCTTGATTTTGCAGTGAGTACTGGAGGTGGAGTTGTTCCAATGTCATGAATTCACTAAGCCAAGCAGTGAGGTACAGAGTCTTGGACTGAAGGGATTCTTATCAAACTTCTTGGGTACCTACAAAGACAAATTCTACCTCACTTGATCATGTATATTAGTGCATATAACAGATGCACACTGAAACATGAGAGCCATGCAGCAATTAAAAAAAGTTATGCTGCTGTTATATGTGCTATGCCTTCCTATTTTGCTCTACTTAATTATGGCTAAGCTATGGTACAGCTAAGGTATATAGAAATTAATTCTGGATTACACATGTTCAGAGACTGAGACCCTTAGCAGGGTTCTAGAGGACAAGCATTTATAACACTACATCGATCATCATGATGCAAGGTTTGCTTTTGGGGTTTGGGTGAAGGTGTTCTGATTAGAACAAGGAAGTGCATAATGTAGAAGAAAATGTTCCTGCACATTGAAGAGTAATGGAATTTTATGATTAGTGGAATTACAACACACACGTATTGTAATGGTTAAGGTTAATTTGCGTCACCTTTATAAATAGAGCTTAGGACATGATAGGTAAAATCCCAATTTTAAATGATCTTTTGGAGTGCAGCCCTCTACTACAGTAGAGTTATACCCAAGAAAACAACTGATGGAAAAGCAGGTTCTATAATTGAGTTTTATGAAGGCAACATGAAACTGGAAGTGGTGTCATAGACCATAATGATATAAATTGGAAGGTGCTATCAGCCTCGAAGGAATTGACATGATAAACCATAAAGCTGTAGGAAATACAGAGAAATTTAATCAGGTTGATAGGTATGGCCATTTAAATA
This sequence comes from Dasyornis broadbenti, assembly GCA_013397935.1. NCBI lineage: Eukaryota > Metazoa > Chordata > Aves > Passeriformes > Dasyornithidae > Dasyornis > Dasyornis broadbenti. The sequence goes on along the minus strand of VZRN01003464.1, from coordinate 2,249,467 downwards.
TGAATAAGGCCTGCATTTCTAAATTAAGATGGCTGTTTACCTGAGTATTTTTAAGTAGTCTCATTTAGACTTTTCTACCTACATGAAAAAAAATAATAATAAAAACTTTGAAGCCTGTTTTGGAAGTGAACAGGTAAACAGCCACCTTAAATGCTCAATGAAGTCTAAATATATATATATGTGTGTGTGAATATATATATATATATATATACACACACACACAGAGTTTTCTTGTAACTTGTCAATTATTGCCCACCTATTACACTCTCTTTTCTGAGTTAGCTCCAGCTAATCAGATGCTGATTGGGGATGCTAGAATACACTTGCTGATGATTATGTGTTATTTTAACAGGAGAATGACAATAATTTCCTGTAATGCCACTTGTTAAAGTAATTATGCTGTAATTGCCTTATCAAGGTGTCACAGAGGAGAGAGAAGAAACTCTGAGATTTCACAGCTGCTGTCATGCTTTGATAAAGTGTTATCTTGAAAATACATTATCAGTCATCAAGCTAAACTTCCACCAGTTGTTTTAAATCAGAAAAATCTGTCTTGGGTGGGGCATATGACCTCTGCATTTGATGTTTCTCAGCCTGATAATTAGGGAGGATGGATTATCTTTGTTTTAAGGCACAAACCTAACAACAGATTTGCATAGATAAGAGTACGTAAATGCAGGTTCATGAAGGTGTCTGTAGTTTTCAAAAGTGAGAAGCTGCTTGCTGTGAAAATATAAACTTCCACTGTAATCTTGGTTTTAGAGTACAGCTACAGTTACTTGGATACTGTCTCTGATGTAGAGAGAGAAATGGGAAGTGGAACAGAGACTGTGACACGTCTAAAGTAGGAATATGATAGCTCTCATAAACATGTCTTTTATTATTATTATTTATTAAAGAATTAGACAGCCTTAATAAGAGCACTCACTTCAGACTTACTGAGGACCACTTTCCAAAACCTGCTTAACAGTAAAAATGGCTTTAGCTCTGTTCCTTTGGGTCAGAAATACGAACTACCCAGTGAGATTTTAGGGTACATCAAGTGCCTGGCATCAGAGCAAAATCCAGGTGAGATGTGCCAGTTGCCACGCCTAGTTTTGCAATGATGTCCAAAGTGATTTTTGTTTTTCACACTCAGTTTAGTCATGCGTCCATCAACTGGGAAATCTAAATACTGCCCATGGAATACACCCATCGTGCAACCTATCCTGCACAGCCAACATTTCACTCTTACTCAGGACAATTTCACTCAGAGAGAAGTAGCCACTACTTCAACTTGTGATGACTAATTGTCCCTTAAGTGATTATTAGTAATGATAAGGTCAAAAGTAGTAGAAAATTAGGCTCATACAGCCAAAATCATTATTTAGACTTGCACTTGATATCAGCAAGAATTAAGGGTTGTGCACCTTACTAGATCTAGCCCAAGTGTGTGCTTTAAGACAGACAAATGAATGTACATATATTTTTGTGCATTTGCATCTGTTTCAGACCTTCAAGCAGCAGATGCAATATACCATGGCAGTGATTATATAAGCAATGCGCAGATAGGTACACTGGCTTGATTAATGTCTGATCTTGCACTGAAGCACTTCCCCAATCAGAAAATTGAGAAACTAAATTTGGAAGGGGAAGTATTTTTCTGTTTTTCCTAACGTGTCTTTCTGCCTCTCTGAACTATTTAGAGATGTGCTGGCTAACTGTAATTTTCTGTGTGAAGGTTCTACGCAGAATATCAGCTTCAATTCCTTGGATTACACAGTGCAAAATCCAGTAAAAGAAGCATCACTGACAGTTCTGAAACAAATCTGGCAATCCGTTTGTCAGCTGGATGAGAAGAAAGAGTTACATTTCTAGTAGTGCTGCTGGGACATTTTAAATGATCCATCCATGGAAACTAATAATCCACCAAATTCACAAGAGGACTCTCTCAAACTGATGACATTTCTTTATCTACCTGTAACAGGTTAACTTCTCAACATTAAGTGTAATTGCTACCAAAACCTCGGAGAATGTCTAGGAATAAGAAAGTGACCATGAAGTTATACCATTAGTGACTCTAATAATAATAATAATAATAGGAAAGAATAAAAGCAGGAAAAGGAAAGAACAGAATTCAACATAGACAGGGATTAGTAGAAAAGATCTTTGGGGAAGATGGTCTGAGGAAAAAAGGTGAATTTCCATCTTTAAAATGTGGTACTAAAGGCAGAAAAACCAATCTATGTATTCTAAGACATTCTGAGGCATAAAAGAAAAAGGAAGTCTAATGGTTTAGCAAAAATTTTTAAGTGTATGGAAGAAAGAAAGATGTTTTGCAAAAACTAAAACAAAAGGTTCACAATCAAAACAAATTCAAGGAAAACAAAGAAACAAAAAGACCCCAAGCCAAGACCAGCAAGTGGGAGTAAAATGAAAATGAACAATATGAAAAATGGATTGTAGATAACAAAAACAGAAGCAGCAAAAATGAAAGTTTCCATAAAAATATAAAAAGAGAAATGAGATTTCCATGACGTGACTGGGATGGGAAAAAAATTGGCATTTCATAAATAAGGCAGAAATATTAATAACTTCATACCTTTTAATTTTTATAAACCAGCAAATAAATGAAATTAGGGCCTGAAACTTAGCATATTCCTAAGAAAGAAAATATGAGAGGCAAGAACTGTTTAGTTTAGTTTGATTTTACTCACTGTAAGTCCCAGAAGGCCTCAGAAAACCTAAGATGTTCAACAACCACTAAGCTATTTCCTTGAGAACACAAAAGAATAAGGGATGCCCAGGTGGCCTTCAGAATGAGGAATAAAATAAAAGAAGACTTGAGATTTCAGAACTTTCTAGCATATGACAAACCAATTTACCTTTTTAAACTTCCAAGAATACCAAAACAACATGGATTTGTAAATTTAGCTACAGTTGAACTGACTTCCTGGTTGAGTGAAAAAGCAGAGGTATATCAGCAAATTCTTTGATACTATCCTATATTGTAACCTTAAGACCAAGATACAAATATATTACATTCAAACCTAACCAAGTGTTTATTAGCAATGCAACATCAGATTAGAAGAATATCTCAAGAGATGTCAGATGGATCTCAGATGAACCGTGTTCTATTGATTATATTCATTAATGACTCAGCTAATAGAATAAGATTTTATTTAGTTACAGTCAGATTGTTCTGAGAGATGGACAATTAAAGGAGTGTGCTGGTTTTGGCTGGTACAGACTTAATTTTCTTTACAGTGGTTGGTGCAATGATATGTTTTAGATTTGTGCTGAACGTGGATTGATAACATAGAGATGTTTTTGTTATTGCTGAGCAGGGCTCACACAGAGCCAAGGCCTTTTCTGCTTTTCATGCAGCCACGCTGGTGAGGACGCTGAGGGTGCCTGGGAGGGTGGGAGGAGACAGAGCCAAGACAGATGACTCCAGCTGACCAAAGGGATCTTCCAGACCACATGGCATCATGCTCAGGATATAAAGTGGGAGGAAGAAAGAGGAAGGGGGGCAGTTTGGAGTGATGGGGTTTGTCTGCCCAAGTCACCGTTCTGTGTGATGGGCCCTGCTCTCCTGGAGATGGCTGAACACCTGCCTGCCCATGGGAAGCACTGATTTAGGTTCTTGTTTTGCTTTGGTTGCACATGCTTTCCCTATTAAATTGTCTTTATCTCAACCCACAAGTTTTCTCACTTTTACCCTTCTGATTCTTTCCCCAGCCCTGCTGATGGGGCAGTGAGTGAGAGGCAGTCTTGGTGCTTGATTGCTGCCAGTGGTTAAAACAAAATGACTCATGCTGCAACAAAGAAAATTCTGTTTTAATATAGGAGATTTTTTTTCTTTTTTCTTTTTCAGAATAAACACAGTCAAAGTTGAACAGGTTGCTCAGTAAGGTTGTGGAATCTCCATCCTTGGATTTATTCACAACTTGACTTACCCCTGATAAACCTCATATAACTTTGAATATGTTCTTGCTGGAGAAAGACATGGGAGCAGAATTACTTTCCAACATAAATTATTCTTTAATCCCACAGTCACATTAAAGTTATTGTCAAAAATTGGAAGAAAATATGGAAAGTTAGGAAGAAAACACAATCCAGATTAACTGGAAAAACTATCCATAATCAGTAAAAAGAGAAAATCAAAACTCAGAGAAGGTGAGAGCAGAAAATTACTTGCAAAGAATCTGAAAGTTAGCTTCTGAGACTTGGCCTTTTAAAAAAACACACCATCAACCAAGGGCAAGGGTTTGTCATATTATATAAATATGTGTCCTTTGAGAAAAAGGAAGTCAAGTTGTGTTCTGGGCTATTCTGTTTGCAAGAAAAAAGGTGTATGTAGAAAAATTAACTAATGGTTCCATTCTAGTGTGGACTACTGAGGCTTCCTGTTGAGTGTTCTGTCTGGTTTTATAAATGTTATTTTAAGAAGATTAAAGCCAAACCAGCAGTAGCTCACAAAATATAACTGACAATGCTGAGGCTGTTAAACACACTTTATGAAAAAGGTTAAAGGATTTTTTGAAGTCTTTTAACAAAAAAGTGGGGATGATTTTGGTGTAGTTCCTGTACACAAAAAGCTCTTTTCAGAGGATACTGATGTGCAATGTATCTGCTGTGTCATTTGACAATAAAGATAGAATTAATGAATATAGCGTGCACTTAAGACAGTTTTTGGGTAAAATTCTGTCAAATATGAATTTTAGTTATAAAAACACTAAAGCACTGGAACAGATTATTGAGGAATGTCATGGAACATCAATAGCAGATTTCTAAAAAGAAGTTAGATAATCTTCTGCTGGTGACAGTCTGAGAACGTGTGAACCTGCCTCAATCTGAAAGGTTAAATCAGACAATCTCTTGACACTTATCCCATATTTGCAATGCTGATGACAAATAGTTACCAATTGTTTTTTGTGTTTACGAAAACTGCAGAAAGAACTGCCATTTACATAACACTCTTTCCTGTTTATCACCATGAAAACTTCATCCATCTGCAGTCATCTGGTTCAGTGACAAAACCAATGTCTCTCTCTTCAAGTGGTAATCAAATGCAACCAAGATTGGGACATCCCAGACGAGGTTTCTCCCAGTCCTTCCTCCACAATTGCTTCACAGAAGTCTCACCAGGCTGCACCATAGAGGAGTTGAGTGTGCCCCCCAGTAGGGCCAGGAGAGGCTTTATCTCACTGTGGCCCTCTTTTCAGTAGTTTTTATATTGGTCATCAAATCACTTTTCTCTAAAGCCTAAAAGCGGCATGCAAGAGGGAGGAGACCTTAGATAGCAACTCTAGAGCAAGAATTTATAAACCGATAAGCAACAACCACATGAAGGCTGGAAATCAGAATTCATGAGAAGATGGAAAATGGGAGACACAGATACAGACATGGGAAGCACAGTGAGGCAGAGCTGCTGGGAGCAGGATGTGGTTGGAACCCAGCAGCTTTCTGTCAGGATGGATGGATGCTGCCGTGTCCAGCCACACTGGCCTCAAGAGCAACTCTCCTACCACTTCAGATTCCTGGTCAGTTAAATGTTTAAACAATAGATAATGTAGGAAGGACAAACTTTGGAACTGCTGTGCAATTTGGGCTTTGTTCCTCGATTTACACAATTTTAATTTGCTTAAGTCATTAGGTAGCAGTCACTGATTTAGTAAAGAGGCTCTCCTGGGTATGCTTGTACATCTAATTTACAGCATGTGTTTTAGTGAAAAATTTAAGGATACAATGAGTTACTCTTCGACACACACTCTGACATTTAGATCAATAGAAATTAATTTCCAAGGAAGCACACTCCTTTAATGCCCACTGATGGCTCTATGGACAGAGATACTGCATTGTTTCTATGTTTCTGTTAAATGACATCAGCCATCATTTTATAACATGATGTTGATTTATTTTGCTTTCTTGCTTTTTGAATATGTGATGTCCCTGGTATATGTCAAAAAAGAAATTTATGAGATGTTTTTTTTAGATTCATTTTGCGTTTACTTTGATGTTTTGAAGCTTCACAAATGTATTTCAAGTGTCAAAGGTTTTCAAATAAAGGATAGTGGTCCTGCTGGTTTTAAACAGACAGCTAGATATTTTGCAGCCAGAGGATAGAAAACCACTGGAATACTCAGGTTCCAAAAATCAGAATATCCTGACAAAAATATGCCTTGGAGATATGTACTGGCTTTCAGTAGAACGAAACTAAAAATACACAGCATCCCAACGAGGACAACTAACAAATACTGACAAGGCTTGGCCTTGTCTGAAGGAAAAACATGTAGTGATTCATTTCTGCAGGAAACCCTTCTCTGTGCTTTAACTGTATTTGAACACTAATAAGATTGAACATCCCCTGCTTGTGTGGAGAACTGCTCAGTAAAAAAAGTAGTTTTGATTTTTCTTTCTTGCAAAAGTGTGAGAATGGCTTAAAATCCGAAATACGGTTTAAAAGAACCAATCTTTTCCTGAACTTTAGATAGTTTTGAAAGGGGCAGAAGAAGAATGTCAACGAGGAACATATGTAATTTTGGGTTTACTAGTAGAAGAAACACCATTTTTTCACATAGTCAAATTTTTATCTAACTTGCCTAAGGATGGATTGACCCACCATCATTTATTTTATTTCCAGACTATTAAAAAGTACAATAGATACAAAATCATGATTGCAAGCTATGCACATCTATTAAATTAACTAAACAAAACACAAACTGAGCAGGGTTGAAAGTGTATATAACAACAGTGTGTTGCCTGAGGCTCAATGAGTCTGTGTGAACAAAACTGCAGTGATGACCTCCCAGAGTTTTAATGTCTTTTACTTCACCCTTGAACTGAATGAAGGCACTTAATCACTAGTGGGAGGCTTTTTTGTTTCCCAATAAAATTCTATTTTGCTATTATTCTTTATTTTTGTTCTAAACCTATATTTAAAAATAATAAAAAACATAAACCCTTTAGTTAATCTTAAAAAATGCAAAATTATTCAAGAGATTGAAGTGGACACTGATTAAAAACAATGTCTTTATTGTTTCTTATAAACAAGGGTTGCAACAATAGTTATTAATTATTAAGGTGGGATTTTGGAGTTCTGCTTGAGACCTTTTAGAGATCCAGGACATTCACAGGACTGCCCATGACACCTTATGGCTTGAATTCATACTGTCTCAAAGATTTTCTTCAGCTATTTTATACATTATGAATCCTTTGATCAACTGGGAAACAAGAAAAAAGTGTTTGTTTGAAGCCACAGTTGCCCAAGACAGTTGACTGGAATGGGAACACACAGATATGAGTGGAAGTGGGTATTTGCTATCATCCTCCATCATGTAACTGAGAGCTGATCTGAAGAGATTTAAAAAGATTTGTAGTAATAGAAGTTACCTGAAATGCAGCTATGTTAGTAGCAGTGTGATAGAGGGAAACACAGCTGAGACGGTTCCCAAGTACTGAGGTAACCTGGAAGTGCTGATGTTCTCCCCGCTACTCCAACTGAGCCCCCCACAGCACAGAGTGAGTTACTGTTCATTTGCTTAATTAGTGCCAATGTAAGTTCTCCTTTGTTCTTTCACTTGTCTGTTTAAAATAATTTGGTCTTGTTTTAAAGGTTTAGGGACAGGGGTGTTATATAAAAGATGTCCTCCAGTAGTTCAAGTGGTAAAACCAGACTACTGGCTGGTAAAATCTGACTGACTACTGACTAGAAAGATGGAATGTGAAGAAAACTAAGTTTTCTGAAAAACAGTGTGACAAAATGAAATCTTGACGTTGTTTAGTTTTGTTTCAAAGATACAGGAAATATATTTTTTATGTTAGATTTCTTTTTGTGGCTCCTGCTTTCTCTCGAGATCCAGTATATCATCCCACACATTAACCACCATGTCCTTGTGGACCTACATTCATATTGGTAAAAAAGATCGTAAAGAAAATAGACTTTATTGAAGAGCTTGTATTTACAATACCGGCCAAATGATTGTATTTGAATAGAAAAGACACTTAAACTCCTCCTTAATGTCTACCATTGTTCCATCTCTTGTAAGCTAGGAAACAATAAAATGATAACATGATGTTCCCAAACTCTGTGAATATTTTCTCATTTTCTAGAAGAGAGGAGAGCCTGACATAATGTAGCCCAGATTTTGTTTCACTCTCTCATTGTATTTATCTATCTTTCCATATACTTCTTCACCAAAAATTGATATCTAATGAAAAGCATCATCAATATTTCAAACTTTTAAGTATTTCTCACAGAAAGGTTATCAAAATATCTTAATAAAGAAATTAAACCCACAAGCTTGGATTTGTAAAGGAAAGGAACCCTCAAAGGCAGTATTGAGTACTTCTGCTCACAGAGCAACTTTCACAATACTACAGACATCTTATTCTGCTGTTACAATTCAGATTAAGCAGACAGCAATACTTTCAGGGCACGACTGTCAATTAAGAAACCTAAAGAGGAACTTAATAGAGATTTGGAGCATCTCTCCAGATCTTAATCCAGAGACAGAGTTGAGGTTTCCTCATTTGGAAGCAGAAAATTATCTTTCAATGACCTATTCTTTTTATTCTATATTTCTTTTCAGACAAAATCAATTTATTTTTCTTCCTTGAGTATCTTTTACTTCTCATAGCCTGTGCAAACTTATGCTTAGCTCCTAATTGAGTACCTGACATTGATTTAATTACTGTAATAAAGAAGGTGAACACATTCTGTTTACAAAGAGTTTTTGTGTAGCTTCCAGAACCATTGACATCTTAAGCTATAATTACATTAAACTATGTGAAACTGCCTCATGCTGGTTGTGACATTACAGAGCTTTGTTTCGTTTTCTCGCAGTTTTCTCATTAATATTCTATCAAAATTCTTAAATTTGCTTTTCATGAAGTTATGGCATCATAAAAAGTGAGGTGAACAAATTACATGGCCAAAGATGACCTGCAAAATCTGAGGTCATTTTAACAGGTCTCATTTTGCTTATACTGCTGAAAAAAATAACAACCTTGTAATATATTGCTTTTTCATGTGCCTTTCTTGTCTAAGTCCAAAACAATGGAGATATCTTAAGTGTTTCATAATCCTGTCCTTGAATACTAACTTTTACATAGGAAAGATGAGAAGCTGATCCAGCTCAGTAATGGGATAGTAAATACCAGCTTCGATTTCTTTCTCTGGTTTTCAGTTATTCAGCCTTCTGTGAGCTAAAGCTCTGTGCTGCTCTTAAGCAAATTGGTCTTCCAAAAGAATTTGTTGCTTTCTGAAGTTAAGCAAAATCTTAGAAAATATTTATTCTGTTGAAGTAAAAATGTAATGATATCTGAAGTTCTTTCTAAACCATGTAATCAATCTTACTTTTGAGGAAGAATAAACAACATTAAAAACTCTTAACATTTTGGCAGTTTATTCATAAAGAAAAAATAATAAATCTACTTCCACCCACAAAGTAAAACAAGCAAATATAATTCAGTTTCCAATGCTTGCTACTGGAGACCCGTGTCTCAGAATGTTCCATCTTGTTAATGTATATGGGTATTTTAATTGTTTAGAAGAAATGAAGGGGAACTAGTTACCAAAAGAGATGTCTCTTTCTTTGCTCCTCTAATTTTTCAGAAGCTTTATATATAATTACAGATTGTTAATGCAGTGATTACTGTGAAACAAAAGAAGCTTGATTGCTGTACTATTATACATTGAATGAGGGGAAAATAATTTGCCATGATTGAATTTACTAATAAATATTTAATGGATAATTCTGTCCTAACATATTTAAACAATACACTATGCAGGGGGTGGTAAGTATTAAGCAGAGTAATTTCAAACTTTATGTTATTTTTAAAATTTAATTGGACATCAGTCTCATATAATAAATTCTTTACTAGGAATAAACATGTCTCCTTGTACTCCAGCTCATACATTATGATTCGTGGATTTTCAGTCTCAGTGTTTATTTTATTTTAGCATCCTGCGAGCTGTAAGTTATTCTCTACATTTATAGAAAGCCAAACACAAAGAAATTAACTTAATTTTAAATTTAACTATTTTTTTATTTTGTTAATATTATGTCTCTGAGAGAAAGATCTTCATATAAAAGAAGCAGAAAAATTAGTTTAAAATAGTCCCTAACCATGTGTTTTTCTCTCTGACTTGGCATTAAGCATTAGAAAAGTTAAGTACTGTGTTATGGCATTTTTGATTTAGGTTGTTAACATTCTGAGCAATTGGCAGGCCCAAGTTTTGGTTCTTTTTGTAATGCATAGGAGGATGTGGCCTTTCATCTGCCAATCCAAGACTGACCCCAATTAAAAATTACCTGTCTGGAGCAGGAAGCATGAAGTATATTGGCATATATGGTGCTCTGTTCCCACCAGGCTTCTGTTTTAAAGGACAATGTGGAGTTGCCTTCATGTCTTCCTGCTCAAAGGTCCTCTCCATATTCAGCCCAGAGGCCAAGACCAGCCCTGCTTTTTCATGAAGAAACTGGTGAAATTATTCTCTCTATTTGCAGCAATCTAATTCAATAAATTAGGAGGGAGAGATTCAGATTTGTTTTCTGTGACAGTTTACATGACTCCAAGTCCATGTTTCCCCAGGAACAGGGACAGGCTGAGAAAGTACCTGTACATATCTAATTGCCTTCAGGTCCTTAGGTACAAAAGAGTGAAAGATCCATTGTGCTGTAAAAAGCAGAAAAGCAGCTTGGGTCTGCAATCCAGTAAAGAAGGCTTCACCTCAGGTTTGAGCTGCCTTGGCTGCAAAGGAAATGAAGCTGCGGTGAACGCTTGATTATTTCTGCTTGTTGACATCGTGGTCATCATGAGTTCATCGGGCATAAACCTTTGAGGGATTGTCTGTCTAAGAACTAATATTATTTTTTAAATGTCTTACATGTCTTACAGTTTTGCTTGTGATTCTGAAATTTCTAGCATACAGTAACTAATTCAAACTCTTCCATTCACCATGGGTTAACTTGAGAGCTGGTAATCTGCCCCACACAAACATTCATTTCTGAATAAATGATCCCTCCACTGTTAGAGGGACATCCAGAAGCTGAAATAATCCTCTTGAAGGTGAAACTGTCCTGCATATCCTCCTTTCTCTGGAGAGCGAGAAAAGAAGAAACAAGCTCCATTTTTCTTATTCTTCCTCTATGAAAACCTAAAGCCATGTCTTCTGCTACAGAGTTTCTTATTCAAAACTCTCTCGGTTTATGTGCAGTGACAGTCAGAAGAAGTTTATTGATTTCCATAATTTGAAATCTTAATCCTATCAAAATCCAATCCTTACACATATACATGATTTTGAGTGGTAATATTTTAATGCAAATTGAGTAAACTGAAAGCTAAGAGGTAAAAGAAAACCACTTGTGTTTCATTTTACTTGGAAATTTATAATATTTAGGACTAATGTATTTTACATTTTCAGCACTGGTAATATTTCCTAAATTAGTATATTCTTTGTAAATAATCTTCTTAAAAGTAGAAACAAAAAAATTGTTTCCTTTTGGGAAGGATGTCACCATGCAGATCTACTTTTCTTTCTCGTTCTGCTTAAGATGATTTTCTGTAGAATTACTTTTACAAGAACTTGTGCTAAAATAGGTAGAATATGGAATATATTTTCCACGTTTCCTGACCTTTATGCCTCACAGAGATTGCAGTCTGCTTGATATTTAAAATAATGTCTTGACACCAACTGCACCATTATTTCCAACGAGGTAAGTCAGTAGCATCAGCACTGTTTATTTTGTTTCTGTCCTTTCAGCTGCAGAGTTCAGCTGGTTGCCAATGACCTGTGCTGTTCTGTATTCATGCCAGCTGAACAGCCACAACCCAAATCCTTCCTATTAGCTTGTCTTTACATTCCAGTGTTGAAAATTAGCACCTAAACACAATTGTGTGAGGTTCTATGGGAAACAGCTTCAGATAAATAAACAAACATCTTGTGCTGGGCGCAGGCTGGAGGAAGCAATTATCTTGGGAAGTCATCTTTGTTGTTTATTGGAAACAGAGTTCTTCACACTTTACTGTTAATCTACTGTAAGAGTCTAACAAAGTCTGTGTAAAGTAGTGGTATCTTGCTCATAAATATCTTATTACTTATGTAGAAAAAGATCCCTTCTTAATGATTTAATCAGTCTGTCCGCACTGTTCTTGTATATGTGCTCCTTAGGAGGAGCACATGCTAGTAAATAGTCAGATTTTATTAGACAATGGAACCTTGAAAGGAGACAATCTCTTAGAAATAAGGATGGTAAATTCACAACGACAGCAATGTAGATCAACATATATGATATTTGACATTCATGGAGAAGATCCATGGGAACAGAGAATTTTCAAAAGGCCATAAGTCATTTCCATGAATTTAAAATATTATTTTCCATAACCTGCTATAAATGCAAACTTTTAGTCTACCATATTATAAATTATGTTGTGTTTTTTATGTCAATGTGACACTGCAGAAACTCAAAAATAACATAGTATTATTAAAACCTAATATATCATATCCCAAATATTGCTAAGGATTTAGAAAGATAGTCTAATTGCAGTAAATGCTAATTTACTTCAATATCATGTCTTAAAGTAGTCAAATTTTGACACAGATGTTCAAAACTATCAAATAAATAAGACAATTTATGAAACCAATGATTCTGGCGCGTTTCTAGTTTTCCTAAGTTTTTATATCACTTCAAACCAAGAGTTAAACTAACATAAATTTTTTTCCTAAATTAATTCTAAAATTCATTATAGAAGAGTCATTTATCTCTAAAATTTTTTATATTTCAAGCTAATTTTCATTTGTTTGTTTTTAATATCCAGGGTTCTACATTGCCCACATCAGTGCATTTCTTGTTGAACGGTACTAAAATTACTAATGTGTTTAGTTTTCCCAACCTTAGAGTTGTGATTCAAGTTCACAAGTTACTTTTAATCTGTTAGTTTAGTAATCGGCACCATACGGATCATATTCAGTTATGCAGAGATGACAGGCAATGAAAGATTGCCTCACAACTCAGCAAGATTTCTTTGCTAAGCTTAGAGAATTAGCTGTCCTGGTCTGCTCATCCTAATATTCTCTGTGTGATCCACAGAAATAACATCTGCTGCTTAGATAGCTTTGAAATGTTAAGAGAGCAATACACTGAACTTCTTGTTTGTTTACAGGTTTAAATAACACTACTCTTTACCAATGCAGCTCTCTGTTTACTCTGTATTGTTGGCTGAATTGGTTAACAGTCTAAATCAGTTAACCAAACCCAGAAATTCAGGACTATTTTCAAAGCTTCCACATCTCCTGCCTGGCCTCCAGCTGATGTTCCAGGAGGGCATAGCAGAGACCTGTCATATCTGGCATTCCCACATGAGCATTCTGTATTTTCCAAGGAATCACACTTTATTTTATAAATAACTATAATGAGAGCTGACATATGCATCACACGTGGGAATCCACATGTAGATGGCTACATGTAAGTGTGCTGAATCCCATTTTCCTCCACAATTTTCAAATATGCAAATGGAAAATGCTGAAATCAATTCGTTTTCTATGTCTGCACTCAAGAAAGCAAGAAGTATTGCTGGTACTTAAACTGCAGCAAGCTAAATTCAGATTTAGACAAGAAGAAATACTGCCTGACAAAATGGGTAGTTAATGACTGGAATAGATTGCATGAGAGGTTTAAGGAGTCTGCCTCCTTGGAAACCTTTGAGAACAAGTGAGACAAACATTTGTCAGGAATGACAGATATAAAGTCAATCTAGCCTTTACAGCAGATCTGGATGAGATGATTCCTTCAAAAGACATGGGTCAGATGTCATAGATAGCGATTCAAATAGAAATGTATATCTGACAATAATTTTGTCTCCTCTTTTTACTCATTTGCCTGTCCCTAGTGACCTAAAATCAGTTTCTTCTACCTCCACATTTGAGATGTATGTTCTATACTAAATCTCTGTCCCTCTCTTCCATTAGTAAGAGTAACCTGCCGTGCCATATGGCTCTTAAATGTAGCTATCTGAAAGTTAATTGTCTACAGTATGCAGTCATCAGGAATCAATCAACTGTGCTATTGTTTTAGCTGTGTCTCAAAAACATCGTTTAAACAAGCTTTGAAAAAGGATAAAGCTTTTAAATGACTAGGAAGTGTGCACTACTCCAAATGCAGCTGTCTTTATGGCAAATCTGTATACAAAGGTTGTTTAGAAACCTTTCCGAATTGACATGTAAGGGTGACATGGGTAGCTTTTTATTATCTAATTGAAAATAGTACGTAAAATAGTTCCATCATTCTTAATTCTGATGGGTTAAAAACTAGTCTTTTCATTTAGAAACTGTGTAAAATAGTGACTGTGCTGATGGATACACATTGTGTCTCAAGTCTCCTGTTCCTGACCAGCTGCTGGCAGAGTTGGCTGGTGGCAGTGCATGATAAGAGAACACATATGGCACTGACAGGAGCTCAGGTAGTGAAGCTGATAATAATCTACATAATCTGCAACTTCTCTCATAAACTCTGCCTTATCACCAGGCCAAGTGCCAAATAAGAGGGGGATGTAACCTGATCTGTGGAACTTTGTCAGGTGTTTCCAAGGCATATGTGAAACTCAAGTGGACTCTGAGCAATGCTCAAAAGTTTCTGAAAACAAACCCAAACACATTCAATTCCTATGTCCTTGAAAATACATAAATGAGGTCTTGTTTTGTCTGACCTTCTGCAAAAATATTTACAAAAATTGAATTAAATTTTCTGATGTAAAAGAATTTAAAAATTTTCCAAGAGAATATTATACACTTTGATTCAATCTAGTTTAATACTTGTTACATCAAACTCTTCTGTTGTTTTCATATAATAGATTTTTCTGTGTTGATATTTTAAGATTAACACAGTGGAAACTATGGGATAATAGTAAATTCATTTATGTGAGGTGAGGACTGCGAAGTATCAGTAATAATCCATCTCCATTTTACAAGAGAGAAAAGACTCATGGTCTTAATCAACACCAGTCTAAACTATCTGCAGCAAATAGTGAAGCAGTTGGCCAATGTCACTGAAAGCCATTTTTGATCGGCTTTGAAAGGTCATGGCAAATGGGGAGGGTTCTCGAAGACTGGAATAAAACAAATGTCCCACCTGTGTTCAGGAAGGGCAAGAAGGAAGATAGGGAAACTATGGGCTTGTCAGCCTACTATGATACTGGGGATAGTGGTGGAATGAATAATTTTGATACAATTCTGAAATGTATTAAGGGGAAGTGACAATTGGGAGCAGTCAGAATAGATTCACAAAGGAAAAATCATACCTCACCATTGTTAGGGCTTGATGATCTTAGAGGGTTTTCCAAAATTAAAAAAAAATCTATGATTCTATGACAAACCTTAGAATCTTCTTCAATAAGAGACTGGCTTGGTGCATAAGGGAAGAGCAATGGATGCTGTTTTTCTTGACTTTAGTAAGGCTTTCAACACTGCCTACAATAATGTCTTTATTGACAATCTAATGAAAGTGCAGAGTTGGTAAATAAACAGTAGCGAGTACTGAAAAATGCCTGAACAGCTGGGTCTAGAGGGTTTTTCAGAGGCATGAGGTCCACCTGGATGCCAGGCCCTAGTGGAATACTCCAAGGTCAGTACTGGGGACCAACATTGGTTTACCTCTTCTTTAATGACTTGGATGGTGAAGCTGAGTGCATCCTCCACAGGTTTGCAGGCTGTACCAAAGGGGATAGAATGGATAATACACCAGATGGTTGTGCTGCCATTCAGAGGGACATTGACAAGCTGTGGAAATGGGCTGACAGGAATCTCATTAAGTTCAGCAAAGGAAAATAAAATAATCCTTCTTCATCTTGAGAAGTACAGCTCCATACAGGAGGATAGGCTGTGGGCTGACTGGTTGGAAAACAACTTTACAGAAAACAACTTGGGATTCCTGTTGGACAATAAAAACATAAGGAAAACCTTCTACCTGTAAGTGTGGTCAAACCTTGGAACGGGTTACCCAGAGAGGTTGTGAAGTCTCAAGCCTTGGAGACATTCAAAACCAGTAAGACATGGCCATAAGCAAACTGCTTTTGGTGGTCCTTTTGTGAGCAGAGGCTTGGACTGGATGACCTCTAGAGATGCTCTCCAGCCACAACAATTCTGTGGTTCTGTGAAATGGTACAAAGCTGTGATTGAGTGATACTTACATAAGCATTGTAAAGTAAGACAGTGAAAAGGAACATGTAATAATCACCTTGACAGCTAATAATTTTGGATAATACCCCAACAGCCATATAATGCAGGGGTTCTGCTTTGTCTACCTTATTCAAAGAATTTGACTCTAAAATAGAACTTTTGGAGTATTTTCTTTACTCTAAAAGATGTAACTGTAAAGCAGAGTGTAGCTTGAACAGTGAAGATTCTTGTTAACAAAGACAGACAAAATATTTTACTCTCTAACATTCCTTGGTACTGAACACAATGTTGATTCTCTTGTTCAGAGAAAGCTCTTTAAATATGATGCCTGGTAGTGAACTGCTGACCTCTAAACTTCACAATTCAAGTTCACATCAGCAATGTTATCCTTTTCAGAGATTCTCTTGAGAATTGCCATGGTAACCCAGGAATCATTGTGTGAATACAACTTTAGATGAATTCCTCACAGATGTTTCTAAAGGCACTGGTGCATGATGGGCACTAGAGATCTCACCAAATGCAGACTCCATCATTGCTCACACACACGAGCTGTGTGACAATGCCCGTATCATCTGGGATATCACAAAAGTTGACCTTTCCTTGTTGGTAGGCTCCTTCTAGATCTGTATTTTGTGGCTTCATAAAATTAACTACATCTGGAAAAATCTCATTCAATTGTCTTAAGCTGCACTGGGAGAATGAATATTAAATGTGACTACACACAATATACTGAATACTTCCATATGAAAATAAGGGCATAGGAATGTTTTAGCTTTCTTTGATAAATAAGAGAATTATGTGGCTAGAAGATTATATTCAGGGTTTAAAGAAGGGCACTGTAATGATAAGCAAACAAACAAGTCTGTTCCGTGACTTTCCTGCATGGAGGGGAGAAAAAGTTCATTTATTTAATACTTTCAGCCTGGGTAGGCCAGATTATACTCAGATGAAGGTCTGTTATGTACAGCCAAATTAGACCGTAAAAAAGTATATTTTGAAAGAAAATCCATGATATTTTGATGAACAAGCAATAATTTCATAATGTAGAAAGAACATAACTTTGATGAAAACCTTATTTGTTTCAACGGTAAAAGGAAGAGCTAAATGAGAGGTAAAAGAGGATACACCAAAATAAAACAACAGAAAGTCATTAGAAATCGGTAGAAATTAAAAGTTATGAGATAATTAAAATTGATTTTTAAATATCTGAAAAAATCAGAAGATACTCTATGGTTGGCAAGGCTGTAAAAAGTGCAAAGGTAAAGTTAAGAAAACTATTTCACACTTTTTTTGAAAATAGAGGCCATACCCAGTTAATCTGATTTTTCAGTAGAATAATTTGGGTGAAGATGTGAGGATTATGGTGCACAGTGCATCTGTGAACAAAAAGGGTGATGGTGATAGTTGATGTATAGCAAAGGAAGCATGAAATAGTTCAGTGTAATCAGAAAATTGAAAGCTAGGACAATCTGCTGAGTATAATTAGTCTGCAATATAAACTGCAAGGAAGGTGGCAGACAAACTGAAGTACTGGTTTCAGTGACAGAGTTAACATGCAAAATAAAATCTCTGATACAGAAGAATTCAGTCTGACAGATTTAATAGTGTTATGATCAGATTATTGAGAGATGCCTTTGCCTGAATTAAGGTGCAAACAAGACCATATGCCAAAGCCAATAGTACGGATTTTATTTAACAGTAAATGCCAGAAAATGTATGTGCCTTATGTGCTGGAAAATATCCACAGATGATCCTTTCTGAATGAGACCAAGACTCTTAAACTGTTGTCATGTTTATGGTTTTTTCATGTATGGGCTGTTGTCTATGTCAAGGTTCATCAATATGGATTATTTTGATAGAACACTTTATTTTGGCATGTTTCATAATTTGCAGTGCAATTGATCTTTAATCAACAGACCTTCCTTCATACAGGTATTTCTGAAGGAATATGTTCAGAAAAGTTTAAGAAGGTACCTAATCTTTAAATTATGGTCTCAGAATACTCATATCTGATGCTACAGTTATCTATTGCATTATTACTGTGTTATTCATGACATTAAAGTAATATATTTTATTATATTACCATTTGTGAACATGAGTGAATTGAGTAATTTTTTTGTTTGTGAGTACAAAAACTTAGGTTTACATTAAAAAAAATACTTATATAAAATATGTAAAGATAAATCTCTCCCAAATATCTGTTATTGTTTTAGGACAGAAACAGTATACAAAGTGTATGTACTTGTAGCATAATACTCTATCCACCATTCTTTTATGATACCACTGCTACCAGACATGCATTTCCTGGATATCCCTGTCAAATGTAGAGCAAAATTTTATTTCTGGAAGACACAAAGTAGTTTCAGTGAATGTTTTGCTTCTGCAAACACACACAATGCATCTCTTTGCTTATAATTCAATTTGTTTTGTCTTTTCTCAGTAAAGTATCTTTAATTTCTTATCCCTCAGTGTCCAAACTAACTGAAAAATACAATAAAATTTATGTTATATTACCACTGTTGAAGAGTACTTTGAGGTTTTCCACAAGAGTTGCTTTTTAGTGCTGAGCTTCTTCAAAAAGAATAGTTTACAATAGACTACTCACATAGGCACGTTGCTGCAGGATGGCAGCCTTAGTCTGCTAATCTTTTCCTGATCCTTTATATCCTATTACTAGTATTTACAGAAAAAAGGGGGGAAAAAAGCCCATACAGACATGTAAGAAGTAGTACTCCTTTCTTTTTTTTAAAGCCACTTACACTTTACACTTAAAAAAAATTGTAAATAGCTTTATTTCCTGTTAATGGAGTAATTTATATAGTACCTACTATCTACATTGACAGCACTTTTTATCCACTAGCAAATGTGAGGCATTTACTGAATCAATTACTTGAGTTATGAAGAGGAGCACAAAGCCTCATTGCCACTCCATTCTTCTCAATAACAAAGGAGAAAACACATTAAAAACTAGCATTGATGGGTTGTTGTGAGATTCAGTCAATGAGCACTCCCAGAGTTGAAATTAAAAGGCAGTTAGGAGAAAATTGTTTTCTCTGGTCATCAGTCACAATGTGAAAGGCCTTTTTCACAATGATTAATTAACAGCTGAAGAAAGACTGAGCTTTAATAAAGTGTCTGGATGGCTTTTTGGTAGCATCATGAGTTAATGGACAGTGGCTTGCCTTGACTAAGTGTTATTGCTCTAGCCCATAATTTCATCTTGAAAATGGGCAAGGGAGTGAATCTTCCTTTTAGTAATTGAGTATTGATTTGAAAATAAATGGCACTGAAACTCCCACTGAACTGTCAGGATATATTCTGGACAGCACTGACAAGAAATGGCTTTTGGTTGCTGTGAAAGTTATGGATCAGCTTGATACTTAAATACATAGTGCTCCACTGCTATCTATCTTCTGATTTATCAAGATTCAGATGGTCAATACATGACATTGCAGAGGAAATAACATTTATGTGCTTGAAGCAAGAATAGGGAAACATTATCACCTTCTTTTTTAAATGTTTCCTTCAATTTGTGAAGCTATTTAAAAAACAACAGCAAAACTTTGGTTGATGCCTTAAATAAATTCTCTCATTTGTAGAAATTAAGCTTGAAACTATTTTAAATTTCCTTGCAATTAAGGTGATTAATTTACCATGTGCGCTTTATTGCAAAATAACTTGGTGGCATTCAAGTGGAGGCAGTGTGGTCTGTGTAAACCAGGAGGTTACAAAAGTCAGCACCTTTAAAGCTTCGACTACTGTACTTTGCTGTCTGTATTTAAAGGTATATAATCTACACTATTAAAAGTCTTAAAACTTTCACTAGTGATACAACATAGACATTGGATGTAAAACCAAAGTACCATAATGAAAGATTATAGAGAGAGAAAAAAAAAAATCAGCCAGACTTTTTAACCTAGTAACATAAAGCAGACTTTTAAAGGTGTTGAAGTGCCAAACTGCCATAGAAATTAACAGGTGTTAAGCATTTTAGATAACAGGGTCAGAGGGGTCTTCACTTCCTTCTGAAGTAGCTCTAGGATTTGGATGACAATATCTTTGCATTAGTTGTGGATCACCAAAGTATATTACAGTTAAGCACCAGCTTCCTCAAAAGAGAGTGAAAGGAACTTCAGACACAGGTGCTGAATGGGGAATCGTCTAAACACAGCCAGCAGGAAATAAAAAGCACAACCGTGTCCTCACAGTTTTCACCTGAGAGAAGACTGCCTTTTTTCCCTTAAAAAAAATTTAAAAAAATTATAAGATGTCATTACTTTTGCAGCAAAGCTGGATGGCGCTTGCATCTATATGAAAGATTTATATAAAAAACTGTACAACTGATACGCATGTCAGCTCTCATTTTCTAGGTCCTCATCTTTCTGAGAGTTCAAACGCCAAAGTTCTTCAAGGCCTCTTGATCCCCACTCAATGTCTTGAGAAAAAGCTTCATGGGGTGTGTGCATGCATGTGCACGTTTGTGTTCAGAAATGATCACCAGACTCCAGGGTCAGGAAAGACAGAAAGGCAAATACCTCCACAGCACATTGTTTGTGAGTCTTACATGGGGTGTTAGAATGTCCAAATAAGAGAAATGAGTTTGCACTTTCAAGCAAGGCTGAGCTCTGAGAATTGCCACCTTTTGGCTGTTACGTTACGGCAATAGTTCCTGTAATGTGGGAAGGAAGTTGCTCTCCCTTTTCTGGTAGCTCCTCAGAGGTCACACAGGGTACACTGAGTGTGTGGCACTTCCAGAAGTTTTGTCAGTCTGCTCTGCTATTTTGTGGTTGCTGCCAGTGCACTTAAAAGGGTGCCTAGAAAGATGTTGTTCTCACAAGGACTTGGCAGTTTTCCTATTCAATTGTCAAACACCTTAAAGAGGTTTTGAAGTCAACTATATCCACTCACCTGTATAAGAGAAAGAAAACAATCCTGTATTCATAACAAAGCCTCCTTTCAAGTTCTTACTCATGACATACATTTGGAATTGATGGTTTCCAGTATTGTCTGTTCCCATTGCAGCAGAGAATCCAACAGGACACGGCAATCACAAGCCAGAAATCACTGCAAAGCTGTCTCCAGTACCTGAACAAACAGCAAGCAGAGAAACAGCAATTGCATTCAGTGCTACCTTACAAACAGATGGTACTGTTTTTTCAGAGCTTCAGATTTTCCTTTTTTTTTCAATTTTTTTTTTTTTTTTTTTTTTTTTTTNTTTTTTTTTTTTTTTTGTGCACCAAGTCTAGAAGTTCCAGAGTCTAGAAGAGGAATGACTTTTTCAATCGGGGTGTGAGAGCCCTGAGCTCTCTTACATTCACACCTCACCTTTCACTGGAGGAATCGAAATCAATAGCTCTGGCTTCTCAAAACTATTTCACAGTCCTAAACTATTGTTTTGGTAGTAAGAAAGAAGAAAAAGGAATAGGGAAGTACTCATTAGAATCATCCCATTGCTGTCCTACACCTGTGAAGAGAGAATTTAAAATTCACAGAACTGGAAATCTAGCATACAAAAACGTTCAATATTCTTTCACGGAACCAGATTTTGAAATGAAATTTTTCAAGCAATGTTGAAATTAAATGTGTGCAGAAGAAAAGGAAAATATATTTTTCAGTTAGCTCTCTTAAAAATGTGGAATATATCAGAGAGTACATAGTTTTTTTGAGACAATACTTTTTTTTCTTTTGCTGTTTTGGTTTTGTTGTTTTTCTTTATTTCAGCTATGTATTTTAGGAAATATTCCTGGTATATGAAGAAGTAGAAAAAATGTACTTATTTAGGAAACATGACTACATGACTCCAGCTACAGATTATGTTGTGTTCAGCTTTACAGGGGAATGGATCTGTAGTGCCATTATGAGTATGAAAAGCAACTGCTGATTCAAGAACGCTCTTGATGACAGTGGTCATAATGTAGACCACTGAATATGATTTGAACTTGGCAGAGTGCAAACTGCAGATTCCTTTTGCTAGAGATGGTAAATTTCAGCAGAATAGCTGTCAATTTACTGGCTGGATGGTCAGATACATCCAACAGACTTCACTTTATGCCTACATGGGCCGATTGAATATCTGAATCCTTCCCTGACACAGACATCCATCTTATTTGAATGCAGAACAATTAAGTTTTCTTCATCAAAATATGACTTTTATAACATGGGCTTATAAAACATTTGAACACAGGAAGTGTTAAAGACCAGATTGAGTAAGACTTTGAGCAAATTGATCTAGTGGAAGATGTCCAAGGGATTTTTAAAGTCCATTCTGACTCAAGTCACTCTATAAGTCTGTGGTTCTGTGACTTAACCAAGGCAAATACATTGTAAAAGTTTTATATATCTTACTTTTGTTAGAAATATAGGAAACTATACAATATTAATATGTAATAGACTAGTGCTATATGAAATACTGTGGGAGTTTCACTTCCCCTGAAATTGTTACATACAAATATCTTATTGTTTCACCCATCAATTTCTGAGAAGCACTAGAGATGGTAATGTTTATAATGCCTATAGCTATCTCTTTGACAATGAATCACAAAATAATACTTTAAATGGGGATAAATTTAAAAAGAAAGTGCTGCAAATGTTTTTTACTAATTATCTTAATCAACAGCTGCCATATGGAATTTCGTAGTGCCTCAAAGTGACAGCTAACAGTTGTCAGTCTGTAAAAAACCCCCAAACCCTAGAAACAAAATGTAGTTGTTCAGTTCATTAATCACCAAGATTATCAGTTGAGGAAATATCTCACATTAGACAAAATGAAATGTCTTTATTTTTTCTTAATCCTTTTTCATACTTTTAAAATTCATATTAAATCAAATTGAATTCTCATGTACTTAGAGTCTGACAGTTATAATTAAAAAGAAGAAATCATATGGTGAGTGAAGCACTGCTTTTGTAAATCTCTTCTTCCTTGCTTAAAACTATTTGTTTCAAGTTATGTATTTTCATGTAAAGATAAATTCCTTTTACTGTTGTTTTATGACTGTTTTTATGGAGCTAATTTTTCTGAAAGATTGAATATTGGCAGTAAAATATTCAGGATTTGTGGCAGAAACATCCTGACTATGTGAAATACACATTTTGTCAGTCATAAAAACCTCTCAATAAAACGTCAGCTAAATTTTTTAGCAGAACAGTACTTGGAACCAGAGATGAATTAATGCATGCATTTTGTGAAGCAGAAAGAGTATTACTGCTTCATCAATACCAATCATACTAGTAATCATTTTGAAATTTCCTTTAAGTTGAGTAATTTTTTTGTGTTAGTAGAGAAATATAAACCAAAGGGCCAGGTTGCTTCCATGAAGAAGGGAGGTCTAGAAAAAATACAAGGATATCCAAAATCTTCCCTCAAGAGGTTGCTTCTTGTTAATGCCAGAAAAGGAGAATATAGAACAGCTTGCAGCCTGATACACCATGGTAGACACTGGAGTTTTTGGGGTGCCATAGGCAGAAAAAACCTTAACCAGGCTTTGCATGTTCCGCAGCCATTGCCTGACAAGCTCCTCCTCTCTTCCAGATCTGCACAGCCACATGTGACTGAGACAGACAAATATTTTTTATGCAATTCACTTTCACAATTAATTTTTCTCTCCTTGCTTTAACATGCTTTAGCCCACACCTTCTGTAGGCAGCAGGTTTTCAAAAAATTGTGGTGAATTCAGTCAACCTGAAGCTTGTCCCACCTCTACTGTCTGAACCGCACCTGTGGTTTGGACTGTCTGTGTTCAGAGGATAAAAATATTCAGGTGGGTTAGCTAAAGGCTTTTATATCTACAAGTATATCATACATACTATAAATACACAGACATCTCTGCTTTTTTTATCAGTGATGATTTTTAACTAATGCAGGAAACTCAGGGACTATTAATTTCAATTATCCTTTGTATTGCCATAGGAAATAACACTGCTTCTAACATTAACTTACATAGAAACACACAGAATTTTTAAAGCAGGACAAGGCTTGTAAGTGATATCTTTTCTAGACCAAGCAATAGAACTGGAAAGAAAACACAGTTTTGGACACACAAGCTTCCTTCAAGTCTGAAATAGAAGCAGCAAACTTCAAGCAAAATACTTCTGAGTTTTAGAGCTTAAGAAGGAGTTTTGGCAGCGTTTGCAATAACGGGTAAAGTACTGATAAGGTGGAGAAATTGATGCTGCTGTGTGAATGTACTCAGCCAGGAAGTGAAACAGCAGAAAAAACAACCTGTGATGACCTGAAAGTGATGGTACCTGAAGTAAGTACATTAAAGCATGACAACAGCAGTTTAAACCAAGGTAAAGTCACATAAATCTGGTTTTAACTCTTTACTGTTTCTCTCCCTCCTCCATCCTTCTGCCTCCTTCCTAGCACCACCATGGCCATCAGTTTGGAGTTATGGTCAGTGAGCCATGATTTCTGACTAACCATGGGTCACTCTGTTGTGCCGAGCAGTGAAGTTTCAGAAAGCCATGCAGGTACTTGTGCCCCACATCACTGTCTTGGATACCAAAATATAGCTAAAACAGAAGGTTGCTGAGGCATTTTATAGGACCAAGATGTAGTTACTCAGAACAGAGAAAAGTAGCAGAAGATAGTGTCACTAAAACTGCCCTTTCTGAGCCAGATGAAACAAGTAACCTTAAAACAATTGCGCGATTCTATCTCCACATCTTTTNGTGATTTTATCTTCCCATCTTTTTTTTTTTTTTTTTTTTTTTTTTTGGTCATTCTAAGGATATTTTTCTGAGTGTATTTCAAGCTTGACATGCTGTTGGGGATATTAGGCACAATAATAAATATCTGCTTTAAAAAAACCCAGAAACAGCAAATTAGTAACTTGATGTGCTGCATAGAGGTTACTAGATTAAGATGTCCCAGCATGGAGTTCCTGACTTTAGTATGCTTTTGCACAGATTTGTAGGTGTGTTTCATAAACTACTTTCTTACAATATCTATGTTTAAACAGACAAGTAGTGTCCTATGTGACCTTTCAAGGTCCCTTCCAACCTAACCTGTTTTAGGGCTCTACAGGGACAACCGTCACTATCAGCAGTGATGGGCACTCCAGGCTCAGTTCCTGACTGAAGTTATGCCCCCTGCATGACTGAAATGGAGGGTAAGGGAAGAAGGGCTTGTAATACAGTCACAGCGAATCCCATGACAGGAAGTGAGAGTGACTTAAAGGGGCTTAGAAAAAAAGAGGGAGAGAGACTTTTTACACAGACACTGATGGAGAGCAGGTTTAGGTTAGTTAACAGGAAGATATGATTTACAGTGAGGCTGATGAGGCACAGAAACAAGTTTCCCAAAGAAGCTGGGGATGCCTCATCCCTGGAAGTGTTCAAGGCCAGGTTGGATGGAGCTTTGAAGAATCTGGGCTAATGGAAATTGTCCCTGCCCATGGCAATGGGATAGGGACCGGATGATCATTAAGGTCCCTTCCAACCAAACCCATTCTGTGATTCTGTGACTTCTTGGGCCGCTTGTGCACTGCAAGGCAGTGGCTTCTGCCCAAAGCTCTGCAGTAGGAGGTGGTGGTACAGGAGCAGCTCTTGCCTCCCCTCAGGTGTGGCGGTGCTCTCTCCTCAAGGAGAGCTTAGTGCGAAGCTGGGGGCAATGCTCTGGGGTCTGTAACTGGGTTGCAGGTAGATAACACCCTCATCTGAGGAGCAAACCTGCCTGGCTCAGTTCCAGACTATGACCTGTGTTCTCTCAAATGAATTAAACAAACATCTGGAATTGTCTGGAGACATTTACTTGTGTCACTGTGCCTTTGATTCCTCTTCTAACTTCATTTGAATCACTTGATCATATGTTTACCTCCTCTATAATATAAATGAAGACACCGTCATTGCTCCAGCAGGCTCTGATTATCCACTGAAATTAAAAATCTGTATGTTATTTTTAAATGAAATTGAAATCCTTAATAACTTAAGAGCATTAGGATGGATACTGTCTAGTTGCTTTGAAATAGATCTAATCATACAGAATGACATTAGTCTAGTCTTACAGCAGCACTGATTGCTGTTTTGCTACCATGGTAACTTGCAGCAATAGTACATTTGGTAGAATAATAATTCTTTTTTCATTTTAAAAAATTAATTGGAAGGATTTTTTTGAAGAATTTCCATAGGCAATTTTAAAATAGAATGTTTAAGAACAAAATAAAATTTTTCATATAATTTTGGTTTTAATCATAATTTTAATTAAACCTGTATTCTACAAAGTGAAGTTAAAATTCAGCTTAAATAGGTGTAAAACACTTCAGCATATTTTTATTTTGGCACTAATTATTTTTCCAATCTGTCTGCTTCCATGAAATATTAATTTTTGTGTTAAATTTTTCCAAGAAACAAGTGAAAAGCCAATGAAGTCTAAAGTCTGAAGTAGAAAAATCAGTTCCCACAGTTAAGGACAAGTTTGCTGGGCAGGGAAACAAGAGGATAACAGGATCCTGCAATTAGAATAGGACAAACTTTGTTCAGATGAGGACATTCTTTCACATCTGTACACTAGTATCTTTGTTACAGCAGAGTTTTTCTGAAATTCCTTTTAGAAGCCATTCTGTGTATAAACCCACTGGCATAAATATTATCTTTTCAACTTACTGCAAAAGAAACATTTCAGTGATCACCTTGCCCAATAATTTTCTTCTATAGATTATCTCATTGAGATGTGAAGAAAAGAACCTAAATAAGGGAAGTTCTGCACTGAATTAGGTCTATGTGTTTTTAAACACACGGTCATAAACTTTCAGGCTTCATCTTACAAACACTTGAAGAAACAGAAATGTACATGTAATGAAACTGAATATTGGTTAACTTGTCCTGTCAAATCTCTCCTCTGTCAGAAGTACCTTAATTTCCATGTAGTGAAAACATCTCTAATAAATGAATATGATTTCTAATCTCTTTCCTTTTATTCCCTTTTCCTACCTTGAAGGATTCAAGGCAGCCACCTTTGGAAAGGTGAGCAGAGGTGCCTCATAGCAGCACTCTGCAGAGCACTTTCCTGCAGCACTCAGGTCACGCTGTTTTGACCTCTGGCTTCCTGGTAAAATAAAAGCACTGCACTTTGAGGCTTCCAGAGAACCTGATTTTGTTTGGTTGTTTTTTGTTTGTTTATTTTTCTAATGGGAAACAATGTTTTTCACACCATATTGCTTTCTGGTAATAAAATAGATTCCCCTCCACTCCGCTCCCCTCCCCAGTCTTGCACTGGGACTTGGGAAACAGACTAGGATCAGAACAAAAGACAAACTGTTTCTTGTTAGTCATGTTTAAAGATGTAATGACTCTGCCTTTGACAGTTTCTGTCATCTCCTCAGGTACTTCTTTCCTTGGTACTGCTTGTTCCAGGCACATCATTATTAACTTTGGGTTGCTCGTGTACATAGTACACCAATAAAAATAACATATACCAAGGATATGGCAGTTCACAAAGCTGAACACTCAATTCAGATAATGTGGGTGAAGGCAGTAAGGATTTTAGAGCAGGGGTCATTTTATTGCCTCTGGCATGGCACAAATCTGAACATAATGGCAGCCTGGGTCATGATGGGTGACAGGAAGTGCATTTACTCTGTAAAAGTATTTATTGTGGGAATAGTAATTATTGTGACAATAATGTTTACATGATTAAATGTGTCTGTAAACTACTGCAATTTGTCTCTTTCCTATGCAAAAATTTTCCAGATTTTATGTCTTGGAAAGTCTTTATTCCTAAAGAGATTCAGCAGTTTTAACTGTTTAATTACTTATGTATTTAGTGCTTAGGAGAAATTGCTGGCAGACAAGACCCCTAAACCTTTTGTTGGTTGTAAAGGAAGCACTTCAATGACATATTAGACAAGGGTCTATCTATGCACATGTAACCTATCTTAAAAGAGGTGATCAGGCCTCTTTTTCTCCCGTTAACAATTTCTTATTCGCAGTGAAAAAGACAAGGGCTTCTGGCAATGAGCTATATTAATCCCTTAAATCAAGCAGTACTTTTGCTGAGCGCTTAATGTTCAGATCCTGAGTCGATCCCTCACAAGATGACCTGTGTGAGAAGTTGCTGAGTGCATGTTTGCACAGAGTTTTTCTTATAATGCTAGAAGGGCAAATAAACCTCATCAGAGCAATAATTTTCTAGTATTTTTTTATGAAGTTGGATGGCTGACCATAGAATTGGATCTACAGATTCAATTCAAATTCATGCATATGTGTAACTTTCTTCTGGAGGCAGAGAACTTGCTTGGTACAGCTGTTTTTCTACCAGTTTAGTCCTGGTTCAGGACCATTTCTTAGTGCATAATATTTCTGTATGAGGCACCAACATATTCTGGAATTAGTAAGGACTTATAAGAATGCAAAATGATGTGACAATTAATTATGCACTTGGTGTTTCTCAGCAGCAAAAAAATAAAGATGACAATGAAAAAAAATATTTCCTTTGGTATATGTTAGCTATAATAACTTTAGGTTAATACAGAACATGAAAAAATAATTCTTTTTTAATGCGGTATTAAAATAGCTATTTTAGGTCTTTATAAAAATAGAACAAAAGGACAATAGAACAATAATCATTCTTTAATGTTTGACATTGTCTGGACAATAATATAGATTTCCTATACAAATTACAAAGATAGTAACACTTTAAGCAAACTTGGTTCAAATCCTCACCATTATTCTGTTTGTGTGCATGTATAATTCACATCAACTGAAATCAAGGTTACTAGTGGGAAAGCAAAGTGCATTCTTGACTACTGAAAGTCACTTAGCCAGTGACATCACCTGGGCCATAGCTTTTTGATCTCTCAGATTTCCCCTCTCACGATTAAAATGCTTGCTTACTGTCTATTTTGTTTTTTCTTTAATATTTTTATTTACTTTTGTTTTGTTGACAATACCGTATTTCAATTTATTATAATTTAGATCACACAGTATTCTCATTAAACTGAAAAAGTGTGTGAGTGATAAAACACACCATTTTGAGTAGACCATGCCAAACCTTTCTGCATTTTATTAGCAATATCAGCTTCATTTTCCATGTTCTCTTTTTCTTATGTTTTTATTAGAAATCCAAATGTATATGCCCAAGCTTTCAAAAGGTTTTTAGAATGTATTCCTCTGACAACATCTCTCTCAGAACATGCTTGGTGATACTCAGGGAAGCCAGGGGCTCTTCCAGTGACACTGCCAGGATCTGTGTAATATATTACAAAACAATGGGTAACAAAGCAAACAGAACAAGGCAAGCAGCAAAACAGAAAACCTGCACGTAAATCACAGAGCATCCTATGGCTCACCAGACTCCTTGAAAGAAATGATGCAATGCCATTGTGATGCTTTCAGTCTCTATTAATTTGCTTGATTTTACATTTCCTGCTGTGTAACCTGCAGGCAAGAACTTTAAAGGACTTTTGTATACATGGAAGAATTCCTTCACTCTCTTGTTGATATTTTCTAATTGTCTCTTAGGTCTGTCTTCTTAGAGATACGTTTTCCCTGCTTGTTACCTTGGAGGCACATGAGAATGGCATAAGGAATCAGAGCAGATCGATTCCCTGAGCTGCAGGTTGTGTCTATAACCTTTTTTTTTCTTGTGTGTATACTTCTGGCATTCTTCTCAAACAAAATCAACAGAACATTGACAAGAATCTGAAAGTAGAAGTGGAAAAGAGATGAAGAAGTTTCACTAGTCCTTCCTTGAAATTAGGTATTTTTCTAATAGACAGGCTTTGGCTCATCCCAAGCTGTAAAAAACAGTGCTGAAAAGACTGAAATTTAATTGTCAATATATTGCCAGGAAGACCCATCCCCTTGATGGATGAGATGGAAGCTAATCAGGCAGCTTTGTAAACTCAAACATGGCTCTGTCCTTTGTGCACCAAAGCTGATTGACAAACTTCTCTGCTTGGAGGCCTCTGCTCTGCCTGCAGTGGTTTGGACTCCAGACATTGTGCTACACAAAGTAGGAGATCAAAACCTTCAGTAGGAGAAAAGCTGGAGTATTTTTCAGGGTTTAGAGATCACTTTTGTGACCATACAAAGTCTTGAATTTAAATAAGGTCAGCTATGCAAGGAACAATGTTTGTAGAAATACAATGTTCTTCATTAGGATTTTTACATAGTGCTGAAACAGATTTGTAGGATTACTGAAAGTCTTATCACTTTTAAAGCCGATCTTTAAGGTACAGCGTTAATTTAATGCAAAGCAATGGAAAATACCAATGTGACCTTCACAACATATTAAACTTTCTAGAATGCAGAGGTGTGGTTTTAAAGTAAACATAGAGTGTACTTTTTTTTTCTCTCTACGTTTCCTCCTGTTCCTTTTTTATTTTCCTTTAAAAATTGGATAGTGCAATGACGTACCACATATACTAATAAAAGTTGTTTTGTAGCACTTGACATTTTGGAAATGTTTATAACAGGTCTTACAAGGATTTAAATATTTCAGGATAGCAGTAAAAACAAGTCTGCATTATCAGAAGTAAGCTGGTAGAATCTCTAAGGGTATTTCCACCTTGTAATGTTTCCAATAATAGATTAGTGTCTAAGAAGCAAGGGAACTTAGAGAGGTATTACATGTTTAATTTGCTGCTGTGGGCATGTAACTAATGAATTAAAGTACATAGAGTTGTATCTACTTTGAGCATAATCTTGGTTTTGAGCAAAGTCTCTCCTCTGCAAAGTCATTTTGTTAGCTTAGGATGGTAGAGAAATAGATTTATTTCCTCACATAAATAATTGTTTCTTGACCATAAAACTGAGAAACTTCATTTCCATATTCACTTCCAGTCTAAACCTGTGTGAGGGAAAGGCTGTAAGATGCAGAAGTTTTGAGACATAAAATTTGGTGTCTTTTTCAGGCCAAATGAGGTCCTGTACTAAGAGCATGATGTGATTAATGCAAAAACTTTAAGTTACAACTGTTTACTATGAGTTGGCTGGAAAACATGTTTATGATTATCACTTCATTAGTCAACTGGAGAAATCGTTTAGTTTTCGATTAAAAAGGAGAATAATTCTTACTATCAGAGTCAGAAATACATCCAACACTCTCACTTCATTCCACAAATTTTTGTGGGGTAGGTACAGAGAAGGTCAATCCAGCCTGAGCCCCCTTCTGGCCTTGGTGTCTTGGGAAAGACTTGAACGTACCATTTTTTTGTGCCCTGTTCTGTTGAAATAGGTAGGAGTCCCACATCTTGTTTGTCTAAATATGTTTAAAATGAAGAGCTGATAATTTATTTACATTCTTATAAGGACAAATCCAATGGTGTGGCACTTTTTAAACCACTCACTTCTGACCTTTCTTTCTGGTGATAGGTCTTCTCATAATTTTAGTAGGAGTGTACATGAGCATGAACATATGCTTTTCAAAAAGTGATGTACAAATGATAAAAAGTGTGAAATATGTCTGGTTACATTGTGATTGCAGGAGGATATGTTTTGATGGGTTTTATGTATTTTAGATTGGGTGACTTCTTGTCAAATCACCTGTGGCTTTTTTCTGCCCCTTATTGAAAGATTGGAATGGTTTTAACCAGAAAATAAAAGCTTAATAGGGCAACTCTCTCCAAAGATGTTGCAAAATAAGTCATCTGCTATGCTAAACTTCTTGAGCCTTTCAAGTCTAACCCATGTTTCCTCAAATGCCATACTTCAACCTGAAAAATGGGAAACCAGGTTTTGAATCATAATTGCCCCAATTCTGTGATTTTGTTTTCAAAAATGTTATGAGGTACTTTAGGGTTTGGGTTGGCAAGGACGTTTTAACTCCGTAAGATATTCATTGACAGTAGAGTTGGGCTTTATATTATTTATTTATTTACTCTTCTTTCTGCTTTACTTCTGGATGGTCAGGTCTGTGCTGTTTATTCACACATTCCATTTCAGTTTTGGTCGCCTCTGAAATGTTTGTCAGATTTGTTATTGATGTATGAACCGAATTTGTTAACATGAATTTTACAGCTTATGTGGGGAGCTGAAAATGTTACTATTTGGTGAAGGGGGAATAAAGGAGGCAAAATAATCACCAATCAATAACCTTTTTACATAAAAGCTCCCACATAGAGCAAATGCAACATTGCATTTCATTACGCTCTACATTTCATGCAGATCTTGAGAAAACTTTGAAAGGAGAACCTTACCTTCACTTGCTGCTGTTAATGAAACGGCTTCTTTCTGAGCTCTGCAAACACCAGTGAATAAGACACTAAACAGAAATAGCTGTACAGATGAAACTAAAAATTATATTTAGGAAGAAAATTCTCTGATTTTCCTGCTGCCTCATGCCACAATTGCCCTGCATTGTTTGATGTTAAGCTGAATCTTTGTTTTACTAAAACAGATATGCTGCATTTTGAATTTTTTTATATTGCTGCTTAAAACATACTTAAAGATGAAAATATTGCTACTTAAAGTTGAAAAAAAAGTGATGGACTGGTTTGAGAGGGAAATATTCAAGAGTAGAGATGGAAGTTAAAGATGGTGTCTGTCTGTTTTTCTGGGTAGGTCTCCCTTATTTATTATTGTTTTGGGTTTTTTTGGTTTTTTTGTTTTTTTTTTTAAATAGAAAACAGAACAACACCAGGAAATCAGGACTGTATGAACCAGTATCTGCACCTGTATCTAAGCATGTGATGTTAGATTTTAATTTATTTTTTGAAATGAATTGAATTAAATGAAATTTCATTCTTGAAGCAGCATAGGTTAACCACAGATGTCACAGACAAGGCACCAGCTTCTACGGAATGAGGCTATTATCCCATGTCCTTTGCTCCTCAGCATATTACAAATAAAACTGTATCTTTTTTTTTTCCTTAACTGACAAGCTTATTTTAGAACCAGTTATTCAAGAACAACTCAAAACTGTTAAAATCAACTGGTTTTATATCCATTTAAAGAACAATCATTCTTTCAATAATTAATTTACAATAACGTTCCTTAGAAGTGGATGCAGAAAGAGAAATAATTTCCATTTCTGTGATTTTCAAAATTAGCTGCAGTTTCTATTTTCAGCTTTTACAGTGCATTTCCAGTTTCACCATTCAACTAGAGCAATCACAAATAATAAATGCAGACTCTGAGATAAGGCGTTAAAAAGACTGCAGAAGGATCTTTTCAAATTCCCTCAAAATATTTCAATTCTTGCTGATTCTAAATAGGCCTTTAACTAGGTAAGTGTTTGCCATGTCAATTCAACTACTTTGTCAAATTATTACTTTAATTTTCACTTATATTTGATCTCATTGTCCACAGACAACCAAGCTCAAACCCAGTCTGTTATTTTTCCTCCAACTCTGCTGTAACTGGGGTTAATGAGAATTCTCAAAATTATTACTAAAAGCTACAGAAGTTGCTCATACAGTGCCAGACTTGAATAAGTCTCTCTTTTTTAAAGTTCTAAGAATGCCTTGAATAAGCTTTCATAACCAAAAAATAATTTTTGAATGTTATCATAACTTCTTAAGCAAAAGGAATTTAAATTTTTTTTGTTTGTTTTTAATGATGGAAGTTGTAGGAAAATATCTCAAAATCCTCTTCAGAACCATTTTTAAAATGAAATTAAATAGATATAATTTGTTTTCTGCGTGCTGAAATTTATAGCAATTCCAGATGAGGTTAAGTGGTGTTGGAGGGAGAGAACAGGAAAGTGCCTTTTGCTTCCCATGTGAAAATACAGCCCAGCGGAGTAGCTGGGTGAGATTTGTGACACAGCACTGCCTGTGTTAGCTGTACGCCATCTGCACTTGATTCCCGATTACTGTATTAACAGGCACTATTCCCATATTACTCTTTCTCACAGCTGTGGTACCAGGCAGCTAAAATGTGAGCAGCGAAATTTTGCCGTGCTTAAAAATGCGTCTTTCCAGTCCTTCTCCACAGGCAGCAGTCATCTTACTTTAGAAGAGAAAGGATAACAGCAAAATGTCTTGGGAGCTGGGACAGACAGCAGCTGTGGCAACGATTCAGTACATGATGTGAGAATTTTCTAATATCAAGAACTACTTACAAGTTTTACCCACAGACAGAGCCCTAAATTAAATTGAAAACTATTTTTGGGTGGTTGCTACAGTTTATGTATTTATTCAGAGATTCTACCCTGCTGTTACTAACAAAACAATTTAATAACTAATTATGAATTTCAGATCTTTATGTATCAACACAGTAAATAGCTTACTGTTGGCTTTACTTAGAAGTAAGCCTGCACTTTATGTCTCATGTTTAAGAGTGAATTTGTGATTTTCCAAATAGCTTTGTAGATAAATCCAATTCATAAATTATTTTTCTATTTCCATTAAAATCAGTAGATGCTCTTCCATTCATTTCAGGAGTAACAGCAGTTTTTTGTCATCTCCATATCAGTTATCAACTATATTTTCAATTTGAAATAAAGGAGTATTAGATCATTATTTACATGGTTCAGTTACAATAGTCATTGTACTGACCTTTCAATTCACTGTTGATTTCCATGGTAAAGGTTTATTCACTTTTAATAATTACTGTTTTCTCATTTATAGTGATCAAATTACACCTTGCATTTCCATTTTGAAAGGTAATTCACAACCACCCCACCTACAATGTACTTTCCCCATGAAATCTGATTAAAACAAACAATTGAATTTTGATTAATGCTTCCAGCATTTCAAAGGACCAGAACAGTAGAGACAGACGGTACAATTTTGAGGCAGTATAAGTACTAGATGACCTCAAAGGCTTGAATAACAAATAGATTTTCTGAATTTCAAATCACATTATAGCTGTGCTGTGAAAAATTGTCAGTTTGCTTAGCAGCTGATCCATATTGTGTCCGTGCAGGACACTGTTGTCACCTAAGATATCAGCAGGTCCTGTGATTGTACTTTGTACACAAGAAGGCAGAAATTACGCAAGTTATCAAAAATGTAGCACAGTCGTTATGGCTTTTGTTTTCTGCAGTTGTAAAATGATTTATATGGATTAACTCTGAACTATAATTGTGCTTTCTAACAATGCTGGTTTAGGCATACAGAATAGTGTTCCTACACCATGGTATAATTCTCAAATATTCTCTTATGACCTTGTGACAAATAACTCAGAGGCAAGCATATAAAAAATGTAGACCTATAAAATATGTGCATGACTGTTGTATGACCTATAAACATGTTAAAATTCACTCTAAGGAGGTGGTACTTAAAAAGTGAAATGGAAATTTTCAGTAGAACTGTCAGAAAATTGGTGTGGTACTAAAGGTACACAGACATGAGGTAATATTGGCTCCCAGATCATATTGCTAATCCAGAATACTTTGACATGAACGACTTTTAGATTAGTCAAAGTTCTTGTTCCTTCAGGGTAATAAGTACCAATAGAAATGTGTAGTTTTCATATCCACTATGGAGTGTTTTGGATTCAAAACAAAAATAAGACATGATTATATTAGTTTATGTATCAAACACAATCAAGATTAAGTATAAATTTAGATTAAACTAAACAAAAGTGAAACAGTAAACGTGTCTCTTATCTGTAGTTACTGGTCTTGTAAGAACCTTGTAGA
Organism: Dasyornis broadbenti; assembly: GCA_013397935.1. Classification (NCBI taxonomy): domain Eukaryota; kingdom Metazoa; phylum Chordata; class Aves; order Passeriformes; family Dasyornithidae; genus Dasyornis; species Dasyornis broadbenti. Next base: position 2,213,783 of record VZRN01003464.1, on the reverse strand, counting down.
GAACCTTGTATTTTTCTGTTGAATCTTTTTTAGTTTCATCCCCTGCACGAAGCAAAACCACAGGCATTTTGCCATCACATTTTGCACCACAATGCACTGGAGGAGAAAACACACATATCAGAAATTCTAGAAGACAAACACACCAACATTTTTATTATTTATCTTTTTTACTTCATTAGCATCTCTCTGTTCCGCAGATATTTAAATATGCTATGAAGAATTTCACCTGAATGGTACTGTATTTTTACCCAGGCTTGTCTTTTGGACAGCAGTCTTTCCAGATGGAATGATTAATAAAAGTTGGCTTTGGGGAAAAAAAAGAAATTCCTTTACTTGGAGCAAATCTACAGATCTTGAGAAATGGCTACAATCCGGTCATTCTGTAGGTCCCAGGCAATTTTTGCACTCTTATAATCCCTAGCTTTGAACACTTTTGTTGGGCTTCCATTGCAAGATGGTGAGTGATAAAAAGCAAACATGATGGACAGTAGACAATATTTTTTTCATTAATCCTCATGTAAGCTCCTATCAAATATCTTAATCTCAAACTATTGCAAAGATTGAGAGATTCCTTAAACAGACCTACAATGGTACCAATTCATACTGAAAGGAGTGAAGTTCTGAACTTATTTTTTAAAAATCTATATTGTTCACACATTTCTTCATCATGTAACCATTTTAAATGGAAAAAAAAATGTAATAAAATAAGAAACCAAGGAAAAAAAGGAACTGAATCTGTTCAGCTGGAAGCTTTGGCCAATCATATACCTGTGCAAAAGTGAACATATGCTACTGGTAGCACTAGAAAGAAATTTTTTTTTTCTTCTGCATGTATGGGAAATTTTAATAAACTTAAAAGTAATTGATGTGCTTATTGAAAGAGTTGAGTCCCATTTCTCATTTTTTGGATTTTGATTTGTTGTGTCGTTTTCCACAATATTTACTTTGAATGAACACCAGATAAAACAAGAGGAGGCCACAGGGACAATAAATATTGACAGACGTGGTATAGTGTATTTTGGAAAATTTGGTGGCTTTAAGAATTTATACTGATCTTGGTGCAAAGTCAGCAGTATCAAGCATAATGAATGGCATGAAGAAACATCTGCTCTCTTCATCCTCTGTGATACTGCAAATTCTTGAAAACTGAGCATCATGTACCTTCCCTGCTGAGACAGAAGCCTTCCTTGAGTTCACTGTACTCATTGATACCCTTCAGAAAACTTCAGTATTGAGCCACTACCTTTTACGAGGAGGTTTCAGCAAAGAAGACAGAAAGGAGTTAAAACTGATGTCAGGCTAAAGATCTCTGTGGAAACTTTGTTAGCTGTTCAAGGTGAAATGGCATAGCTGCTTTTATAAAAAGAAAACTTCCGTTCAGCATCCCCTGACTCTGCTGTGGTTCTCTATATCTGCCTTGAGGTTCTGTGTATCACCAGAGGGAACTTAACACTCACTACTCCAGCAGTAATCACTGTGCCTCTGTGGATAACAGGAGAGAGGTGGTGAAAACAATCTAAACAGACCTTAAACCCCGGAATGTTTGCTGTCATCTTTTGGTGTACTTGTGCAAGCTCGTTTGCATGTATATGCACATGGGTATGTACATATATACGTTTATAGGTACACACGTAGGTACCTATGCGTGCGTGTGCATACACAGATACAAATACACACAAACACAAGGAACCAAATCAGACTGTAGACTGCAGAAAAATTGTGTGGTTTCCTACTCTGAAGGAGATGTAAAGTATCTCGCAGCACGAATCACAAAGTTTGAACAAAGGCTTTCCATGGAGTAGCTTAATGTACTAAAAATCCACACTCTTATCTCTTAGCTCTAGACCCGTTTGTGTCCCCATATGGGAGAACTATAATTTAAAGAACATGGTTTGTGCTATCACTTCATACAGCCATTTGAGTGCTGTGAAATATCTGGTAATTTTGAGTGAAATATATTACGATCCGGATGTCTTCTCGTCTAAGTGGTGACATACTCTTGCATATTGTATGATCTGGAGGTGTACAAGCGAGAAAGTTGCAGAGCTTTGGCAGGACTGCTTTGTAGTAGAGTAGGTTCAGGAATTTGAGAGTCATATTCCAAATGAAGTGTGGATTTCAGTCTGGTTTCTCACATCTCATATGTATTTTGAGCTCTCTATTTGAAATAGATACACTTATGTTTACAGAATCGAATAATCATTGATGAAAAGATTTGAACCTCGGCTTCCCAAGGTTTTGCAGGGTGCCTTAGCTATTATTAAATGTTTTAGCTCTCTAATTATTTTTCTGATTGCAGTTAGAAACTCCCATCGTTAGTTCAGAAACTCTTCTTTATTATGTTTGCGCTGAAACTTGATCTGCAGAAAGTTTAAATTTCAGCAAATTGACATTTCTGCTGAAACCCACCCCCACAAACTTCATAAAAGAATTTCTGACAACTTTAATCTACAAAGTAGAGTTCAGAAAGAGACACACATTTACAGCCTGTCATAGAGGTTACGTAGGGAGTTCCTTTATTTAAAGATTATAACATTTAATTTTATATTATACGTGTAATTTAGAATTCAGAATGAAATACCACAGTGATAAATAGAAATCTGTACAGAAATGGCAACAGGAGTGAATGACAGGAAGAGGTTAAATGGTAAGCTGACACTAATTTTCCACCACATCCTCTATGTGTTATAAAAAGAAAATTCATCACCAAGATAAAATCATAACACAAAGGATAAGGCAGGTAATACAAAAGGTGAACCAAAATTCAGTGACAAAGTTCAGACACCTTCCCACTTCAACGGGAATTTGATGCGAAATTCAACAAACATATCTTTAATTGCTAGTATTTAAAAGATTTTAGTCACTGACAAACTCTTGATCATTCACTGAGGACAAAATTCTTCACCGACTACACTTGTTATTTCTGTTAATCCAAATTGGGTTTCAAGGCTGTCACTGCATAAATTCTCAGTCCCAAGGGCTGGGAAAATAGTCTAATTCTGTTTTTATTTAACCTTGTATAAAAGTACATTTTGTGATACTGATCCAACATTTAGCAATCATTCGCCTTGTACTCAGAGTTCCTGCAGGCTGTCACATTGCAGGAAACAGCAGAAGAAACACAAATCAGCTCAGATAAAATTATTCAGGCTCGTTATTAATTGTCAGTAGTGTGACCTGGCTCACTTTGTGGCTCACAAAAGCTGTTCTCCCTGTGGTTTATGCAGACACAGGATAAGTGCTTGCCTTTGCTTCTGCCTGTACCTTTGCAGACATTAGGAAAATTCTTCAGCTTGTTGTTTCTTCCTTTCATAGAAGCATAAATAATGTACTGATACAGGTAGGGTGGTGTTCTGTTAGGATTAGTGTTATAAGTAGGTGGCAAAAATAATAGATGGTAAAAATAGCTGATGCTATCAGGTAACGTCAAATTTATTGCAAGGATGAACAAATATATGTCTAGACAGGGGGAAGTTATACACTGAGCAGAAAGAATAGATGCAGGATTTTAGAGAATCTCACTTTCTCCCGACACAACCCATCAGCTGAGATTTGCAATCAGATCTTGGCAAATGTAACGATGTTTTTACCAGTTTTCTTTATCAAGCAAATATTTTTTTACAGAAAAATCTAAAGTTCAATTAAGAATTTGCTGACCAAGACTTTTATAATTCCACTCAATGTGGTAGATTATGAGTATTTTGTTTTTCTGTACTCTACATTATGACGCATCATAGTACAATGCCAAATTAATCAAAACTTAATTATTTAGCATGCAACTCCATAGATCTGAATTCCAAGATGGCAAAAGGTTGATTTCTTTTATTTCAACTTGTTCTTTCGGGCAATCGTCACTAAAAGTTAAGCATTTAAACACTTGGATGAGGTTGCCATTCAAAATTTAAAAAAAATTTACCAGTGGAAGAAATGTCTGCCATCTCTGACCAGCCAAAACTTTATTCACCTCGTATCAGGTGCTGCTCTTATAGTTCATTCTGTTCATTGCTAAAACAACTTGTTTTTCTCATATACAACCATTTGTTAGGACTCAGCATTGTTTGGAAAGGGTTACACAGGTTATGTTGTGTCTTTGACATGTCTAAATAAATCTAAAAGTTTCAGGAGGGCTAAGCTAAAGACTCCATGTATGCAAATGCTGAAGACGCTTGACCCAGTACTCTGAGGTTCCTAAAACACTGCACAAGTTTGCACACTGCCAGGGAATGGCCCACACATTCCCTTTATCCCTTATGGGATAAATTGTAACAGTATTTCATTTTTCTCTTTTCATCTTTTGAACAAAGGTGTCACCCAAAGTCACAGTTGGAGGACTGGTAGAGGATTTCATCAGTTGGAACTTCCTTGGAAAAGAAGTTTTTCTCAGACTTAGGGAAAACTGAACTTTGAAAGGGGAAAATGCCTGCATCCCAAACGTTCCTAAAAGTTAAGTAACTTCTCCGACATTTTTGGTAAAATAGAAAATCCCCTTTCAAAGCCATCAAATTAACTGATGATAATGATATACAATAAAATTTCTAAATAAAAATAAGCATTTTTAATTTAAAAAGACTGTTCTCCCAGTAATAAACTTTATGATGGTCATTTTCAAAACTTAGCACATGCATGTATTTCTTTGAAAAGGACACCTAAAGCCACCTCTTCTCATAGTTTTCAGATGCTATTTTCAGTGCCATTTTCCAATAAAAAAAGAAAAAAAGAAAATATTTCCAAACAACACTAATTAATATATCTTACCTTACCCAGCAGTCCTCTTGCTAGATACATTTCCACTGTCTGGCCCTTCCTTTTTTAGCTTTGATTTGAACTTGGGGACTATGGAAGATGTATTTGAATGTGGATAAACTTGAATAATGATCCTTCCTCACTGTACCTGTCTTTACTAAGTATTTTAGTATCAATTAAATCTTAAGTGGTTTTCTGTTTTGTTTTGCTTTGTTTT
>VZRN01003464.1:2175685-2208699 GCA_013397935.1 Dasyornis broadbenti | reverse complement strand
TTTTTTTTTTTTGTTTTTTTGTTTTTTTTTCCTTTAGATAATATATATTCAATGTGATTGTATAAAGTAAGCTATATATATATACAAAAATCTCTTTTGGGAGTAGTTCAATGATCACAGTGCTGAAAATCTGATACACTTGATCTAAAGTACTTTTAGTATATATATTACTTGAACTTCAGTTTCCTCTCTGAAGGTCTACAGCTCCATGACTGTGAGGGTGACATTCTTGGAAAAGTCTGTAATTTCCCTTGGCACCAGGCTTCATTTGTTCAAAATGTTTCATCCAGTGATGCCTTCCTTTCACCATCAGGATTCTGATGTCTTCTGACACTGGTGATGATGGCAGAATAAATTCTGGGGGTCTCTCCTTGATTTATTGCTTCAATATCATATTTTTCCTTTAACATTCATAGCTGTCCGTAGCAGAAAATCCTTGCATTCAACTCTGTGTATTCTTCTTTATAGCCAAGCAAATGGCTTAAGATGAAATAAGAATGGGATCCTAGCTTCTTCCCTGCTTTATATTACTTTAGAGTTTCAGTTTATCTTCACATTTGTTGTTTTGATCTCTCTTTATTTCTTACTTCTAAGTTGAAACAAAAAAGCTGTATCTGAAATTCACCTTTTCTTAAAGGATTCATGCCTCTTTTGCCAAGTAAAAGAGCTGAGATGTTAAAATAATTTTATGTGCATCTTCATAATCCTGTTCTCTACAGGTCACAGGTATATATAAAGAGACTATATACCAGGTAAAAGGCCTGGGCAAGAACTTTGAGGTGAAAGACGATAAAGTAAAGGAAATAGTGGAGGATGGGAGATATCAAGGATGAAGTAAGGGCATGTGAAGACTGACTTGGACAAATTGTAGTTCAGAGTGGGACTGCAAAAATATCTAGCCATCACTTCTCGTCTCTTTTCCCAAGCAGCCTATAGCTATAGGTCCTCCAGGCTTTCAAAACTGGCCCTGTTGATGAAAAACAGCAACTATCATCAATCATGCTGATTTGAAGTCAAGTACAGTGAAGTAGGAGCCTTCCCAAAAATCTTATGGCTACTGCATCAAAAGCTACAATAAACATGTGTATGGACATGTGCAATTCATCATTTAAAATAGCTAGGGTACCTCTGGTATGGGTAGCTAAATAAAACAAACATTCTCAACACATAAATGGAACATACCCAAGTGGATGTGTTTATTTTAAAAGGAAAATTATGACTATTCCCATCAGTATCTTTGAAACCATTTTGATAATACTTTATCCAGTTTGTGATTATAATTGTTACAGTTAAAAATAATGTCCTAGAGGTCACTGAGAATTCAGCAATTAAATGTTCAACCTTACTTCTATTCACACTGGAAGTGAAAAATTTATCATGGTAGCACATTAACTCCAGCTGTAGAACCTAATTTCCCTGAATGCCTAGAGAATTTCAATGACAGTTTCAAGAGAAGTAGTACCTGTGGAAGTAGGGTATTGAGAGACTACTTAGAATTATCAGTTATATCATGTTAATGTATTCATCTGAGGTTTAAATGTTTGTAATGGGTGAATTTTGACAATATAATCTACTTATTTATTTTCCACTTTACCTGACAGTTAAGAAGACTGATATACAACTATATCATATCAGCTGCCTGTTGATTTTTTGAAAGAGTAGTCTAAATATAATAAAAGAATTTGAATAGTAATCCAGAACATTAAACCACAAGAAGGTTAAACTCTACAGAATATGTTAAGTGGATCCTCTTGTGCAGTCACAAAGCAGTTGTTTCCCTGGTTTTTGGTAGTGCTCTCTGACACAAGGCTGAAACCAGTCCTTCAGACCCACTAGAGCAAATGCAGGATCTGAACATGAAAGAAAGCTAACAAAGATATGAAAAACATCAGTGTTGTTTAAAATAAATATTTTAGTTCTTGACTTCTAGCAGAGAGTTGTGTGCTGTTTGAAAGTCAGCTTATTACTCTTTTATTTGAGTGAAATGCATTGCACTAAAGAAAGAAATTATATGAAGTATGAAAAATGCACTCAAAAAGCGAAAGATGAAAAACAGGGAAAAATTAACATAGTGTAACATTAACCTGTGTAGCAGCCAGTCATAGAGGTAATTCATCTATTCAGTATACATGGTCAAATAATGTATGTTTGTTTGAGATCCTTTTGTCATTTAAACACTTTGTGGTTTTACTGAATATATTCCTAGGCAAAAATACTTTGCTTTGTTCTGTAGAAAACAGACCATTTTTTGGACATGACTTTCTAGTATAAGAAAGAGGAAACTTAAAATAAAGGGAAAAGTATGCACCCTTATTTATAAAATAAACGGGAGGGGAAGGTTTGAATGTCATTCAGTACAAAATTAATTTATCACACTCTTGATGTGCGGTTCATATCATCTCAAACTCCTAAGAAAGGAAAGAAATGGTTTTCCTTTTCCCTCTTCCTTTAAACACTATTGTTGTAATCCTATTTCCATCAGATATCAAGCCTTTTTTGTTGTTGCTTTTGTGTTCAGCCATTTCGTCAAAGCAGCTGGAGGACAAAAAGTGCCTGCTTTCCGTCCTGGAAATACATCTCTAAACCTCCTTTAAGGGTGAAATATGTGTACACTTGTAGGCTGGAGGGTGTCAGAACCAGGAGTGGAAACAGGACACAGGGAGTCATACATATTCACATGCATTTTTATTATCTCCCTGTCTGCGTGGTGCTCACTGTGCTGGTGTACATGTTGCCCCGATGTCTTTGGGTCATTAAAACGACAAGTCTGAAAAAAATCAGAGCTTTTCTCTTTATCTGACACATGCATTTCTCTAGGGTGGATAATTCTCTTTCTTTGCAGGCAGAACCATGAGGCCAAGGCATTCTAGCAAATGAGAACAAAACATGAACTTGGGCACATAAAGAAGTTTTGAGTCTCCTGGCATTAAAACAAAAGGCTGGTATGGTAGGATGAACATGTAATATAGAGGTTTGGTTTTGGTTTGGTTTTTTCTTTTATCTTTAAATAAACAACATTATAACACAAAAAAATGTCTGATTGAGAGAAATTTAATTCTTTAAGCTATATGTCATTCATAAAGTTTTCACACAGAAGTGCACCAAAATCCTTATCCTACATTTCTACAGCTCTCTTTCTTTTTAAATAACCATTGTGGGAGCAATTTTTTTGTTCATACACGTATTCTTAATGTCAAGATAGTTACCTCTTAATTTCTCTTTGTGGCCTTGGTTTCTTGTCCATGTACAGTGTACATTAATTTTCATGCAGATTTATCGGGAGAGAGTTGCCTGGAACAGTCAAACATGGACTGGCAAGCACAGCACACCTGACTGAGGGCAAGCATGAAGTCATTTCTTTGGAGCTGCCCAGAACTATCCTCTCATATGTCTTGTGTCCTCCCAAATCAACATGATGTGTTCTGGAGTGGCCTGTGGTCCTGAGCTGAGAGAAGTATTACTTTTGCACACCATGGGGTCCTTCTGCTGGGTTACAGAGCAGCCGTGACTACATTCTTTTAAAACTTGTTTTAAATTTAAAAGATTTAAAATAAAGTGCTAAAATAAAAATGTTAAAGTTTCAGAATTAAAAATTGCTCAAAAATATATTTTCAAGAAAATTTCTCTTGGAAGGACTAGTGAAGAGACTTTTGCTCACCTCAAGGTTTGCCACTTTCATAGCCCAGCACCTGGATTCCTTGGTCTTGTGAACCCTTTTATGGCTTGATTTCCTACACACTTCTTTTGTCACTGGTTTCCTAAAAACAACGTAACAAGGAAATCTATGATATTTAGTTCTTACAAAGTAATGATTTAGTAGGTAAATAAATGTTCAGGGAACTGTACTGTGCTGTCTATACCAACCTACTGAAAAAGGTATTTTCTTATACATATCACTACAGAAACGCACGAGTTTCTGTACTCCAAGCCTTTTGACAAAACTGAGGTAAAAATAACCATCTGAATTACTATCTATCTAATCCCACACATCAAAACACTAGTAAGACAAATATGAATAAATCTTATGCCTTTGTGCAACAGAATATGTTCACTTCGTGGCACTCCATGTAAATAATTTTTAATATAAATTTATATTTTTATACAATAAATCTTTACATATATGTAATATACAAGTAAAAAAATGGAGTGTGGAAAGTTTTTAAATGCTCATGGGGCTGAGATCACCACCTCCATGAAGGAGCTATGCTATCATACTTTGCATTTACTTGATGCTGCATCCTACACTAACTTCATTAAGAAAAGGTGAAAAAACAGAGAAGGACTTCATATCTTCATTAGATAGGACCTATATGGTAGAGAAATATGAAATTTAGAATTTTTGTATATATATATATACATACCATATATATGTGTATATATATATAATAAGTAAAATATTATTTATGTGTCTCCTGCTCATATTACATGGAAAAGCTCTTCGCTTCTCAAGTAGGAGCTTAGCCACCAATACTTGGTCAATCTCAGCACCCTTCCTCTCCCTGTTGCTGAAAGGGCTGTTTCTACATTTTGTTTTGACAGCCACTGGATCAATCCTGTAATATACAATACTTAGCGCAACAACAGGAGGAATGGACTTCCCTTGGTAAGAAGACACCTTGCAGAAAAGATACTTCACAGAGAATATTGATATTAATAATCAGTTTCACAGATAAATGAATTCAACCTAAGAGGTACAAAGGAGAATAAACACATCTTGGGAATGTCTCTTCATTGGCACCGTACCTTTGGCTTCATAAACATGAAGCAGCTGAGGCAAATACTAGCCCATCTCCCAATAGTCATAACCCTGCCAGTAATGTTTATCATCAGTTCTGCCTCCAGGAAGGAATCTGATCGATAAAACATATTTTTTAACTGCTTGCTTAACACAGTATGAACAATGCCATTTAGCACTTACATCTCAGCTTGTGCTTGTGCTTCTGCACACACACTGACTAATCAATTAAAACAAAAGCAGGAAAACCTTGCTTTCTCTCTGTCTAACTGTTGCATTAACAGCAGAGTTTTTTAACAATTCAGTTTAATAAACTGAAAATATCTCCACTAATGCAGCTTGACTCGTACCCTTGCTTTTATATATTTTATGTATGTGCATGTGCTTGTAGTAGTACTCTGTCCACACAGTATTCTGAACACTAATTTAACAGCAAAGTCACTTACAAAGCTCTGATCCTTGTCTCAGAGCATTCAGGGATGTGTACAATTACATCTCAGTGACTAAATGTCACAGACATTGTGAAAACAGTGAGGCAAAGAAATCATTGATAAGAATACCCTGATTGGAGCAGAACAGATTTTCCTGTAATGGAAGAGCAATGAAATAATTTTAGCAATGAAATAATGTTTTAAAATGGAAAGAACTCTTCCTAGATGCAGGAAAAGGTCTTCAATATCGTGAAAAAGAAGAGAGGAAAGAAAAGACATCTCTAAAAGGAGGAATCCAGTGCCATGTCTTTGGAGAAACAGCAAGGTTGAAGGTCAGCCTAACCTGTGACAGTCTGCCATGGATCTGCAGGTGACAGTGCCAGAGTACAGTTAACTATCAATAACATAGAGCTGAGCATGGCCGAGGTGTGTGCTGTAAACCTCCTTGGAGACCAGCTAGATGGTGTAGAAGTAATCATTTGAAAAGAATATCCAGATTCTCTTAATTTAAGGAGTGATCCCTCAGGCCTCTTCTCCTGGAGTAAATCTTAGTGAGAGTCCTACTGAATGTCTGTCACCAGCCCTTACCTGGATACCAAGAATCGATCATACAAGTACTTTAAAAGAAGACAATAATTGTTCAAGTAGTGTGGTGTTAACCCATGCAGATAAGGAAAAAGAATGGTCCCATAAGTAATTAGAGAATTATTTTTTCTTCGTTATTATTTTTCATGCTTAACAAACATTTTTAAACGACGTATTGAATTTTAACTTCATATGAATTCCTTGGTGGATTTTGTGCTTAACAGAAGAGAAGAGAAAACTTCATGCTCAATGAACTTATCAAATTCTGGTTTGAATTGCTGATAGAAATTGTTAAATGCTTTAAATATGCATGCCAATACCTATGCTCTTTCTCTTGCCCCGGAGATAACAATTTTCTTGCTTCTCAGTACAATGGGTATATGTGTGCAACCTTTTTAAAGTGTTTCCCAAAGTGAGAGCACAGAAAACTTTAGGCCAGTCTGACCATGATAGTAGCTCACAATCCTCAGAGAAAATTCATAGTTCTACATCTCTAATTCTTTAGTGTAGACCCCAGCTGCCCTAGGGCAGACTGAGTACTCCAGTACATCTCATCCTATATGTTTTGAAAGAGCGCTGCTAAAGGAAACAAGTTTGGCATTTAAAGTAGTGAAACGGGAAAACAAATACTGGTGAATGCATGTTTCAAGAAAGGAAAGCTCAGATTAAGTCAGGACAGTAAAATCAATGGATGGCTGGAAGGTGGACTTTAAATGGAGAACAGTAAAAATGAATAATTTTCAATATTAAACTGTCTTCCATCAATATGTCAATAACTGTTGCCAATTCAAAACCAAAATGGCAGGCTTCTGTGGATTACCTATTACTAACATTACAATAGAGAGCAGGAAATAAGCAGAATGTGTCTGTGAAAAGTAAGATTGAGGCATTAGGCAAAAAAGTGTGTTTCATCACTCAGTATTTTTGACATTGTTATTGAGTGTATTGCCATTGTTCCTACAAGAGTCATGGACCAGGACACCACTGTGTAAATTGCCATTCAGTTTTACTGTGGTAAACATCTGAAAAGTTGGCTTGTTGTAGTGATTGCAGAAAGTGCTTCCTTTCTGTGTTGTTCCAGAGCGCTTCTTCCCCTGTGGACTGTGTATGAACTCACTAAGATATTTCAAATGCTCATGGCAACAGCTAAAGCAAAGGATCATGGAATCATAGAATAGTTTTGGTTGGAAAGAAGCATATGTGCATTTTATTAAAGGTCTAAGATTTTACCCAGCATTACCCTTTCATTACCAGTGAAAATACTTAGTGCTTCAAATACTACTAAGCATAATCATTATCCTTTAATTCTGTGTAGTGCAGTAAGTTCCCAAAACTACTGGCCTTGGCATAGTCCTCGTACATGCAAAAGACCAATATAAATTGGGGACAAAAATCTGAGTATAAAATCAAGATAATCTTTACAGTCGCCTATTATTACAAAGAGTTTTTAAAATATATTATGGGTGTCAATGCAGTTTAAGATATTTACTAAGTACCATTTTTGTAAAGCCATTTGTTTTGGGTTAATCTCCTGACAATGGAAGATGGGAAGGGAGTAAAAAGGAGTGGTGAGGGAGTTGCTAATTCTATTGGCCAGCAAATTAGTAATGAAAAGTCAGGTTACAGGAAGGAATGAATATCCATTTAATGTATAATTAAATATCCCTTTTAAAAAAATCAAGCAGATATAATACCAACAAAAGGAAGCAGGAATTGTTTAGCACAAAATATGCTGAATGAAATGGAGATTCCTTTGATGTGAAGAAATGAAACAGATTTCTGAAATCGCATTATCTCAGACTGAAAGGAAAAGGCCTCCTCCTCAGCACACTGAAATGTAAGAAATTTCAAGAGAGGATAACAACAAAGACTAGAATAAAACCGAAGTAAAGTCTATCTAAGGATATAACAGTGAAGGATTATAACATAAAGAGACAGTCCGGAGCTGCAGACTGTAATACATCTGAGAAGAATTGGAGCTTCTGGTTTTCTCTTTGCTGGTGATTAAAGCTCACAAAAGTAATACAAATAAAAATGTAAGAATAAAAAAATACAAGTATGAGGCAGGAAGAGATACGGTTGCAAAAGGAGTAAAGAATGGTTCAGAACTGCAAGTTTTTTCAATATTTTGTTTATTGTGATTGAAATTATATTTCTAGCCAATGTGAAATTTCATACCTACACATGTACACTAATATATATGTATGTATGTAGTTATAAAAGGTAAATGCAGACTTTTGCAATAGTACTTGTAGGAAATATACTTTTTGTCAAGATACAAAATTTCTAGATAATCCTTGAATGCCTTCTGGGACAGCTGTACTCTTCTGATCCTGCAGTGGTTACGAAATTAACTGTAGGACGTGCTGTGAGGTGTGTTTGTTTTGCCAGATACTTGAGAAGAATAAGAGTTGTTCTGTTGTTTTTTCTTCATCTGGCTGTAGTCTTGTCTGAGATCTAAAAATGGCTTCATGAATCACCTTTCCCAGAGGCCAACAGAACATCCTCAGGCTGAATCTTTTCTCTTGTCTCCTACAGAAGATATCTTCTGGAAAAATATTCTACCATGGGCCTAAGACTTTAGCCTTCTTCTGTTCTCCCTTTCTTCCTTTCTTTCCTCTCTTTTCTTTCTTTCCTTTTTTTTTTTTTCTTTGAAATAATCAGCGTTTAGTGCCTTCCTAAGCATATAGCCAAAGGCAAAATAATTAACCACTGTGAAAATTCATGTGGCAGGGTGGCAGGTATTTATTAGAAAACTAAAGTCAGAATAGAATATAGAAGAAGAGCAATAATTTGCTGAACAAGTATTAAAATTAAGATGATTGGTCAATTATTTTTCAAAGACTAACTGCATAATACTACCTTCCTTGAAATTCTGTGACAGTGTGATACCTTCTTAAGACAGAGCAAATTAGCATTTCCAGGGCAAGGAAGGAATAACAAGAAACTTTCTGGTGTTAAAAGAATTCTAAAAGGTTCTTCTTAAATGACTTTTAAAAGTTTTTAAAATTTTAACTTGAGTACGATTTAAGTGTCTTAATACTGTTTCTTTGTCTAAATATAATTTCCTAAGAGCTTCATAGAAAGGGTTTTTCTAGGGTTGTCACTAGTTCAACATGTGCTCTGTGTATTTTGGGCCATCTTCACTGCTTAAAACTGAAGCAAGACTTTTTTTTTTTTTTTTTTCTCCAGATCTAAACATATTACATGCCAGATCTAAACATAATAGAAACAAAATATCATTAAGCCTAAATTAAACTTCCTTTAAGTCTGTGAGCAATATGACTACATCAACTGGTTGGAAAGATGTTGCAATTTTTCCTCACTCTTTTGTGAGGGTACATAATAATCAAATTTACTGTAAATGTTCACTTCATTACCTGAAGTATGGTGATCTTCCTTTCATTCTTTATAAAGGTTGTTTTGCAGTTCTTAGATTTTTTAAAATTCTACTGCTTTGAGTCATCTAATAATTTAATATAATTTATAAAAAATATTCAGAGCACATCCCTCTCATAGAATTTAACCAAACTGCCTAAAAGAAGCAAATTCCCATCCGTGTTCCTAATTGATTTTCTCCTTTCAGGTATTAGAGAACCAGCTTAGCTTTGTTAGGGTGCAGCATTTCCAGTAGGTATGAACTCGCTTTTTTATTCCTGACTTTCCAGAAACCACAGGGCAGTATTTGGCACAGCACTAAATTTCATACATGACAACACTGTCTTTGGAATACGTGTGGAAGGAGATCTTCCTTAATGGGAACACACATACCCTTTAGGCACAAGATCCCTTGTGACTTTTTAAAGGAGATTATTTCTGATTATTTTTGAGCTCTTTTCTCAAACATTCCTGAACCTAAGATATCCTTTTTGTGTTCTTAGTTCCTGGAAAAATTATTATGTATTTCAAATGAGCTTTTTTACACTTTTAGGATTGAGGAATTGGAATTTAATTATGCATATTGCAGTAAAGAAGAGAGAACTTATTCATGAGATGAGTGCAGAGGGTGAAATAAGCAGGAATCCAAGACATGTTGTAGGTGTCAAGATATTTGCACACTGTGATTGCAGATTAAGACACTTATTTAGAAATTAACTAAAAAAACCCAAACAAACAAACAAACAAATAAACAAAAAAACAACAAACAACTGTTTCTGTTTTGGAGCTTCTAGAACACAGTTTAAATGAAGACATTCCACTCCTTGTCTCTTGCTGTGTGTATATAAATGTATCTACTTATCTATATTAACTATATATATCAGAAGTCATCAAGGATAGCAGGTGGAGATGAGTTTCCTTGACTTTTACATCATTAGAGTTTTAATTTTACATTGAAACCTTAAATAGAAGTGGTTTTAATTGTTCTCTTTCATGGGGTTTACTCCAGATATTAGGGCTTCCATTGACACTGACATTTTCAAATTTCTAATGTTTTAATTCCCTCACTTGCTTAGAAATTAATAAAGAAAAATAAATTACTATCTTTAATTCTTAAATTAAAAAGCAAAGAACTAAATACTAAAGACAAGAATATCAGCTTTCTGGGCCAAGTGTATCTGAAGTTTACAGGTTTTTCATGTTAACTAGTAGCACTTTACAGGTTGGCAAATTTCTTGACAATGTATCGAGCCTAAACATATAACACCTAAGTTAAAAAAAAAAAATATCTTGAAGAAAGGGATATCACATGGAAAAAAACCAAAAACCACCAGAACCGAAAGGTAGTAATGAGATTTTCAGGTTTTGGCCATCACAGATTCATGGAGAGACAAGAGTCTTTAAGAGCTGTGACAGTAGCAGGAATGTAATAACCACTGAATAAAATACAGTGGCGGTTATTTGGCGTTAATAGGATTCTACTTTTGTGAAACATGCTGGGAGATTTAGAATAGGCTACAAAGAGAGACAGAATGACACAAATTGGATTTAGCTACTAGTTTCATATGAATTTATGGGAACAATAAAGCAGGTGGAGTCACACTTGACAGTTTTAGGGGATTGAAACAAGGGAGTTCCAAGGCAAAAGCTATATAAAACATACAGCTGGAAGGACAAAGTTCACAAAACAACAATAGAAAAATGTACACTTCCAAAAGGAGATTGCAGCATTTAATATTGCATTTTTTCTTAAAGTCATTTACAGAATTTTTTTCTTACACCACAGGTCAGTACTATTAACATTTTTTATAAACAAATTGACCACTAACCTCTGTCAATTTTTTTGAACACCGCTTTATCACTTACTGCTGTTACTTGTTATTTTATAATGCTGATAAAATGAGACAGCATGCCATTGGCATGTATTTACTACTTTGCTATAATAATCATGGCAAAATAATTAGGAAGTTTGTTATGCAGACTAAATAAAGAAGAAAAAACTCAAACAAAAGAAAGCAGTAGCTATTTCTTTATCATGGATTTCTTTATAAAACAGACCAATAAATTTCTCTGCTATTTACCACAAAGCATCAACAGAATGCCTAATGGACGACCTGAAAGAGTGGTAAGTAGGTGGTAAGCAGCAGCGTAGACAAGAAACAAAAATGTGTGAAGAAGTCTAAGATTTTATCCAAGACAACATTTTTCTAAACTTTAAAAATAAACAATGAATTATGAAATATCTGGAATATACTAGTACTAAATTCAGGATTTTCTGGAATAAATATTGAATACTGAAAATAAAGTAGAAGAGGTTAGAAATTATGGAAGATTTTGTACAAAACAGATTTTTCTGTAGATTTATTGCTTGCTCTCTTTACTTTGTTACATTCTTTGAAACTTCCAGTATTACTGAGTGGACTGTGCAGTAACACAACAGCATCCATACAAAATACAGAATCCACAGTTTTACTAAAATTTCTGCATAAAAGGCTTTCAGACCACCTTATGATGATGCAGGAAAGCTTATTTAAAAGAAATAGAGAAGGGTAGAGGAGAAAACAGGTATAGAAAAACTGTTGGTTGAAATATTACGACATGCACTTAAATGACAATGCACTGATTATTGTGTATAGGATTGCATCAGCACAGGGATCTTACACTCTATATACTTGAACCAAGAAAAGCAAATATTTAATGGGGTATTCTAACACTCCAGGTCTAACTTTTAACTCAGTATATGTTACAGATTTCCTTCTTTAAATGAAGCTAGAGAAAATGAATATATATGTGTCCGTGCATGTGAAAAGAGATATAAAAGAAATATCTGTCGGTATTGAGTAGGTGGCTATGGGCATTTTATAATTATGAAATCCATTCACACCAGGCAGGTAGGTCAAAGCATTTCTATAACTATCTTTCTCCTGTCTTGTATTCATATTGTTTATGATTTGATACATTTTCAAGCCCTGACAGTAATATCAAATGTCCAATAAAAAGTTCATTATACATCTAAAATTAAATTATTTGAGTATTTTAAGGTGGGTAAAATTATATTCTCCCAAATTGTCTCATTACAACTGACACAAAACCTTCCCTAACCCTGATGCATTCAAACGATCCTATTAATGATGAGAAGCATGAAATTTGGTAGCTTTGGAGACCTTTTGACTTGACTGAAGATTATGTGTTAAATAATTCATTCCTGGTTGTCCTCACTTCTTTCCTGCTTTTAAGTTACACATGGGATTTAGCTGGGGTTTGTAGCTATTTCCTTCTTAATGACAAGTTACTCAGTAGGAAGATTTTTCCAGGCTCTCACAGCTTTGCCACAGGTATGCATCTGGGTGATTAGCTGGAGAAATGCATGATTGAGCCAAGATATTTGCATGAGTAGGTGGGAACCCATGAAGCAAATTAAACTGCTCCATTAGCTAAAGCCATTTTAAAAATACATATCACGAGGAGGAATACACTGTGTGCAAGGATTCAAAGCCAGTCAAGTGCTGTCATGTGGAAGGCAAAGATTAGGCATGTTAAGCAATGCAGGTTGTGTTTGTAGATTAAATGACAAGTAGACCTTAAAAACTGCAGCTGTTGGTAGCGCCTGAGACAAAGGAAAACTTGGAAGCTATATGAGGGCCATGCATGCTGTGTTTGACAGATTTGCTATTTATTACTTTTAATTTCATGAGCACAGGATTGTCTTTGCTTTTATTGTCTTTCCTGACAGTCAGATGTGATACATTGGCTCTGTACAGGCAGATATTCACAAAAGTAGCGTAGTCATTACAATGCTGAGCACTGCAACATTTCTGATTAGCAGCTCAACTCCTTGAGTGGGATAAAGAAAGTTTCCAGTGTTCTGGTACATTGAATAGATAAACACGTATTAGGCAGGGACTCATCAAAGGCAGAAAATATGCATCAAGGAGAAGCACACCTGAAGGTCTGCTTCATTAAAGCTGAAAAGCTGAACATAGCAGAAGACATTTTGATGAAGGATAGGCAAGAAACTGCAAAATACCTCTTTCCTCCTAATTCCCAGTTTCTTCTTTTTATTTTCCATCCTGGGAAAAGCAAATAGTGAATTAATTTTGATAAAGTCTTCTGTAATCTATCCTTTGTATCTGGAAATCAGAATTATATTTAATATATTGATAAAAACTCTATCATATAATTATGAAGTAGGTTCAACTGTATTCACAGTTATTCTTTGGGGCAGAAAATATTTGAAAGACTAAATAACAAGGAATTTTATAAGCTTATGACTAAAGCTATGATTTTCATTGACAGTCATCAAGACTGAATCTGTTTTTTAGCATATATTTAATTCCTCCATGTGAATATTGGCTGAAGTCTGATTTTTTTCCTCCACACTAAATTGGCACAGCGTGGATAATGCCATTATGAACCTGTATGCTTAAACACATACAACTGCATGTGTATTCAAACTTAGATCACATATTTCGTGCACTTTCATTCCTGGTGAGTCATGTTGCTTGACAGGTGAGTGGGTCCATCTCTAAGGCTGAAGAAAGCTTCTTTCCCCTTCCTATGCGAGGGGTTGTGAAGCAGGGCTCAAAATTTTGTCTCCTTAGGAGGAACAGCTCTGGAAGCCAGAACAGCCCTGGACTCAACAAGAAACCTCAGTGTCAAATGGGCTTGAGTGCACATAAATGAAAGTATGAGTAAAACATGAGCTTTGTATTCAATGTCCTTTAAGGGGAACTTTGTACACTTCTTAGGTTCAACAATCAAAGCTGACTGAAACGATTGTGATATACAGGAAATTTGCCCAATGCAAGGGAAGAGGTAAGTGGAGGTATTTTTAAATCCAACTCCAGTCAGCCAATAGTCTAAGGAGAAAAGCAGAGGTGTGTGGAATTTCTGAGAACAAAAGGATCCTTTTCCCACAGCTCTGTTCATAATTCAAGAAGGGGGTTAATAAACTGAAGAGGGCTCACAGAAAATCTGTGACTAAAGGAGTTTTTAATGTGCCTCTATTCTAAAAGAAAGAAGGATCTCTGGTTGTTTATCTTACCAAAGAGAAGGTTATAGGGCATGCTTCCTATACAGCAGAAGAAAATTGATAATAGAAGGGTCTGCAATCTACTGTACACAGACAAAACGAGATCCAGAATGAAGTCTGGCAAATGAACACAAGAATGTTAATGCATTTTTAGTGAACATAGTTAACCAAATGAAAAACTTCAGGAGAATTTTGATCAGCTCCATGTCAGCAGAAATAGAAACGGTATTTTTCTCAAGTATGTGCTTTACTTAAGTGGGAAGTATTTTGGGAAAATGTGTGACCTGATGTGCAAAATTTCAAACTGGAATCAATGAATCAATGTAGTCTCTACCAGATTTTTAATTTATGACTGGATATTGTGTAGCACCATGCTTGTTTTGTGATTGCTTTTATTGAGTCAAGATTTTTATTTTAGATTATCTGTGTTAATTTTTCTATATTGTGGATTCCATAGACTCAGGATTCTGAAATTTGTACATAGATTTGCTCCTGATAGATGGGCCACACAAAAAAAGAAATAAAATACAGATAAGCTGAATTTGAACCTTGAGTGGCCTTACAGAGCCTACACATAAGGAAATAGACCAGCAGAGCATTTTTATTAGATGGTATTTTAAAGTGCCAGCTCATAGGAAGTCATAGGTGTTAAAATTAACATGAACTTCTTTCAAAAGTACCAGAATAGAAACACCCCATGAACCAATCTTGTCTGGGATGAAATAATTATTGATCAGTTGTGTTCAAATCTTTGGTGAACTAGCAAAATAATTTTTGAGGTTTGTTGGAAAATCTTTTCTATTCAGGCACCATTTGACAATACGAAGTTATTCTAGGGAGCCCCATCTAGCTGTAATTCCTCACATTGTAAGCCATGTCCAGGCTACAGTTCCTAACACTGTTATCAGTGTTTTTACCAAAGTATCATGCTGCAGCATGTACCTTTAGAAAAATTGCAGCTGAGATGAGAATGAAATATGTAGAAGTAAATCCTGTAGCTCTTCTTTCTTCCTTTCCTGGCCAAAGAATATATCCTTACAACTTCCATGCTCAACTAAGGAATATGTAATTAGAAAATTTTGTCTGTGTCTCTTTTTTTGTCTTTTAAAAAAATTATCTTGAATATTCTACTCAGGAGTATATCATATATTTGCAAGTTCATTTTTAAATTAAATTTTACTAAGATGTGAAAGTGTGACTTTTGAATTTTCAGACATCTGCTCCCGATCTTATTCATACTAAAATGTTAATGTGACCACATAAACTTTCAACTGCGATATAGAAATTGTGCTTTCTAAACTTTAGTGAAAGAATGAGCACCTGATGTGTTCATGACTGTGTGTGCTTGCAGGTGCACAAACGTGTGTGTTTATGCACACAAACACAGAGTAAGATGCAGGTAATTTGGCATTTGGGCTCTGCTCTGCAATTCTTATGGTGTGGTAGGTGCACTGTATATTAATATTTGTGAGAATGTGGTATAATCTAGGGTCTGTAATGCCAGACGTGTCGCGGGCTTTGTGTTGAAGCGGGTCTTGTTTTCTCCATGCTTCTTCCCACTCTGCCAGGCTCATTTAAGGACCCCTGAGGAAATTTTCTCTGCTGAAAGTGGATAGTCATGTTCTAAACTGTCACTAATAAGAAGTATTTAAAATATCTTGAAGAAAGAAGGAGAAGTTGCCAGAAGGTCCGGTTCATCTTCCAGATGCTGTTGAGTCTTACGCATTCTGTCATCCAGTCCTTCCCACTAGGCCATTGCTACTGGATAATAACCTGATGTGCTGTAATTACTGTCTGTGATGGTGAATCCTGGTAGCCTTGTGTCACTTTCTCTGGCCTTTATGATGTATTCATATAGAGAGCTTATGTTGGGGTCTTTTTACATTTATTTCCAATGTAATATAGTGTAATGCACCTAAAATAATGCCTAAAATTGGGATTCTTCAGAACAGTTGGTAAAAATAATTAAAGTATAAATTACTTTGGAAAGTAAATGTGGATTGGGTTTTCCCCATGTTAGGATGAAAGATGGATGCTTTTTGAAAGAGTTTATCCTTGTCATAAATTGTCAACAAGGCGATTGTAGATGGACTTGATCTTTTCTGTCCTAGAACAACACAAAGGAACCTCCAGCCTGGAAGACATAGTTGCCGGAAAATCTCGTTTCAACTGAGGAATTTTCAGCTCAGAAATCAACACAACAGCTTCTAATTTTTAATATAGAGACAGCAAGAATGACCATAATAAAAGCAATCAATAATGTCAATGAAGAAAGCTGCCGTCGGGAAGAACCACGTGTCCTCATAGAGGTATGATGGAACTTCATTTATTGTTTGCATCAAGCCTGGTTTTATACACGTTCCAAGCAAAGCAACCATTGTTTATTGAAGCAAAGCAGGTATTGTTCATCATAGCAAAGCAGGTATTGTTCATTATTTTTAAAACTCCTTGAAACTGATACATCGAACAATTGCTATGTGTTTCATACATCCTGCTGTCCTACTTCTCACATCTTAACAATTACTACTTTCAATCAGCAAATTCCTTTCACATTCCGGAACATCTCTATCTCACCTTCACAAGTTGCCTACTATGTTTCTTTTCAGTCTAAACTAAATCAGTGTGCTCTTGTTCTCAGCATACAATACTCTTAATTCTATTAATTGCTGTAACTGCTGACTGGGTTGTGCAAGTCGTGCAGCTCGAGCAGCTCTCCATGTCCGTTCTCTTGCAGAAATTCCTCTACATGTCAATGTACTACTGACACCCTAAACTGTTATAATTATGCTATTATGGGTCTGCTAGTTGGATGTTTTTTCCCGAAACTTAATTATAACTGATCAAAATTATAGTTACTGGCAGCTTTTTAAGTCCTTATTCAGTTGTGCTTAATGTTTCACAGTCTCAGAGGGGGATACAATTTCAAGTTACTGCCAGGTCATACCTGAGCCAGTTGCTGAAGATATGATTAGTTATCTTTGGTATGTTTAGCTCCTAAAATCATTTGGAGATCCTTTTTCAATAATATGATTGACTGTAGATTAACTCACCATCTAACCTATATTATTTCCTGTACAAATACTTATCATACTCAATCTTGTTTTGTAGGTTGATATGCAAATCAAAAACATCAAGAAATTCGAGTGGATCCCAAAGCTCTGCAGCAAAAGTGAAGAGTTGAAGTCAAGCAATTTCTAACTTTTAGCTAACATTTGCTGAAATATCTTTCACTGTTTGAGCAGCTGCGCTCAACAGGACCCAATATCCTCATGTTGTCAGTAGCATGCACAACTGCACTAATCAGATCTTTCCTTGCTCTGCAATTCCTTTTTTTTCTTAGCCTAGCTGTGTTCTTCGTCAATACAGCTGATTGCTATGGTTACAGACTGCCTGCTGTATGTTAGGCCTGAATAGGCTGTAAAAGAAAATATTTTACTCCAGATAGGTAAATATTATCCTTTTCTTATTGGAATATTATATACATTTATTTAAACCCTAGTTGAAGAGTATTTTTCACAACAGCCACTGCACTGAGCATTTAACAATTTCCTTTGAAACAAATAGCAAGATTTTGACAACATGGAATATCTATGGTTCTCTTTGTTCTCTATCACGACCTGCGAAGAATTGTGTACAGCCAGGTTAATATAGAAAAATATAATATTTTGATCATTTTCCTTCAGGTTTATGTTAGTGTTTCCTCATGTTTTGAAGGTAGGAATGGAATTGACAGGAATGGTGCAGCTGATTGATATCTGTGTGTGTAGTGTGGATATTGTGTGGCAGGAGCTGTCAACAAGAATGTAAGAAAGCATCCAGACTTCACACTCGTTGCAAAGTCAAGACCACGAGGGTCCATGGCATATCCTTGCCAAATACATTTATTGATTTAAACAAATGTGTTTGTTATTTCTATGTCATTACATTCCTACATGCAAAATTTTCAGCAAGGAAATTTAGTTAGTGTCCAGAGGTTGGGAGAAGAAGGTTAAAATGAAGAGTAGAAAGGCATTTAAAATAAAATGTCTCAGTCATGTCAACTTCCCCAAGTCATTCATTATCAGGGGACCACAGCAAACTGGTCCTCTCGTCCAGCCAAGCAACCTATTTTTATAGGTACAAAATTAGAGAAATGATGATCGTTTGTAAAACATTTGAGACTTCTTTTGCCAGGCCAACCAAAACCAGGCCAAATAAAGTCTGAAAAAATATTCCTACTCATCCTCAAGTATATTGTGCTGGTTCATTTTCAAACTTTCCTGATTGATGTACAGCTCAAATGACTTTTGAGGGATTTTTCATTTTAGTCAATGTATTAATAGACACAGAACTGTTTCTGCTAACAAACTCTATAACTGATTTTTTAGACTGGAAAATGGAGAGAATTTTTTTTAAATATTTAACTCAAATTCTAGAATGAGGAGAAATTTTTAAAAATACTTGAATTCTTTTAATCAGATTTTCTACCCATGTTTTTGACATTGGTGTGTTTGAGGGATTACATTGTTTTGTCATGTAACAGGGATAAGTCATTATGCCATATTTAAGGGAAGCTGTTAATTTGGAGAGTTTAAGTTCAATTTTTAAGCTGCGTTTGGGTGGATGTGAAATTTTTTTTTAATAACAGTGAAATGTAAGTTGGAAATAGAGAATAAAGTAAACAGTAGTCAGAAATTTAGCTCAGGTAAATCATCGTGCTAGTCTTAATTATATCTAGCACCTTTTGACTGTTGTTCAGTGATGTATATGCCTAGACCTTTGTATTTCTCAAAACAGATGTTATTAAACTCTTCCAGCTCTACTAAATGTCATGTATTTGTGCATTATGTCCATATCTTCAACATAAAATTTAAATAAACATCCATTTCTTTAATTTTAAAACTGCATGTCAGATTTTATTGGTTATGGGTATTTGTCTTTTCATTTAACTTAATTTGCTCAAACAAGTGAAATAGTGTTCTGAAATCCACTAGGTGGCAAAACACTTGTTAATTTTATGGACCCTAACCAAAGAGTAAGTGAAAATCAAAGATTTATACCTACACAGCTTTTGTTCAGGTCAATTAGGAATTTTTACCCTTCTTATGAGATTAAACACATAACATGGAGTATGCTTTTCTTTTTACAAGTCTGTCTTCCAGGGTCAACAAGATAAAAGGAAGATGAGTGTAAGGACACTTCCAGAATATCAACTGCTACAAATCAGGGCTATATTACTAATCTACTTTATTCCGTATATTACTTCAGGCCATACTTATTTATGTTGTATGATTTTTAGAGTAAAATCAGATGGTGTCCTCTTACTAGAATTTAAAACTTTTATTAGATTAGTAAGAGTTCCATGTTTCATTGAAACTTTATGCAGTTACAAATGAAATCACAGCTCTATGATTCCTGGGAATTTTATAGGAAGGATATTGCCATCCTTAAAGAAAAGTTACAATTTTACTTTAAATGCAAAATTCAGAAGACTTCATCTTTACACTCTCAGTATATCCCCCTCAACAGTACTGCATGGTATCACCACACAGCCACACTTTCATCAGCAGATGCAATGGTCTTTATGAAGCATTTCTAAAACAGCAACCAGTCACTGCAGCAAAAGTTCTTTTAAATTATTCTCAAAAGAGTGCTGGAAAAAAAAAACCCAGCAAACAACAAAACACAGAATTTGGAGCCAACAGCTAAATAATGGGTTTTAAATAGTATTGGGAGAAAGCCAGTATAGCAACTGTTTCTGGACAGAATTCATAATCTGTTTTATTCTGTGTTGAATGTCATAAACTACCTTTTAAATCATGCTCAAATGTGCTGCAAACTCATTCAAGAACATAACATGCCCAAACAGCAGTGTTATGGCACCTTACAATTTAAATCTAGAGAAATGCTGAATGACATTCTCAGCAATTCCTTCTCTCTAAAAGATGTGCAAAGGTCTGAACGCGCACAAATTCTGATAGAAAAGATGCACAATGCACAGACTTTTTTCTATCGTGTCACAAGGGATGCCAGATATATCAAACAATGATAATAAAGGATTATAAACCTTTGAATCCTGTGGCAAACTGTCCTGTGGTGTGTTCTGTGTGTCACAGTGTTTAGAAGCAGTGGGAAGCAGAGTTGTACAGCTGCTGTTGTAGATGTTGCAATCTCCTATAAGTAGACTATATCTATGCCATCTTTCAGGGGTGGATACATGTCTATGACATCATTGGATAGATTGAACAGAAACTCTGGAGTCCCCAGTCCAAAGGAGGGCTGGGTTCATGTTAGATTAAATGGCTCAGGGATGTGTCCAATGGAGTTATGAATCTTCTAGCTTGAAGAGATCAACCTGTTTCAGTGTTTTGCCATCTGAATTATGTCACTTTTTTATTATATCTTATTGAAATTTCTCTTGCCACAATTTTTGTTCATTATCTCTCTTCCTTTTGCTCCCTTGGTCCTCTTTTGTAAAAAAATACTGGCTCCATCTCTACGGTCAACATGTTGGGAAAAAAAGAAAACTAGCAATTAATTTCTTTCCATTGCTCTTCTCTGTTACAAGTTTGTCTGTGGCTTCTCTCCGTGTATTATGTAGGCACAAATGCACGCTCAGGGAATGCCTGAGTAAAAGTCCTTTGTCTGTGCAGGCAGGGGAATATACAGTGTGGGTCTTGTTGTTCCTATTTCCTCCTTCTGTCCTGATGGTAATGATCATATTATCACACCATATCTCATGAGACAGCCCTCTTTTTAGTCGCTTGAGTGAAAATAGATTTTGTACCCACAGAGGGTGCAGGCCACCTGTAAAAAAAAATAACAGGGTTAGCCTAGGTACAGTGGTCCTGCATGTCTCAGAATGGACTCATGAAACTAAATTATCAATCAAATTAAACTTGGAATTACTTTTAGCCTAAGTTCAATCAAAAAGTGAATAAAAATGGCTAAGTTTAGCACCATATTTCCAGGTTTCTTATGAAGAAAAGGTATTCAGGAGACAATCTACGATATTTATGAAAGGCATAGGTGGCAATCCAATTTGTCTGTAGAGATGCAGGATGGGAGCGCATGCATACACACTGCTCAGGAGATTTTCTCTAACAGTTTGTCTTCTGCATAAGATCCTGTTGGAAAATAGCTGCTTTTACATACATTTAATTGTCTAAAGCTAAGGAATCTGTATCCAGGCTTATTTCCAAAAAGAATGATTCCTTTGGGCAGAGATTTCACGTTGCGCAGGCAAGAACAACCAATTCCTAAGTGAAGTCTTCAGAGGCTAAAACTGCCTGGGTAATACCATTTCTGCAACAACTACTGGAGTTTTTTTTTAAATATGTCAGTCCAAGCACAAAAACATTTGGACATTATATTTCTCAAGTGATTCATGAAAAAGACTGCATATAGTAGTGAGAAGTGGTCAGAATCTGCATTTGAAAGGAGATGTTTAAACATGCTTTTATAAGAAGGAGGAGGAGTGGAGTGTGATGAAACAATGCACAATTATTAGCTGCAAAAATATCATATATTTTCTCCTGTATTTATTCTTGTGCCAATTCAGTGTGAATAAAAGTAACATTGCTGGCTCTAACATATGGCAAATTCTGAGAGTGTTTACATGATTGCCACTCCAATTATTAATAATCTTTTAGGTAAAGAACAAAAGGCATGAATTTTTTATCCAATTATATATTTTTCCTTTTCTGAATAGTTAAATGAATAGTTCTTTCAAAAGGACTTTTTTTCCTAGCAATGAACAATAAAGCTGTGTCTTCTCCAAGATGTCGCATTGATCCAGTTTGTTCTCTCTAATTGCATTGATTTAATGTTATTGAGCTGAAAGCTTTACTACCACTGTAATGTAGTCTTAAGGTGGATTCTTTTGAAATTGGTACATCTACATGCCTCGGAGCTTTTTTTTTCAAATTCCGCTATCATTGGATCCTTTCTTGTAATATATCGTGTACAGCCTATGACAAATAATTAACTCTCAGACCAGGGAGGCTTCCACTGACAGTAAAAAAATCTCAAGCTCCAGTAGTCCTTTCCAAGTATCCATTAGCTTGCCAGCATAGGATGTACCATATAGAATACCCGAAATATAAAGGAGATTGTGTCTTGCATGAAGTGTTATAAGGCCACAGCAAGTATATTGAGCACATGCCCTCACACAGAGAGAAACAGGTACTCTGATCCTCTTCCCACACCCTGGACATTAACCATGACACAGGTGGTCATAGGGAAGGTCATCAACTATGGAAGAGTTATAGGGAAATCAGTTCCAGCACTCATCTTTACATTCCAAATATGATCAGATTGCTCTCACCCTTCTGTCTGCTTTCTGGAACCAGAAAGGAAATACTTATGGCTTGCAGAAAAGGGTGTAAGTAGTGTTGTAAAACCATCAATCATTTTTGAAGGTCCCTTTTTCTCCCTGTTTCCATGCATTTTGGAGCCTTTCACTAGGCTGGTAGCCAAGAGAAAGGAGGCATTTAACTTCACCCTAAGGACCTTAAAGTGTCAGTGATGTGTTCTTTGGAAGAGTGGAAGTGGTGTTTGGATGTGGAAGTGGTGTTGCCATATGACAAGACACATCACTATGTGCTCCATGTATTGTCTGCTTCATTTCACCCAACATCTGTGAAACATAAAGAGGAATCCTGAAGGATATGTCTGCTAAGTGGATATGAAGGACTTAGAAGATTAGAGTTGTCTAGAACAATGCACTTCAAAATCTCCTACACGATCGCTGCAGTGAAGTGCATTGTGCTTCTCTGGGAGTTCCAGGGGACAGTAGGTCTGGGTAATAAATAGGTTGCAACCAAGAAAGTAAGTGAGCGGAAGAGGTACGTCATGGTAACAGTTCTTGATGGCTTGTCTGTGTGCCAAAATGAGTATTCTGAAGGAATACAAATTATGGAAAGTGTTCTTTCTCCACAAAAACAATAAAAAAGATAAAACTTGAGAGTAGGTTAACTACATTGGGATAAGTTTTTAAGTTTTCACAGATGCTGTTGTGATTTAACCCCAGCTGGCAACTAAGTCCCACACAGCCACTCACTCACTCCTCTCCCCCAAGGGATGGGGGAGATGATTGGAAGATTAGAAGTGAGAAAACTCGTGGGTTGAGATAAAGGCAGTTTAGTAGGGGAGACAAAAGCTGCACACAAGAAAAACAAAATTCATTCACCACTTTCCGCTGGCAGGCAAGTATCCAGCCATCTCCAGGAGAGCTGGGCCCCATCATGTGCAACTCTGACTTGGGAAGGCAAACACCATCAGCCCAAATGTCCTCCCTTTCCTTCTTCTCCTCCCAGCTTTATACACAGGCCATGACACCGTATGGTGTGGGACATCCATCTTTGGTCAGCTGGGGTCAGCTGTCCCAGCTGTGTCACCTCCCAGACTCTTGTGCACCCCCAGCCTTCTCACTGGTGGGGTGCAGTGAGACACAGAAAAGGTCTTGACTCTGGGTAAGGTGTACTCAGCAATAACAAAAACACCTCTATATGATCAACACTGTTTCCAGCTCAAATCCAAAACACAGCACCATATCATCTACACTGAAGAAAATTAGCTCCATCCCAGTCAAAAACAGCATAGATATATATGAAAAATATACTTCCTTTCTGTGTAATCAAATATTTTGGGAATGTTTCAAACATGATTTGACTGGTCCTACAAAGTATTTTGTAGGACTTCAACGTATTTGCATACAATAAGTGAGAAATGCTGAAAACTAAAGACTGTACTTTGTTTCCTGTTTCAGCTAAGATTTTACATTGTGGTGGAAGACAGTAAGAATATGAATTTAAAAGCATAGACACATAACACAAAGCATATTAAAAGAAACTACATGCCTTCACTGTACCTTAAAGGCTTCTGTAGATGAATTCTCAAGTATATTCATTCTCCTGGTAAACATGAAAAAGTCTCCAGAAGACTCTATAAATAGAAATATTATATTATAAGTCAGTAAAGATTTTATAGACTTAAGGAAATTATTCTTTCCTGTGTGTATGGAGGTTTCCATAGGACACGAATTTTAAAGGTAAATTGCATCCAGAACCAGGGTTTTCCTACCACAAAAATGTTCTCATTTTGCTGAAGTAGTCATCAATGACATTTTTCCAGAGCTAGCTGCTGTCTCTTTGCTCATGTGTTGCATATAGTTATGATGTGATTAGGAATTCCCTTGGACAGGGACTGTCTCTTCTTGGTTTTAAAGGGTGAGCATAGCCTAACCCTCCTTGAGTCCCCTGGACACCACTTATCAATAATATTGAGTTTATTGAATAATAAAGCTTCCTAGAAAATTTTGTCTTTACCACCCATTTGGCTACTGTTCCTCTGCAGAAGGAAGAAGAGCTGGGAATTAAACTGACCATACCCAGTGTCATCCTGCAGAGATAGGCCAGGCTGGCTGTGCTGGCTCAGGCTGTCTGTTTAGGAAAGTGCGTGCACTGTGAAGGCCCCAAGATACTCATCCATGTGATGCAATTTGGGATTTATATCATGTTTTATATGATTACTCTGTGACTAGTCTTTGTGATCACTCTGTGAACACTATTTGGGCAAGGCACATGCTGTGCCACTGCGTGTGAAGGAGGTTTTGATGGCAGGTGAAAGCACAAGATCAAATATTTTATTATTCTACCAGTGGGTTTCAAACAAGCTGTAGAATTTCTTTTCTTTCCCTGTAGGTAATAATATACAAGTGACACAAGGCTCAATGCAGCATTAGTGTCTTTAAGTGTCAGATAAGCAAACGAGCATTAGCTGGTTAAATAAACACACTAAACAGCCATATTTTGCTTCAACAAAGTATATTGAACAACATTGCCCTTTAGGGGATATATAAAGTAGAACTAAGCTACTAAAAATGTAAATTTATTCCTCAGCATATTGCTGTTCAAACTGGGAATATTCAGATGTCTCTAAGGCATTTCTGGATAATTTTATCAGTTTATAGCCACAATACTTCAGGGCCAAATAATAATGTTAGTTCCTTAAAATGAAATCAGAGGAAAGCAATTTTTTCCTATTTGACAGCTCTGGAAGGTCCCAAAGTCCTCTTCTACTTGTCATCTTAATTCAACTTATCTCAGCCTATTCAAATTAATGTGTGGTGTCACAATACAGGGAAATATGAACCAAAGTTAAGTAATTGATAATGTCATTTTTAAAAGGTTATCGTCATATTTTTGTATCATATGCTTTCTATAAAATCTAGAACCAGCTTAAAGTATCTCTTTACAGCAAGGTGAGAGAAATTTTGAACTTAATGAGAATTTTGCAATTAGCAGTAGATCCAAACCCTGAATTTGGTATTTTACTGTTGAAATTTATTCATTCATTTATTCGTTCTGTCATACATTCATTCATTGAAAGTGTTCTTGCTAACTTCCTTGGAAGCAGCTGCGCATGTTAGAAAGAGGAAATGTAATAAGGATGAAGGAACATGCAAGATAGTTTCAATATGATATTCTCTATATAATGTATTACTGTTTTGTTGAATTTATGTCTGATTTATAGACAATTATGTCTTGATATCTGGTGTAATCTTCAAAATAAGACCACCAGGAAAGCTGGTTCCACTCATGTTCGGGATGTCAGGATGGAATTACTTACAGAGAAGTAAATTAAAGTAATGATTCAGAGAATTTTAACTATTATCTTTTTGGTAAGGTTAAATCATCCAGAGAAAAGAATTGTGTTCCTGCCAGACAAGAAGACATAAAATGTGCCAGCAGTACCTTTGCCACACCCCACTCCTCACATATGTTTAAAGAGAAGAGGGAACACTGGCTTAATACAACTGGATTATTTTAGCATGACAATAAATGTTTTATTTTCTTTATACTTCTGGAGCCTGCTTGCTGCATTAATTATTAATGAAACATTAATAGTTATGAGACAGAATAGTAAAGCCCCCTTATAAGCTTGTAGGACAATCTAAGTTTTAGCACTCAAAGAGTACAAAAGCAACTTTTCAAGTTTTGAGTTTTAGTCAGTGTTATTTAATACAAAAATGCATAAAAAATTATCTGCACCAGCTGTGTCCCAGACATCGTCAGAGATATGTGAAATTACGCCCACTGTGCCTCATTCTCTACTTTATACAAACTTTTTTCCCCCTAAACTGAAAAAAACTGAATAAAAATATTAAGTAAGTATGATGGAGAATGAGCAGAAGATTAATTGCCTGAGTCCATGGATGAAACTTACAAGTCGTATATAAGTAGTTATCAATTTAAGAAAATCTACGTATGTTAAAAACACCTCCTACAGCTGGGGGGAAAAAAATCACAAAAACCCCAAACAAACCAACAACAATTATATATTTAGGAGTATTCAGGCAGACTAATGGATTTATTACTTCATGTGAGATAAAAATACCTGCAAGTTTTTATTAAAAGTTACAAAGAAAAAAAGAAAAAATTTCCTTTTGGTATACAAATGGTTGTTTTGTAACTGACCCTCTTTGCCAGTGACATAGACAGACATGCAAACAAAAATATTTCTAGTTACATTTCCTCCCAGATATGAATATCTCCACAAAGTCTGTTTCTATAATTTATTGCTAACACCCTATACTGAGAAACAAGGACCAGACTATTTACGACCCTCTGTCAAAAAATTTTCTTTCTTTGGTAAACTCTGTCAGTAGAACATTAAAAGTCACTAAAATCTGTCAGTTTTTAATGATTCTAAGGTTTTTAATCTAGTTGTTATTTATAGTTTATATTTTAAAGCAACACCAGCAAACCCAAGTCTTTATTACATCCCCATACTTTTGAAACTTTGACACAATTTAGCCTTTGATCTAGTTTTCAGCATGAATTTCACCATTTTTTTACTTCCATATGTTTTTTAAATTTGTGTTTCATACCCATAATGATATTAACTGAACGTCTCTCGATAGCCCATTATGGGGGAGTCATGAGGTTGCCAGTGTAACACAGGACTTTGTTCTGGGATCCACACTTCGAAGATTATGTTAACAAATGGGAATGCAGTAAGGAATTGACCTACAAGAATGCTCAGGGTCTGGAAATTCTGCTATAAAACACAGAAACTCTGCATCTGTTTAATTTATCTAAGAGATTAAGAACTGTCTTGATCCAATTCTACAGGAAAAATATTTTAGATAGTAGATTAAGTTTTAATCTAGCAGAAAAGAAAGTACTAAAGGATCCAGAAGTTGAAAGCTGATATATGACACATTCAGTCTGGAAATAAGGTGAAAATATATAAGAAAGAAATAATTTAAGTATGTGAAAAACTTACTTTGGGATGATGTATATAATCCAATTGTTGAAGTTTACATTTTTTACTTCTTTTTAATAGTGACCTGCAGATAAAAAAAATGCTCAAGTTTCAGATTCAACAAATGATTTTTTTTGTTTCACTAGCAGGAAGAAAATACATTTTCAACATTTCACCAGACACACATATAGTAAATGTGTGTATTGAACAACCTGATTTATTCACATCGCTCTCCCATGACACAATAATACACTTGTGACTCAAAATCTGAAGCTTACCCTAACTAAGAACATTTAGCCGTCTAAATACTTGACTTAAATATTGTTTCCTGGCTTGGAGTCTAGGGATTGCATTTCTTGTAACAAACCACAGCACACAGAAGTCTCTTCCCAAAGCAGCCTGCAAATTTGGCATAATTCCTTTTATGTCCCCATGGGAGTCTGTGCACCTTCATTAATTTTCTGAACTTTCTGAAACATATGATGCAAACATAACCAGTCCAGGACTGGTTTTCTCCATGGCTGCCGACTGTCCTGGAATTATTTCATTTCTCCTTCACTTAGTGCTTAGTGTTCAGAAACTGGAGGAGTTTTCTTTGGCTCTGCTCTGTAATCAGCAATGACCTGATCATCCCAGGCTCGGAGGTTTAGTTTATAGTCAGTTTAGTACTAACTGATCCCCCAAAGAAACATTCACCACTAGGCCATGAGGAATGTGCCTGTCATCTCTCGTCTTGAAAGGGAGTAACATCTCTTGTATTGAAAGGACAGGCAGGATTATGACTACAGCTTATATCCATAAATATATCTATTCATTTATAATAGAAAATGCAAAAGCTCTAGTTTGTATTAGTACTTATGGCACTAGAAATAACAGAAATGCTTTTCTAGATTTCATATTCAGGCACATGTACAATTTTTATTTCTAAAAGAATGCAGAAGTGATAAGGAAAGTGACATCTACTATTTGCTCTGTGGAAGCATGGGATTTTCCCATGCGGTGACTAAAACCATGCAACTTGGGTGGACTAGGTTATTACTTTCAGACTTTAGTAAGTCCTCCCATCAGTGTTTAAGTAAAGAATTTGGGCCATTATGCTAGCTGGAACAAATCACATCTCTCTCCCTCCCTTGTCATCCTCACCTACTCATAACCTCCAGGACAACGCATTAGTGAAAACACCTCTGTGGAAATATGTCTCTTATAACCTGCAGTCAACACGTTATAAAATAAAGGAGGAAGCTTCAAATCTAGTTTGTCTTCTGAAAATTGTCTCCTCATTTTAAGTGAAACTGTCATTGTGAAATATGACTATTCTTGGAGCAAGCTAACTACCCACAAAGAAGTAGCATATAGAAACAAACACCTCTGGTGCTCTCACAGCCTAAGATATCTTAAAATATATCCTGCATAGTGGAACAAAGTCTGGTGTGACGGGAAAACCAGGCATGCATGCCAGATCTATATCCAGACTATGCAACAGGCTGGTAGCTTTATTGATATTCTCACAGCTGAAGTATGGTGACCCGAACCTCAAAAAGAAGAAGGCGATACAGAATCAGTGGTTCCCCACTGCACAGTCATAAAATATGGGAAGCAACAGCATTTTCTCCAAGTCTATTTCTTCTTCACTGTCTGTTAAAAGATGTAGCCACTGCAATTGCTTTTGTGGGGAACTTGAATCTTCAGATCTGTGATAGGTGACTCTGAGCTCAACTCCGGGATAGAATCCTTAGAGGACTTTGTAAGAGAATTATCTAATTTCTGCGTGCTTACTAACCTAATGCAATGATCACATTTTTCAGAGGTTTCAAGAGACTGTTTTAGGTACAAAGAGCAGCCCTGAGCACCTGTAAAATTTTCATGTGTAAAGTGCGCACTGATGAGTTTGGATGGCTATCATTAACTTATATTTGAGCACTGGGGTCAGGTTGAAACTATTAGATTTAGCAGCCTACATCTCATTTCAAGAATATAAATGCTACTGCCTATCTGGACCTTATACTTTGGGATTTTACAAGAGCTCAGCACCCTGGTGCTCCCATCTAGAGCCTTGGATATGCTGCTGGGTATTAAATGTTTCTGTGCTATGCTGCACACAGATAATCTACTTGACAAGAAGTTGCACTGACTGACCCTCCTTGAGGACATATTAGTCCTTCACTACTTTTATGGCTCCCACTTTCTTACTCAGCATCCTTTTAATTTCTCATATTCTCAATTTTTCTATGTACTGTTTAGTTTAGGAATTTTTTTTCTTTCTTAGGGTTTCCTGTTTTGCTTATAGTCCACACTGGTAATATTAGCCATGAAACTGACATCAAAGCACATTACAGGCACAATGTTGGTTTTCCTTCTTATGAGACTTAGATCACACTGTTCTGTGAATTGCTTAAAACCCATCTATCTCTACAATGTTTACCATTATTAAAGTAAGACTACATTTATCTCCTGAAATGGAACCCCTGGAAAACTTTTTTAAAAGTTAATTTTTAATAAACTATTTCATCAAATAGTTTCACACATAGTTTTGTGCCAGATATTGTATTGTAAAGTCACAAATCCAAATATCTTTAAGGGTTAAATTATTGTTTATGCCACAGCTGTACAGCAGGACAGTCAGCAAATTGTTTTGAACTGTGTCTCATTAGATAAGAAAATAAATAGACTTTTAATAAGAAAATCTTTCTCTTCACACAGTATTTCATTTCCAGTACAGATAGTTTAGATCCCAATCTATGACGTGCAAGTAGCTCCTACGCAGAATAAAAAACAAATGTATAAAGCATATTTTAGAGATTAACTGCAAAAAATCAAATCTCTTTAATAAATCTATCTTTATGATGGTTTTATGAGATAATTTTTTTCTCATGAACTCTGATAATAGTAATAAGCTACAACACTTTTAAAGGATTTTTTAAAATAATAACTAAAGAAAGTAGAGAAAATTATGAATGTGTTCCTATAATAATGTACATGTTATGGCTAGTATGTGATAGGTAACTACATTCTTTTTAACTTGTTCAAAGATGAAAATCAAAGCTGCCTTGTCCCTGTATCATTTTTCCTAACAAACTAGCCATGACAGATTTCTTTCATTCAAAGTTCAATCATTACATTGCTATTTACCATTAAATCCTGGAAGAGTATCTTAAAATTTCTTCTGTGCTTTTAATAAAATATAATTCACACTCTGAGTTTAGATGATTTTGGTTTTTTAAGATAAAGAACCCACTTGTACCATGCATCATGAAAACTGTGCCTTCTTTATAATGTGTTTTCCCCTGTTTTTATGAAATCCTGAATCTATGTACAGAGTTGTAATTTATTAAATGTCATGGATGGGTCATCTGACCAGTAGTTTGAGCAAGAAATTCATATCCCATGATTCTGAAGGCTGAAAGGTTAATACATAACAGATGCTGCTTTGGAGGA
The DNA here is from genome assembly GCA_013397935.1 of Dasyornis broadbenti. NCBI lineage: Eukaryota > Metazoa > Chordata > Aves > Passeriformes > Dasyornithidae > Dasyornis > Dasyornis broadbenti. The sequence goes on along the minus strand of VZRN01003464.1, from coordinate 2,177,855 downwards.
AACCATTCCAGGCAATGCTTTTCAATCAATGAGATGTTATTATGAGCAATAGAACCAATTTCTTTTAATCAATGAACCTTTATTACGACATTTACTAAGAGAAGCTCTGTGCAGTTCTTATAAACCATTCTACAATCTTCAAAAGATAATTCCTTTTTGTTTTGAAGCCTTTTTGTAGTTTCTCTAGTTTCGCTCATTTTTAGGTAGTATGCTGGATTTACACTCAATTTTCCTGATTAAAAAAGCAGCTAAAGAAACGTGGTAGCAAACATTTCTCTTGGACTTTAAGTTTTCTGACTTCATCCCTGCATGCTCAGTTAATGTTTCTGTGTTTCTCTCATGTTCCCCATCCTTGCTTCCTCCCTTTGTGCGGTTTCTTCTTGTCTCTGAGTTTGGTTATGACCTCTGCTCATTTGCAGAGGCTTTTTGGCATTTTTGCCTAATTTCATATTCATTGGCATGGACTACTACTGAGAATGGAGGAGGCGACCCTTGTCTATCTTACAGCTTTCTTGCACAGGACTTTCCCAAACAGACCTGTAAGAGGCCAAACAACATGTTCTCAGTATGAGACCACATGCTGTGACTCAATTGATTCTCCTTCAAATTTATTTAAAATTCATTAATTCCTCTGTGTTTGAGATGTTATTGGTGGATTTTTGTGGCAAAACAGTCCATTTAAAAGTCCCCCAAAAGATCATGGATATGATTTTTTAGCAATTTCAATATCCAAAAGCTATATTCAATACAGTATATATGTTTTTCACTCTATATTATAATTTACCCATATTGTACCCATGTGTATGAATATATATGAGACGCAAAATATGAAAGACTGCTTTGGTAATAAAATTTATGTGTATGGTTTACTCTTAGCAATGCTGTTCTCTGAAAATATTGTGTCACTATCTTACAAGTATGTGGAATTAAATATACTCTCTTTTTAAAGAAAGATTTGTCCTAAAAACAGTAATGAAAAAATTAAGTGTTCTACACAGTTATCCTCCATGCTTATTTCCATGCCATCTCTTCTGGAGACAGCGGGTAGAATTTCAAACGGGAAAGAAAGAAAAACGTTAAGTGTTAAAACAGTCATATAAAATGTGAAAAAAAAAAATGCTTTCATGCCTTTTTTTTTTTTTAATCTCAGCATGTCCTATTTTTCCAGCAGTATTACTCTTACATATGATATTATCAAATAGATGTACAGAACTCACAAAATAATTTTTAGCTGCACTGAGTATACACACAAAGCCAACTTGAATAACCAGCTTTCTAAAACAATGCAGCAGTGCTCCTGTTATTGTGTGATGATCTAAGTGAAAATACAACAGAAGCAAAGAGATGCAGCAAGAAGAGGAGTTGTTTCCATAGCATGTGTCATGTACAGAGAAAAGTGCAGCTTTCATTCCAGGATGTTTGCAAAAGCCCCTGGACTTCTTGCCAAATGCAGCCTTTTGTAAAGGAAAGAAAAACAGTCTATCTAACACATGTTAGCAAGGCAGCCCAGGTGGACATTTGAGAAAGAAAATAGAGCAATGTGAGAGCAGCAAAATGACATTGTTGCATAGATCTCCGAGCTGGCAAGAAATTTACCCTAAGGCTGTCAGCAAGGCTTGCTTGTCCCATATTGAACAAAGCATGCTGAGCCAAGCCGTGGCTAACAGTTCTCACATCATGTGGGACCAGAGGAACTACGAGGTCACTGTGCTTCTCTGAAAGATACTCTCTGGGTCAAATCCACAGGAGTAGTCATGGGAAATTTCAATGAGTTGCCTGTATTTCCTGGAGAGAGAAAAAAAAAAAAAAAAAAAAAAAGCCTGTAAAGATGAAGGATCTCCTCACTTTCACTTAAAAAAGTGAAATACTATGGAACTGCATGCACAGGGCTGTATCTCATGTGCATGTCTTGCAAAACAATCATCACAGACTGTGCTGACTTCCACTGGGATCATGGGAAGAAGAAATTAAATGGAATTTTCTGTCTTCCTTTCTGCACCCTAAATTAATGCATTTATTTTAGAAGACTACTTTAGGACTTGAACACTGGTAGCAAGTTCCACATACCTGCTGTCTTGGTTTGGAAGACAGGTGTCTGCTAAGGAAGGTGGAAACCTGCCTTAGAGGATATGACCCCCCTCCCTCCAAATTGTTATAAGGTCGAAATCAA
>VZRN01003464.1:2145560-2175448 GCA_013397935.1 Dasyornis broadbenti | reverse complement strand
AAAGGGTAGCAGAGACTCCAGCAAGGAAGAAAAACCAGGCAGTGCTGAGCTCCCGCGGCAGCAGTGAAGGGAAAGACTAAACAGTAGCTGTCTCCTCCAGCAAGTCCCAGGAACAAGTGTGTCTCTGCCCACGGCCAGCCACCTTTTTCTTCTCTTGCCACACCTGGCTATGTTTTTAGTCTCTTAAGTTCGTCTTTGTCCCTTAGGTACCCAGTCGTTATCTCTTAAGTACCCAGTCGTTAAGGCTCGTTAAGGTATCTCTAGCCACAGGATGGAAAAATTCCCAACCTCCAACACCTGCTAACACTCACAGCTAATGCCTTATGAAAAAAGGTAGAAACTTCATAAAATCTCTTTCATGAGCTGAAGATATTTACACCTTTAGGTGTGAGCTATTGCATGTGTAGACTTTATTCCATCACAAGGTCAGAGGGACCTGGTTCCACCCTTTGGAAAGAGTGTGCCAATAACTACTTACCAGTGCAGAGCAATTCAGCGGCAGGAACATCAGCATAAATATGTATACACAGAGGAATGTAATTGTCATGTGAAGGGAATATTTAGAGAGTAGTCAGGTTTTTGTGGACTGTTTAAATGAATTCATGCAGAATCACTGTCTAAGAAATAGATCCATAACCAATGAAACAAAAATAGGTCTTAAAGACAGGCTTTTCCATGTTTTTTGTTTTTTCAATCATTTTCAAAACACAAACTCAGAGCAACTCAGGTTGCTGGCTTGCAATAGCTCTTCAACACCTTTCTAAACTAGTCTTGTGGAAGAAGTGACCTATTTCCTTATTAGTTTTCTTACAGCTGGTTCCAACAAACACTATATGGTACATATAAGTAAGTAATATTTGCTGGTGCTGGAAATGGATATTTCCAAATACTTGAAATTGTCTTACAGTCCTTAATACCTATAACATTGTTTAAAAACCACTGCTATATAGTTTAGGTGAAGGAAATAGTTTATCATTGTAAATGACAGAATATAATACAGTAAAACATCTTCTGGAGCTTTATGCCAAATTTAGGATTGAGCTAGATCTTTGAATTTGTGAAATTCTGATACATTTTAAAGGTAACATTGGGAGTCTTTATTAGTAGGTACATGGAGTGGCATTTACTGTAATTCTTTCTTTTACTCCCTTTGACAAGTCATATTCTTTACTAAAAAAACCCCACAACCTATCAAAAGATTTCTTGTAAAGTGTTTTAAATTAATTGTAATAAAGGGCAGTTTGAAGTAGACTATTTTTGAAATTTATTTCTGCAAAATCAGCAAACAAGTTACAAAACTGAGATTTTTCAAAAATCTCAGAGATGTTTTTCCCTGGATCAGTTCACAGTTAAGATTTTATTTTAGTTTTTTTTTTTTTTAACCTGATTTGTACTTTCATAGTGGTTTTCCACCAAAAATCTTGTGGGATGCATCAATGTTGATTATAGTCTTTAATATGTCTTCCTTTCCTATTGGTGTAGTAAGTGAATCAAATTATCAGGTTTATCTTTTCAAATCTCATCACCCAACATATCCTCTTTTCTCTCCCTGCTTTAATGAAAGAACTTTCCAAGGCAAAGTTTTTCTCCTTAAGGAGTTAAATTCAATACATTGCATATACAGTTAACATTTCATTGTTATAAATCTATGTGAATATAATAAAAGTGCAGATATTGTTAACATTGATAATATATTTATGTTGTGAACATTTCAATGATATAGTTAATTAAATTTAATTTTTTTTCCCTTTCCTGTTTACACCTTGACCTGTGCACAGATAAATGAATCTATTGCTTCAATTTTGTCCTATTTTATCTTCTCGTATAAACATTTTTCATATACACATATTTTTCAATAGCCACACCCAACATAGGTTTTTATAAAGAAGAATCACTTTATTTAGCATGAATGAAGTATCCTTGCCCTGGGCTTAAAGTAACTGTATGAGTTTAAACAACAAATTTAAAAATTCTCATCATCTACATGTGATACAGGGGTGTTATTTCTTATGCCAAGGAAAAGCCACACTGTCATGTTCACTGTTGTTTTCAGTATTTCATTCTTAAGATGGTGGGACCTAGAGGTGAATGCTGAATCCTCATGTGATAGCTTAGAAAATTCCTAATTGCTTTTGCCAAAACATGACTTACCAGTTTTGAAGGATACTGCTGTTACAAAGACCTGTGGCTGATGAGACAGTGAAAGGGAGAGATCCAGCCCTTCTGTCACTTCTGCTGGTAGCAGTGAAGTCAGCAAACCTTTTCATACGACAAAACAATTAGACTGCAGTTGTTCATGAATAAATGGAGTCATCACAGCGTAAACAGAGTTTATGGCCAAATGGTTTGTGAGGAATCACACTCCCAGTGTGTTTGATTTGGCTTGCAGAGGTTTTCTTATTTACCCTTTAGGAATCTCTGAGGTTTGTGAAGGACCCTGGGCATTTGGCAAGTGCACATCTGTCAACTCATCAGTGCCTGTTCAGACTGCAGCAGCAGTTCCTCCTCTATTCCCCTTGAAATGGTGTCACCGCAGAAGAGACTCTCAGCTGGACATTCATCCAAAGCCACACGCTGCTTTGGACTTGCTCATTTTCAACCAGCACCAGCAACCCCTCAGAAGTTACATGATGTTTTATGGACACCCACATGCTTGGCCCCAGCCCCAATCTGTAGAACTCAAGGCCTCCAGTTTCATTTGCTTGCATCTTACTGTGGCAGAAAATACCAGCCTCAAGAAATAAAAAGAAATATTCAGGATTCCATGAGACAAACAAAAATTTAGTTGTAAAATATACCTCTTCACAGCTCTTCGAGCACTTACACCTCTGCTAGGATTATCGTCTATGCTTATTTAGGCATCCAGACTATGAAACAAAATAGGGACAAGCCACGGTAGTGCAGTCCAGTCTATTTTACCTCTGTCAGAATAGTGGCATAGATAATGAATGAAAGTTAAGGCCTCCTGTTGTTGTTATTGTCTTACAGAGTAAGAATACAGAACAGTTGAAGGTACTAGAACATTTTCTAGCCTTCTAGTTTACTACCCAGATCCACTATTTGTAGTTCTCACAGGTTTTATGACCTAAGTGCACCTCTACAATACATCAATACCTCATGTCAGAATAAAGTGGAAAGACTTTTGGTTTCTAACCATCTAAATATTCTTCTTCTGGTCCTGTTTTAAAATTAAAAAAAAAACAACAAACAAACAAACAAAGAGAAAAAAAAAAAACCCAAAACCTGCCTGGCTGAGATGAGACAGTGAGTGTGTGGCAAGGGACAGGCAGGGAAGCTTGAAGCCTGGTAGAGTGGGTCTCTCTTCTCCTCCTTGGGAAGATCTCAGAGAGAGTGTCCTGTGCGATTCATGGCCTGTGATCATCTCTCACACATTATTCACCAGAACATGATTTCCCTTCACCTTTTCATTCAGTGTCTGCTGGCTGATGGTGGGAGGCAGGATGCCCAATTGCATTGTGCCAAATGCCCGTGTCTGCATCTCCCTTGGATCTGAGCTGTGGGCCTGTCACTCACCTACCAAGGCATGATGGGGCTTAAAACCTCAGGTCAGCAGAGTGTAGCTAAATAAAATTTTACATACAGCAAAGGGAAGGAGTAAATTTGGACATGCCAATGGAATTAAACCTCTTCCAGAAATCCATTGTCATTAGTGCCCAAAGGCTTCATTAAAGCTCCATTTATTCTGGCATTTATCATCTTTTCTGTCAAATGTGTCTTCAAAGGATGCCTCCAAGTCATTGAGAGTGCTGTACTGCATGACTGCACAGTGCTCAATTTACTGCAGACACTGTTAGAACAACAAAACTCTTCATAATACATTTGCCCATCCAGGAAGCATCAGTTTCATTTAGCCATAATCTCCACCTTTTTCAATTAATTTCTATGTAAAAGTCAAGATGCTGTCTCTGATCTGTTAAGCTCCGTGTGATTTGTTTCTTGGCCTTAACCAAGGCAGCTAATGTCAAGATTGTCACATCATATTAACAGCCTTTCCAAGCTGCTGGACACCAGTCTGAGTCAGATAGAATCACTTAAAAAGGGAAATTCAGTTACAACAGACTCTAACAGCTGGGATTGAAAGTCAAGGCATGTATCTAGGAATGCAACAGTGTTCCTGAGAATCTGGATACTTGAATTAATGTTTTTAGGTTTTTCCTAGAATACATCGGACAACATTAAAGCAAACCTGTTTCCAAGAGCAGAATGCCTATTAGAAATAACCTGAGTGAAAAATTATTTTTTTCCAAACAACACACAGAGAATATATTGTTTAATAATTTTATTGTTTTTAGATGTATGGACTTTTTAGTGACTACAATATAAGAAATAAAAAATTGGATAGATTATTGATACTGCACTGCTGGGGGAACAACATGAAATATAAAATAGTGCCTCTAATCTATGATTTTTCTAAATTTTTGTGGCCATCAGCTCCCAGCAGAGCAGTGCACATAGTCACAGACACCTGAACAGGTGCCCATTAACCACGAAGCTGTATTTTCATCTGAGCACCTCAAGAGGAAGAAGCAGAAGCAGGTGAAACACAGTTGCACATTAGCTGTATTCATATAGAGATTAGAAGAAATGAAAAACACCATGAAAAAAAAAACCAAAAACCCAAAGTGAACAGGAAAAATATTAAATTAAAAATAGACATTAGGTGCTGATAATAAAGAGGATCAGAAGTTTGTTTTCTTTTCTCACCTAGAACTTTTTTGTTTAGGTTTGGGTTTTTTTGTTGGTTTGGTTTGGTTTTTTAACAGTGAAAATTGCAGAAATGTTGGCATTTTGCTAATATTTTGACTTTTAATGAACNTTTTTTTTTTTTTTTGGTGACTCCAAAAATGGTCTGTGTGGAAAAATCCCAACAAACTATATGGAGAATGTATTGACTCTCTGAAGCCTTTTGAAATTATACTCTGTTGAGGATATGTTACAGGTAATAAAACAGAAGAACATGGCCTTTTCTGCAACAGTAACTTAGAGTCAGAGTTTTGTGAAAAAGAGAGAGAGGTAACTCAAACAATATGTACACCTTTGGTCAGAACCATAGTGAAATAGAAGAAAACATTAGCAGCCATATTTTTTGAGACACATTTTTCTCAGGTTAGAATTTTTATTATGGTTTTTCTTTTTAATGTACCTGTGATCATATCACTTTATTTAAGGCCCTACTGATACAGAGTAGTACCTGGATGCTCAAATAGTCCCACCTATTTCAGGGCCACTTGCTTTCCCACTAAGATTCTAGTGACTAAAAGTAAGACTTCAGGAACAAACAGTGAATCAGAAATCGTTAGTAGACATCTAATTAGATTTTACTGATTAGCTCCTATTAAGTTATATTGAAAATTAAAAATATACTCAATTAGACACTAGAAATAGAACTAGAACCCCTAAAATTATCCTTATCGCTATACCATTTAAACTTGTTGCAGAACTGTGTATTAGTTGAGAGAATTACAACGTGAAATATTGCACACTTCAGAACAGAGAATACAAAAAATATTTTGTTACACTTCAGAACAGAGAATACAAAAATTATTTTGTTTCATTTCAGAAACAGTTTCTTTGGAATGTAGTTCCCATGGAGAGTTTCAGCCCAAGGTTCGGGGTGCTTGTGTCCCATGTATGCTGCAGATTGAGACGCTCTTTGGCCGTGTTCCATTACAGGGCCATGCAACACCATCAGTCCTGCTTGGGAGAGGAATGACAGAGCTGGAAGGAAAATGGGCATGAGGTGATCTGCGATATTTTTCAAGTTGTAAAATGAATTAGGTACTTAGCATAGGTTTATTTGTTGACATAAATTTACTGCCCTTGCTAGCTTTATAAATCACTGGAAACCCATTACAGAGCAAGCAACCCAAACCCTTAAGCATTGGCTTTGACTCAGTGCAGTCAGAGCCAACAGACTTTGGCTGTTGATTTTGAAAAGCTCAGGATCATCATAGGATCATGGAATGATTTGGGTTGGAAGGGACCTCCAAGATCCATCTAGCTCCAATCCACTTGTCATGGGAAGACACCACCCACTAGATCATTTTCCTCAGGGCCCCATTCTCATATGGCCTTTATCAAAACGAGACATCTGAGAGTATCTTGCTAAGAACAAACAGAAAAAAATCACTCAGCCAAGGAGATTATATCAGGCACTCTGGGAATAATATTACTAATGGCAAGTCAGTGAGGACTGTGGTAAAGCCTTGATTCTCTCTTCCAGTGCATCAGCTTAAAACAAGAGTGTCCTGCTACTGGTGTCAGTGGACATGGGTTGTGTAATGGATGGAGGGATCAGGCACAAGCAGAAGCTTCATATCACCTAAAGACTGCCTTGTTTGTACTGGGATTTTTGGTAGAAATTATAAGATTCTTTTTTCATTCTTATGAGGTAGGCCATTTGTAACGCTATTTTTATGACAACGTGTATAACGTTACCCATAATTATCATAGCCATTGCTATTACAATTACTATTATTTTTGGTAGTTTTCCCAACTTAAATGAATATTTGCTGCTACAAAAGTTGACAGCTTCTCTTGTTGACTTGCCAACACGACTGCAGTGATAAACTCCAGAAAGGATGAATTTCTGGCTTTGTCCAGTGTCAGTGAACTTAATCAGAATGAGAATTTCTATGAGTGTGGCAAGTACGCTCTGAATTAAGAGTAGATATAAGATATGATGCCTGTCCCCATGAGATATGTGTAATATAGATAAAGCAATGGGAAAAGGCAACTGTGAATTTAAGTTCATGTCTACATCCCACAGGAAGTCCCCAAGATTTTGTACCCTTGCAAGTTGTTATAGGGAGAATTGTACCTTTATTCAGTTTGTTTAGGACTTTGTGCATTAGAGGCTGACTTGTGGAAAAATAGAACTACTTTAATTGAAAAAGAAGTGAAATATTACATAGGCTTGGCATGCAAGGTTTTTGCAATCCATTTCTACTAATCTATACAGGAACTTTACTGAAAGAATCCTCTCTCTGAGCAACAGGTTTCAGGGTAAAATTTCAGCTTTTTAAACTTTTTTATTTAAATTTGAATTTTAAAAAAAAATTAAATGGGAATTGGTGCCTGCCTATTTATTGCAAATTTTAAAAATCTTTTCTAGGAACTACCACGTGAATAAACATTTGAAAAAGTATGTGCACACAAGACGTGTGGCAAGTTGTTTTATATAACATCTGCTGGCCGTTTCTGTTGGAGATATTTTTCAACAAAACCAAAGTATGACAATAATAGTAAGAATAGTGTGTGTTAATGAAATGACTGCTGTGTATGTTTTACACACTTGGCTCTGTGAGCAGCAACTGAACTGACCCAGACCATAACAGCATGAACATGAGAAACAATTGTTCAATAATGGCACAAGACTCAAGGGGCTGTTCCTCCCTGACTCAGCCTTAATTAGGAAGGCTAACTTCAAAATTGTTTCCTTGGCAAAACCTTTCCTGAATACAGATAGGTAAAACGCCCTAGGTTTATACACCCCAGCCTATTCGTGTCTGGGGGAAGGGAGGTAATAAAAAAACACATTCTTTTCCAACCAGGGAACTAGTTGAACTCAAAATTTTCCATAAGCTAATAACATTTAATCAAATGCATATGCAATCCCTTCATCATGTAGTATAAAGTTTATTTAATTGTGACTTTTTTCTTTTGCCCATTGATATTTGACTGTTTAGTGTAATTTTATTAAAAAAAAATCAAGCTGTCTTCATAGGAAAAAGCTGATATTTAGAATTTGGAGGTTATGTTCCCAAATATTTTAAAAATGAGGAAAAAAAAAAAAATTACTCCTGTGAGACAAGCAAATCTCATTTCATTTAATAATAATCTCCTGAGGGAAAATAGGTCTGCATTTTTTTGACTTTTCTTGTCAGGGATGCTTAATTTTAAAATTTGTGGAGTAGAGAAATGACAATGGATGAATGTTAAGCTACTACCCAGATAAAACCAAATATTTTTTAAAAGCATATCTAAACTTTCTGATCAAATAAGTTATTTCAAACGGCCATAAAAGTAATTTAAAAATTTCCCAGCCTAATTTTTTCTGTGTGAAAAAATATTAATTTGGAACATTTTATTTAACAAAAGAACGCAACTAATTTTTTCCTGTTTGAACATGGAGTGGTCTCAAACATTATTTTACAGACATTTATTGTGCATACCTTCTCAATGCAGTGTTAGTGGTGAATAAATTTATGAGAAAACTGTTAGTTTTGATATGAGTGAAAAACTAAAGCACAAAAAGTAAGAAAGCAGGGAAGAAATGACAGTAATCGAAATAAAATCTGAATGCTGTGCAGGTTATCACTGGAAACTTTGGCTAAAAGTTTGACTGTAAAACCATGAGTGCTTTTGGAAAGGGTATTCAAGAGCCAGATATCCAAGTTGTCAGATGAAACTCTGTTGAGGGAACAACTGCTATAGGAAATGTAGAAGGAGGGATTAAGGACATTTAAGTACTGTACTCAGGTTGTTAGAGATTACATTTTTCTAATTTAAGATACAGTATATGTTTCATTCTGAGTCACGGAAGGAGAAAAGTAGGGATATATGGTTAATACAAATTGCTAGGAATAAAACGTGGGGAGGAAATATCTCTACTGTCTTTATCCTAATTTGCATCTGCACTTAAGAAGAGAAAGAGTGACTATAATTGCTTTAGAGGGATGCAAGTGAAATAAGCTAAATTAATACTAGTTATGAAGCAAGATTAAAGAAGTTCAGCTTTTTTCCTCATTTAAGAAGAGGAGACTTCACAGTGACATAGCTGAATTTTCTAAAAATATGAGGAGTGAAGATTACCAGAAGCAGAGAACAAAACATTAAGAGAAAAATGAACTTACAAAATTGGCAAAAGAGAGAGGATATATACAGAACTATTTCAGATAAATAGGGCTTCTCCTAGACAATCTTTTGCCAGAAAAGAGCAGACATGCAAACTCAGGAGAAGAGAGGCAGTCTTCTAAGCACAAAGTTGGTGCAATTTAATACAAAGAAAACCAGAAACTGAAATTTAGGTTTGAGAAATGTGTGGACAAGCTGATAGCGAGAGATGCTTTCAGCTAAAACTCAAGCAACTTTTTCCAAAGCTTAAAAGAACAAAGAAGGGTTGTTTTTTTCTGTCTTTACTCCTGTTTTCTCAGGCATATGTATCGTTGCTTCTGTTCAATAACATGAATTCAAAGAAGATTTGCTGCAGTTATCCTGAGCAAGAAGGTCAAGAAAACCTGTGAAAGCATTTGTACCTCAAGAAATGCAATCGGTTTTCACATTCTGATAGCTTTTGTAAAAATGTATGGGTAACTGATATTACAGGTCTAAATACTGTAAATTTTGATTTATTCCTTAAGTTTAAAATTCTCTGCAAAGCAAGAACTAATAATGTGTTCTTGAACAAGCTTTCTACACTGGCACAAAGCTGCTTTCCTGGTAGAAGTCTGCTGTTATTTCAAAGAGAACTTGTAATTCTGTGGTGATCCCACATCTCAGGAATACCGGTGATTCTCACATCCCAGAAAATGAAACAGTAGATTGAAAATGATAAAGTAAAGAGTGAAGACGATGATCAAAGATAGGGAATCCTGTGTTTTTACAGCAGGGAATATTAAACCAAGTCTGGAACGTCTCATTCCTGCTCTGGGAAGTGATGACTAGAAACATGACATGACAACAGGAAAGAAATTAGAGCCATGAGGAGCCTATTTAGGAAATTATTTAGTCACTGTTTTCCCAACAGAGATCAAGGGGATGGAGATGATTTGTATAAAATTGTCAGGTAGCCTTTAAAAGAAATGTCAGCCACTCAATTACACTGTGGAACATTTTGTCACAGTATATTCTTGATACCACAGCTTAGATAATTTCAAAAAGTAATTATGCAAATTCTTGAAAGAAAAATCCACGAAAGTCTTGTAAACAAAACTGTCAGGAATTTTTCAGACAGAAATTTTCTGAAAACTGGGTATAAATACTGGAAGGAAAACATTTCTCTGTATTTGACTGTGTTTTATATGCTAATCCCAAGCATCCAATCCTAGTAATCACAAAATGCAAGATACTTTACTAGGTGGACCATTATCTGATAAAGGACAACTCTTTCTCTGTAGCTATAAAGATACAAATAGTGTCCATATAGCACTATGTAAGGCAAATATTTGCCTTTTAGCTGAGTAGAGGGAAAAAATATTCAGAAACAGCAAAACTAATAGCTATTTGCACATGCTGACATTTTAATAAATATGGTTTTCAATTATATTACAAAAACGAATGACATTTTAGGTTTCCATTTCATTAACTTGACAAATCAAATCTATTCCAAAATTCTGATTAATTTCAAACACTTTCCGACATGGTGCAAGAACAAATATACTGATGCTGATGACATAACAATTGATACCACAGATCCCTTTGGAACAACTTTGAGTATATCTTTCCTTACCATTTTTATGGGATTTTTGAAGTCTTCATTATTTGTCATTTCTGGATTGACTGTTCCATATTTCACTGAAGTTACTTTTTTGATAGCTTGCTTTGATCACTTTTGGTACCAGAGCTAAGAACCATATTACTACCTACACATTTCGTATTACAGATAATCCTGCCACAAATCTTCTTTTGATCCTTGCAGTTATCTGCTGCAAGCTCTGTGGAAGCAATTTTCATTTCCAGAATTTCAAGGTTATATACGGCAACACAGCAGGTAAGACAGGCATGTTACCTTCAGTGCTTGAACACACTTGTTTTGCTTGCTTGTAATTGAAACTGAATCTATTTGTTGTTTTGTTAATTATATTCTGTTGTTTTAGCAGAAGACTGAGATGTCAATTACCCATACTGTATCTACAGAATCAAATATTGTCATGGCCTTTTTTTCTGTTTTGGCCCCACAAGGAAGATCATTGCATAAACCAAACCTTTCCTGACAGATTTGTCTTATGTAAACATTTATGTAATATGGATTCTGGGCCCTTCCCAGACCCTGCCTGTGATGTCGAATGGTTCTGGTTGCAAGATGTTTTCCTTTGTAATTTCCAACGTAGATCTCCTTTGAAGTGATTTAAAATCCTTACCTCTTGCTTATGTCTAAAAAGAACAAGGATAAAACTTTATTCCCATTTGTCCCCACTGGAAGTTTTCACACTTCTGAAGACCTGTCATATTTCTCCTGTGTGTCCGGTTCCCAAACAACACAAACCTAGTTCTTACTAGCTTCGAGAAAAAAATGTTTTCTAGTTCTTTGATCATTGTTTTTGTTCTCTTATACATTGTCTTCTACTAGTTTTCATCATTTACTGTATCATGAGCAGGAAAAAAGAGGATAAAAGGTTTAAGATAGTAAAATATCTGAAATATTTTGTTTTAAACTGTGTTTAAAGTTTTAGGTAATATATAATGTATGGGTCATTTAGTTGAAAATTTCATATAGATTTCTTTTCCTCCCTTAAAGAAAGGCACATTTGTGTTAGAATATTTTGGTGTACAATAGAAATAGTATAAATAATAATTAACTATATTAAAACATGTGTGATTGAAATGCAAATTTTAAAAAATCAAGAACTTATCTGTGATTTAAAGAAATGGCTCTATTGTCATTCTGTATTTCCCCCAGCCTTTATCCATCTCCCACTTAAAATTAAAGCAAACAAAAAAACCAAGCAAACAAAAATTCAAACAAACCCAGGAACTGGACAATACCCAAAAAGCACCAGTTTATTAATTAAATTAATTGATATTAAATAGTATTAATCCATACGATTATTCCATTTTACTCTAAGGTGAAATTGCTTTTCACAGCTACAGTTGAACAATTGTTTTGTAGCTTGCTGAAATTACAACTTCAATGTTACATCTGCACAAATTATAAACTACAATAAAAATTTGTCAGAATATGTTTGTGTGAATATGTTATAACTATTGGGCAGTTGTTTATAAGTGATCTGAGATATCAAAAAGAGAACAAATAGCACCAATGCTTTAAAAAGTGAGGTATCAAAAGTATGTAGAATAAGCATGGGTAACGTATGAGGGATGAGGCATTGTGAATGAGAGACAAGTGCTGAAATCAAGGAAATATCATACTGTGAAAATGAATGAGTGGTGTGTGGGGACTTTGATTGGGAGATACAACTGATGAGGCAAAGCAAGAGGGATTCATCAATAGAGCAGAGCGCAGAACAAGGAAGTTAAAAGAAAATCTTTGATACTGTCAAGAAGTATCCTAAATCACTCAGCCTTCCTTGCAAAGTCATCAAGGCAGCAGATGGCAGAGCCCTAATGAGATAGAAAAACATCAATAACTGCTTTCAAAGAAGACTTCTGGAATTATACAAAACACTGAGGGAGATTCCAGTCTTGAGTAGGAGTGAAATACCCTCTATATAGAACAATATCCATACACACCTACTGTCAAGATAGCCAATAACAGATATAAATTGTATGTACAATAGTGTTTTACATCATCTGATTATACAAACACAATATCTACTTGAATTGTCAGGAAGATGTGGTTCAGTCTCCATGGAGAAGGCACCAGTAAGTTTTCCTGTTCATAAAGCACAGGAAACTTATGTGGAACTGCCTAAATGATTAAATTGCAGATTATAAGGATATGAAGATTTAAACAGCGTTGATGTGCTTCAGGATGCATATCCTGGGTGCATATGTTGCATAATCAAGAGATAGGCAGTTTAGGTATAGTTTTTTCAGGCATTCAGTCTTTTTCTAAAACTGATTTCCCAACTGGAGTCCAAGACCCTTAAATTCTCTTTCCCCCCAATGTTTCCTGCCTCTTTTCCCTTTAAAAAGATATGTTTTCCTGTGTTGCAGAAATGCTTTCACTATTTCATTTGCTGTGAATATTCTTTCTCCAGATTTCCTCATCAAGTCAAAGTCATATTAAAATTTCAATAAGAGACAGAATACAAAGAAGTGGCATTAACAGCAGCTTGATTTTAATTTCATTATAAGAATAAGATTTGTTTCCGTTTCCATTCCCCCTTCTCCCTTTTCCTTATTTTTTTTTTCTATTCCCTTTCCCAAACTGTCCATCTTCAGTTTTCCTCTGCCTTTCCTGCCTGTTGTATGCTAATTCTTTTTTTCACTTAAGGTGTATTGGATATTTTATTTCTACTAATTTCTTATCTTTCATTATTGGGGAGAAAGAACCTTTTGTTCCTCAGTGATTATATAATAAAGAATCTCACAAAATAAGAAGTTGTTTCCATGAAGAAATTTGCAGAAGCTGGAGAAGCTCCCTAATGGAGAAAGTGGAAGGCTGTGGACAGTGGTGCAAATAATCAGCTCATACCCTTCTAACAGAAAAGGAAGAGCTAAATGAGTGTGAAACTTCACAACAATCAATCTCCTACGGGAATAAGATTCTGCTGCATTTCATGAGATCGTTTCAAGGGCAAGACGGAAATGACAAGACTCAGCAACTGCACATAAGGCAAGAGGAGGCTCTGACTCTACTGCAAATCTTACAAAGGCATAATCCTACTCTCAGCTACCTTGGGTTCTTTTTCATCTACCCAACAATAAATGCCACTACCCAAAAAATCACCACTGACTTGCAGCACATGGAATTTGAAACAACATGACAGGCAGCAGTGAAATTTTAAACGTCAGTACAAGACTACACTGAACTCTTGTTTTGGGACTGCCGTGCTACAGCAGTGACACACAGGAAGAGTAGAACTAAAGGCTGAGTGGTTCCTCATTGCAGTTACAGCTTCCTAGGCAGAGGAGTGCTGATCTTCTCTTTCTGGTGATCAGCAAGGGGACACATGGAAATAGAATGAAGCAGCATCAGGGGAAGCTCAGTCTGGACGTGAGGAGAAGATCCTTCACCCAGAAGCTGATTGGTCACAGGCTCCCAAAAGGAGGGGCTGCAGCACCAAACCTGTCAGTGTCCAGTGAGAATCTAGAGAATACTCTTAGTGATCCTGGTTAGTGTTGGGCAGTCCCATGAGGAGCAGAGGCTTGGACTCCACTATCCTTATGGGTCTCTTCCAACTTAAAATATTCTGATTCTATGAGTCTAAAGAGTTTTCCACAAAAGAAGTTCTGTTTAACAAAAACATCCCAACACTTTCATTTATTACCTTTGCTTAAGTAGTTTGGGATAGTCTATGTTTCAGATTTTCAGAAACTTCGTAAGTAATTTTTTTGCCTAGAAACACATCAGAGATGAATTTTAGATCCAGCTAAATCAAGGGAGTGCTGGAGAACTGCTGAGGTTGTGTATGAAAGAGCTGAGTCCCCTGTCCAAAAGCAAAACTCTTTCAACTTGTGCAAGATATATTCTGATGAATATATTTTAAGCCTTCCTAAAAGGTAGCTTATGCATTTGGAGGGAGCAATTAGGTTTATTTTATTTTTGATTTAATTAAACTCTCTGCACCTAAACCAGATTAAGCCTTGTAAAAGGAAGATCTGCCATCCGCTGGACTTTATTTCATAGTTCCATGTTCAAAATTTCTGCTCTCTTGGGTTTTCATTTGGTTGTTCCCTCCATACCTTTTAACATCTGACTATCAAAAAACATTCACACAGTCTTTTTAGGGGGCCATGCTTGCTTTTCAGGCTTGAGTCATCTCCTGACACCATGGGAGGGCAGCTTGAAAGGGATGAAGGATAAGTACAGCCTAAGAAAATTTGCAAGTACCTGGGATCAGTGGATGTATGACTCAGGGAACTGTTCGTTGCAAAATAAAAACAAAAGAAAAACAACAAGCATGCATTGAAGCATAAAACCTTAGGAAGCTGTGAGATTAATTTCCAGGGTTAGAGATATGGGAATAGTTTATCATTTCTGTATGTTAGAGCAGATGGGTTCAGAGCAAGCTGGTGTGCTCAGAGAGCTGGTATCAGAAACACAGAATCAGAAGCATTTAGGCTGGAAAAGATCCTTGAGATCATTTGTCTGATCATACCTAACACTAACACTGCCAAATCCACCACCAAACCATGTCCCTAAATGCCACATCTACATGTCCTTTAAATAGATCCAGGGATAGGGACTCAGCCTCTTGGGCTTTGGCAGGGGTAGCAGAGCCCCTGTGCCCCCCAGAAACCCCTGCAGTCACAACCCTTAACCAGGATCAAATGTCTAATGTTTGTAGCCACAGAAGTGGTGTATGGGAAAAGGACCTTAAGACCCCATTTGTCACAAGTCTTAAAGTGCCATGTGAGGAACAAGGGGTTTTACACCACAGTAAGCACACAGGCGGCTGCTGCTGGATGCAGAGCCTGTGCTGCAGACCTGGGCTTGTGTTTGGGATGTCCATGGAGTCCCTCTGGAAGGGGAGTTTCTGTTTCAGGTCAGTTATCTCCTGAAGGATTCTATGCCGCACTTCAGAAGCCCTTTCCTCCATTTTTCAATAGTCATCTATATTTATTTATATTTATATATGTGTGTGTGTATGCACATATACATATAAGTATATACTCTTAGGCTTTTATAATTTTTTCAACTTCCTAATGCAATATAAAAAAATCTACAAAAAATGCTGGATTTTCTTAAAATAGATGAGCTTCCTGAGTATTTAGATGATGAAATAAAAGAAAGAAATTCCCTTCCCAAATCTATGCCAATATTTCTTTTCTTCTATTTTTAAAATTTTTTTCTTCACAGACATGCCCTACTTCAGGACTGAAGATAATTCTCGTCTTAACTCTGTTTCTGTAAAGATCAACAGTGAGCTGATAAAGCAGACATCTGAAAGACACACAGAATAATTATGAGCACTGACATATAATGATTTGGACTTTAATTACCTGTTACAAGTAGCCTAGATCAGATACTAATACTAATACTAATTCTAATACTAGTACTAATATATCCTATTGGATAAAGTACTTTTGTCTTTGCTTTACATAACATGTTCGGAATTAATTTTTACAGTTTTGGATGCTTGATAGATTCATAGCTTCTGTGGATATTAGCACATAATATGAGATTGTTGGAGCAGAAGACACCAGGAAGTACAACTGAGTTACTTTCAGATAATGATTGTTGCACCTTTTATTGTTGAGTCAAAAAAAGAATTCCGTTCTGGCTCTCTGCATCAGTTCTAAGCAGCTCACTGTCTCCTGCTAGAACAGCTAGTCAAATTAGGAGGATAATGTACCAACCCATTCCATATTGCCATTTCAAATCAAAATTACTAATCATTCCCTGAACGACTGTGTTTTTCTACAAGTGCTAGAAACGTAAGTGAAGAAAGAGGAATTTGACCCTTTAGTCTTAAATGAAGATGTCAATATACAAGACCTGTCAGAAAGCTGTGTAAAGAAAGAGAGCAAGGAGAACACTGTAATACCATGATACCAAATATACAGCAAAGACACGTAATTTTGCTGTCAGCAAAATTTAGTTGTGTGTTAAAAGGCCTCGAGATCAAAGCAAAGGAAAGAAACAGCTTAACTACCTGAGTAACTAGCACACAATCTGTGTGAATTAAAATCTCAAGCCTCAAAAGAACACATAAAACAGTGTCTGTACTACCAATTGTCTGACTGAGATGGGCTCATTGACTGTGACATGCTGAGAGAAATCAGAGATACCAAGGGCAGAAAAAACAACTGTACTGCAATTATCCCCATGCAGACTGTGTCAAATGTCACACTGGAATGTCAATCGAAGATTAAATTTTTAGGTGTTATCATAGAGTGTCCAGCTAATAGGCCCAGGAGAGCACCACAACCTTGGACTTGATTCAGAGCAATCTGCAGAACTTGGCTCAAAGAAAAGATATTCTGATTCTATGATTCTAAAGATTTAAATCAACTAAAAAAAAAAAGAAAGAAAAAAAGCACTTTCCTGCTGTTATACGCTAACCTCAGGTAAGTTAAACTTCACTAGGAGGAATGATGTGGAAATGCAGAAGATTAAAAGATAGCTAAGATAATTGCGGGCCTGTATTTCGTTTTCAATATTACAGAAGGTGCCATACTGGCGGCACCGTGGCAGTATAAAGCAGCTGTTGGGAAAGACTTGAGAACGAGTAGAGGGAAGGCAGCATAACTAAATAGCAAAGTGAAGCATAATCTTAGATTCAGGAAGAAGTCACTCAAAAAGGTGGAGTAGCATCTAAATGAGGAAAACAGCAAGCAATGATCAAATAGAGCATATGACCCAAATGATCATAAACTCTGGAAATTTGCATGTAAAAATATAAAATAATGTAATAAAAAATTGCATAAATACGTGGGCCATCTAATGGTATGAAAATCAGTACCTGATCCTTTTTTCTTCATTAGTAGTGAAGAACCTGAGGAGAAAGCCATTTTTTTTTTGTAATGGAAAATGAGTCATTTGACTGAAGATGAATAAAGATGATTAAAGACAGCCATGTGTTTGAAATAAGTGTTACGGATTCAGATTAAAACAGAAAAAAAGGATGAATACTTTAGTATAAATCAAGTGATTTGCTAAAAGTAAAACTACTTTTGAGATCTGCATTAATCTAAAAAAAGTCTGAAAAAATCAGCCTTTCAGAAGAATGGACATTTTAAGCCATGACATGAAAGAAAATGAACTTCACTACTGGTTTTGTCACAGTTTTGTTAGCATTTTGTAATTGTGAGGTTTAGTTTTGTTCTTTTGCATTGTTAGCATATCAAGTTTGTAAACTTTGTAAAGTTCTCAGTAAACTAAATCTTACTGTATCTCTGGTCTTTGGGTATATTCTGCTCTACAAAGGAAGTACATAGGTGTTAATGAACTTTTCATTTTTGAAACAACATCGACAGACACAAAAATAAGAAGTGAATGCACTAAGTTCTTCATTAATCAAAAATGAAAGACTAATTTGTCAAGGAAAAAAGTATACTAATGACATGTTTGCCCTTTTTTGCTTAAGGTGCAGAATTTCCCCCACAGTTCAGAAACACATGGCTCACCAAAGATATCAATTTCTTATTCTTCTGACCTTTCAGATCACTCACAGCCTTCTTGTAATTAATAGTTCTTTAAGTTACTATTATGTTACTGTTAAGTTACTGATATGTCTTCCCAGGGGCTGTCATTTTCATACTTTAAGAATGAAGATTCAGTGGCTGCACAGACATGTAGGTGAGACATCTACCGGCTCAGCTGCTGTTGTTTCTTGGTTACCGCTCCTGTTAAGATTTCTGGCTTTGGGATCCCACTGACCTCGCTGTCAGCTCAGCACTGTCTCTCCACAGCTAATATTGTGGGAAATATTCCACTGTTGTACACAGCACATGCCAAAGCCTCCAGGAGCAGAGGTCAGTGCACCTGGAGTCTGTGTAGCTGAGTGTTTTACCTGAACGACACGGTGTCTTTTCAAACACCAGGTAAGGTTGCTTTACCTCTGTACAACCCTGTATTCCGCTGATGTTTGGCACTTCAGGGCAGCACACTCAATTTTTTTCCAGCAAATCAGTGTGAACTGACAGAGTGGATGTCTTTGCCTATTAAAATTGGAATGGAGTTACCCGACTGCACGAGCAAATGAATGCATGCTGTTATTTCAACGAGTGAGTACTCATCCAAAGATCAAGATTAATATATGGTTTTGAACGTATTTACTCCAGAAGAAGGTCAGTTTTCTTTTAGCAGACGCTTTCAAACATCTGTTTTACAAGTCAAACTATTGGAGGAATGGTGCTTAGACAGCTATATGATTCCCTTTGGAATAATTTGCTCATTCTCAGCCATGTTGTTTTGCATATACCCTGTCTTATTGTGTTTGTACACATTGTACTGTTAAACAGAATTATCCTCCATAGGATGTTATTCAAAATATTTTGCAGTGTGAGGTTTTAAAATGACCCTGTAAATGCTGCAGGCAGCATTTCCTTCTCCGCGCAGAGGTCACAGTAAACCCACAGCAAGACAAGTGGCTCTCTAGCAAACCTGAGACCACTTGTTATTTCACAAGTAAACTTAAATAAATACTTTTTCTAGACTTATGCTAGTCACCCACCCACACACACACACACAAATAACCTAAAACCGGCCCCCCAAAAAAACAAATGAGGGGATGGTATTTTCTCTGCTTATACCCATGACAATGTGGAACATTTAGAACAAAATAAGTAGAATCAAACAGAAATAAAAATAGAAATTTAGGTTGACTTTTGGGTAGATATCTTTCTCCCACATATTTCTTTGTAAAAATAATTCAATTTTAAGAGATTGTGTAGTTGCATTAAAAATGATTATCATTTCCACAGTAATCTCCATACTTTATGCTTGCCATATACCAATACCTGAAGTACAACACCCTGCCTGGGTCACACAACCTGGTCCAGTGCAGGAAATGGTAGCAAGCACTTGCTTTGTGTTTACAGTATAGCATTTGAATACAGCCAGTTATTGCTATGGGATATAACCAGTATTTTTTTGAGTTCACTGGGGAATTTACATAAAATAAATGAACATGCTGTAAGCCATTTGTTGGACAAATGCAGAAAGATTTCATCTCTTGGAATCGTTTTCACACATCCGCTGTTACAATTTTTTACTGGTGAAAAACTATTGCCTTTTTCTTTTCTGAACGGAAGTAATTTGACATAATGATAATAAAATTTCTTTTTTTTTAATTTATTTTGCCTGTATTTCTTTGATAAGCACAGTTGAGGTTAGGACAATTTTGCATGGTGGGTTGCAGAGTAAAAGTCAATTTTAGCATACAAAATTCTCTGTTTCCCTTGCATTAAAAAAAGCAAATAAAGCAGTTGTGATACATGAATTAAAATTTGAAGATTCCATCCTTCCCTTCCTTTTCCAGAGCTGGAAGAGAGAAATAGTTTTTTTCTTTTTTTTATTTTTTTTTTTCCTTTTTATTTTTTTCCTTAGGACAGAAAGACTTTTGCTGAGAACTATCTCCACACAAAAGCTTACAGAGCCGAATATGATGTCTTGTCTTATCACTTCTGAACAGACTCTGGAGTTTGAAAAGACTTCTGAAATTTGCTTAACTTGCCGTTTCCTAATATAATGAGGAAATCAATGTGTCTTGCTTTTAGAACTGCTGGTGGCTTCAGAATAATTTGAGAGTCAGCAAGGATAAGCAGAAATGAACCTGCAAGTACTTGCTCATCATTGAAATATCTGAGATGATTTAGAGATAAAAATGTGCTAATTTACTATTGTCAGGGAGAATATGTCATTCAGATACACTCACTAGTCTGAGCATTTTTTGAATAAGCTAATTCAGACATTGGGGGCTTCTGAAGGAAACCTGCAGGGATATCCATACCCACCACACTGCAGTTGTCCAGGGCTGCAAAAGGGGATGGGAACAGGGGTAACAGCTCTGGGGAAGGAAATGCAGCAGTGGGAAGCATGAGGTCCCCAGTGAGCAAAGCCCAGACCTTCACTCCCCACAGATCAGCCTCCTCCTGACCAGCCTTAACCCAGACCTGGGAACTGGTCACTGGAGGAAATCTAAAATTGTTAGAGAATAGGTATATGAGAATGTGCTTCCATGTTTGAAGGGCATTGACAAGTATATCATAAACACAGGACAAAGAGACCTCTAGAAATAACAAAATGGTTTGGGAAATACAATTCAAATGCACTTATCTTTAGCACTCTGTAGGAACCTTAGCATTCCTTAGCGTTGTTGCTGAGGGTTTGGGGGGAGGTTTTAGCTTGTGTGTGAAGCCAAGAAGCTAAATTTCAGTTTGACATTCAGGTAAGTTTCTAGTCAACTGCTACTGTAGAGGATTATTTGAATGAGACCACACTAATTTTAATGAAGTCCAAAATTTAAATTAGATATAGTAGTATATAGGTTTAATGCAGAAGTTATTTTAATTGACATTTGACATAGAGGTATTCACATGATTGCATTTTGATTTGGTTCCTCAACCAAAATTTTGTGGAAAAGGTAATTTCAGAACAATGGTTTTGATCAGCTTGAAATATTTTTACATTTTAAACATTTTATTTGGGTTTAGTTCTATTTTTTCTCAATTTTACAAAAGAAACTTCAAATGTTGAAAGAATAAAATGGAACATTAGCAATTTTTCCTTTTTATTCTTGTTTCAAGAAAAATCCTTTCTAAATTTAATTTTCCCCCAAATTAAAAGACCAGAATCTAATTTTATGTAATTTAAAGCATAAATATTCTGCCCATTTATATCTAACTTTTTCCCTTTTCCTTTGCAACACTCTCCCTTTTTGGTATTCTCCCTTATTACATGTTGGTGAACCCTTTTTTATGACAGGATTTGACTAGATTCCTAATGTTCTTGGAGAAATTCTATCCTGACTGTCAACAACTGCTGTTTAAAAAGTCATCTGAGATCTTCCTCCTAATCTTAATTCCACCTGTACTGAAGACTCTTAACAAACTTTCCTGCTTATTTTAATATGAGGGCTGTTCTCAAACCTACTCACTCTGTACTGTCCCATGGAGACTCACAGAATGCCAGTCTGCATTCTCAGTGTCCTCTCATTCTCCACATCAGAGTGTTTTAGATAATAAACTGAAAACTATTGAAGGCTTTAGTGCCTGAGATATAAACAGACATAAATTCTATTGGTTTGAGTTGAGAGCAGTTTCTAGCCACGTTACTATAAAAACAAAAATCTGGAATAAAAATTTAAAATAGTATTTAAAAATACTTGTCAGTGTTAATGCAATATCAATGCTTCCAGTGTGGACAAAAGTCAGCCAGCCTTTTGGAATATTTTAGAACTCAAACAAGCATAAAGGCAAATAACATCCTTGCCACTAGAGAGAGCTCTCATACTGAAATAATGGAACATTGCTTTGGGCTCCCTTTTTTCAGCGTTGAGGAAAAAATGTAAGAGGGAAAAAATTGTACCATCTGGACTCATGATGGGAAGATATGACCTGACAAAACGAAGAGTCCAGAGGCTGGTTCCAGCTGGACATGTGGAGAGGGAAACATGTTGTCTTCATTCCTCACTGTGGCAGATTCTGCCTGGATCCCATGAAAGAGAGCAAGAAATGTCTGAAAGCAAATAGGTTTGTTTTTCCACTTTTGGCAGAGAAAATTTGAGTTGATGGGACATATGGTAGTTGCTCCCGTCTTTTCTTCTACACAGGCAAGTTCAAACAGACTAAGAAGGGTTGTGTGTTTTGGCACTTTCAGAAGTGGCCAAAATCTGTCCCCAGAAGCAAACCATCAAGAACTCTCAACATTATTCAAAGGTGTTCAAGTTTCTAAAAGCACAGAGGAAAAAAGATTGCAATAGCCTTTTTGTCTTAGCAGCAGTGAATGAAAATCAGTGCTGAAGAATACCAGGAATAGAATTGGTCTCTGCTGTAGAGCAGGTTGTAACTGAAAACTTCAGAGCAAGATGATGAAAGAATTCAGGTTAAGAGAAAAGACATTTCTGAGCATTGTTTTGAGCACTTTTGTAAATCGATATTCAAGAATGACATAGGCTTTTAAGGAAACTGACACAGGAAATTTTGGGTGGTGTTTCTTGTTATTTAGAGCAGTGTTTAAATTTCAGTGAAAGTGTTCTGCATTTGATTAAGCTGCTAGAAGTGAACATTTCTAGTAAACATTTTCAAACTGAGGAAGAGAATATATTTGGGGAAAGTGTAGAAAACTTAGAGTCCCTCGTGCTGCTCCTTATCCTACATTTCCCCACCCTCTACATACAAAAGATGAACTTGAAATCCTTAATGGCTTAAATTTCCTGGTTTTGTGACTTAGGCTCTAGTCTACCCTCTAGAAAATGGAAATGCAATAAGTTCTATCATGCTATTCAGGTCTTATGTTATTCATTACTTGAGAATTTATATTAATTTTGGCTTTTTAAAATTAAACATGTAATTTCAATAAGCTTCTGAAAGATGAGATATCTCATATTCCCAGGAGATCAAAGAGAACTCATGATGGTCTTCTGTCAAAACCTGAAATTTCTTTACAAAACCAGATGTTCCAACAGAGAGACGACATTTTTTTTTTTGTCATAAAAGATGTAGTTAGTGGCATGAAAGACAGGCAAAGAAGTGTTGTTATAATCATTTATCTAAGAAGTTTCTCAATTTGGCATTTGTGTGAATTGAAACCCTTTTGAAATGACTTGTGAATTCAGTCATCTGTGTGACCACAGACAACTTTGTAATTGTGTGCAAGGCTGGGTTCCTAATTACTCTGAGATCTAAGGCAATTAAAATTATACAGTTTTCCTCTCCATCAACTTTCCTGTCTGAGAAAAACTTCCCTTGTTTTTTACCTCTAACTCTCAATACTCCCTAAGAGATAGCAGTAGTGTAGTCTAAAATAAGCTTAGACAGAGACCACAGGAATTTTCACATTCTCTCGGTATCCCGTTTTCTCTCGTTTCTACAGTTCACAGTTTGCCTGTTTGCCATTTTCTTTCAGTCTCTTCTACCTCCCTTTTGCTTGGATTCTGCTTCCATATTCTGCATTATGTTACAAGAATACGAGTTGTGTGCAAATGAATAGTTAATGTTATAGGAAGAAAGCAGGGGGTAACTGGACAGGTAACATTAGATTCCTATAAATATTCCAGGATGTTTCCAGTTGCCCCTACTTTTGAACAAATCATCCCCTCATCAGTTCAGTTAAGGTACTAAGAGCTGAAATATTTATTTTCTACATCTAACAACAGAATTGTTACTATTCTACTGAGAAATAACCCCTTACCTCAGGCTTCAGTAAAGTCATTCAAGGACAGACGTTCCTTTTCACAATCAATTTAATTCAAGTCATTAACCAAGAAGCCCAAAGAAGTTTATAGACCTTAAAAATACAAATAACAGAGTGTGCTATGTCTTTAATTAGTAACACTCCAGATTTGAAATGATGACCTAGAGGTATATAACTGCATAGCCCATTACCAATCCCCTGAGCCACGCCAATCTGTCAGAGACCTTGTCCCATCCTTACACTTTTAAGTAAGGTTAAGAAAACCTAGGACAAGTGGGGATTTTTCCTTTCCTTTTTCTCTTTTTCTTATAATTTTCAAGTGCCTTTCAAAATACTTTAAAAAGGTCCATAGTTTGTGGTAAAACACAAAACGTTTGAAAATTTGCTAGTATTTAAGAATATGTGACTGACAACCCTGTTGTAAAAGTCTTTTTGGGAAATGTATTTGATAAGTCTTCCTAAACATGAAAATTTTTATATTATCATTTTCTTTGCTCTCATTTTAATTTTTTTTTTTTTTATGAAACTAAATATAAAACAAATAGCACCTTTCCAGCATGAGATTAGTCATCTATTACTGTAGTGTTACCATAGTCAACACCATCTCTGATCTCAGAAAACCTTGATGATAGTTGTGTCCAAGTCATAAATAGGGGGGATTTAAAACTGCAAATTCAAATTACCTGTGGAGGAGATACCTACCACTGAAAAAAGAAATCATTACTGTTCTTATGCACTTAAAAACAGCATCAAATTTTATAAATGTTGAGCATTGCTACACACTTAAAAATTTAGTTTCTAGTGCATAGAAATCCTGGAAGTTGACATTTACTTCTGTTTTGAAGATAACTGTCTCAGGATTTTGTGAAATAAATTGTTCAAATATATAGTTTCTAACTTACTTGATACATTTTTTTCAGCTTTAAAGCTTTGAATATGTACTGCAATACATTGCGTGTCATGCTTTATGTATACTCTTTTCCTTCCTTCTTTCAGGGGGTTCATATTCAAATTTCTTAATCACCATGCACATTTTGAGAACTCACAGACATTCAGTGCTGCTGGACTGACAGAATTACTTTATTTATTAAAGTTAATTTTTTTTTTTTTTTTTTTTTTTCTGTCTAGCAACAATGGTAATAGCAGGGTCTTTCCTGAAGCCATCAAGTGCATGAAGTGGACTGTGAACCTCTGTGAGAATTTTCAAACACCATCTCAACAATTTAAGGCTCATAAGAGCAAGGGAGAGGATCATAACTCCAGAATGGATATGGAGGCCTTCAGAAAGCGAATTTATTGTCTCCTCCAGCCCTTCAGAGAAAGAATTTCATTCCTTGGGAGGATGCTTGGCGGTCAAATATTTGTGTTGTTCCCACCTCAGTCTAAAGAGCACATAACAGGAGATGAGAGCAACACAAGTAGTGAGATATAGTTAGCTCATGAGCTGATACTGGCGCTTTATACCTAGAAATTGCTTTTATATTTTTTGTTAGTATACTAGCTTAGAGCACTGTATTATTATTGCCATTACTACTGCTGCTGAAATCCTGGGGCTAAGTCTTTGATATTATGGTTTTTCAATATATTCACACATTAGTTAAAGATATAGCTCTAAAAAATAGAATGTAGAAGCACAAGAGGATAGGGCCAGCCCTTGCAGTGATGCCCAATGAGAGGATAAAGGACAATGGGCACAAACAGAAAGGAAGGAAGTTCTATTGAATACAAGGAAAAATAACTTTGACAGAGCACTGGAACAGGCTGCCCAGAGAGGATGTGGACTCTCCTTCTAGAGATATTCAGAACCCACCAGGACCTAACCCTAACCCAACCCTAACCCTAACCCTAACCCAACCCTAACCCTAGAATAAAAATATGGCGGCGCCGGGTTAGGGCAACCTGCTCTAAATGAACGTGCTTTAGCAGAAGGATTTGGCTAGATGGTCTCCAGAGGTCCTTTCTGACTCCAACCATTTTGTGACTCTCTGACAAACAACAGATGTTTCAGGTTTCTCCATGAATGCTTTCTCTAGACACCACAGAGACAAATGCCCTTGGCCAGCTGAAGCAGCTGCCTGAAGGCAGAAGGCGATTTCAGCCCCTTGAAGAGTGAAATGGCAATAACAGAGGTTTCTGTTCTCTCCATCCCACAGTCTGTTCTTCGTTCTGTAACTGCTGTCAGATTTTAGATCTAGACCCATTTATCTCATCTTTGACAGCTTGCCAGAGAGGGTGCTTTGCTACATATTTTTACATTCTTTACACTACAATTTTCTTATTCTGGGTAGAATTCTTTTTTTCATGAGTGTCTGCTGTCTGTAGTGCACTGACAAAGCCAGACAAAGGATGCTTTTTAAACAGCAAAGTAAGATTCAGGATATCTCAGCACAATGATCAAAAAGCCTGTTTGAATTATGTAGATCTGGTTAATTACAGCTTTTTTCCATTAAGTCTTTATGCCAGAAAGATAGTCTCAGCAACCTCAAAACTGCATAATTCGCAAACATTTTAGGATCTGCTAGGATAAAAGGGTTTGTCTGTTTCAGGATCTATTCTAATTAATAATTTCTGTCAAATGGATTTTGACATTATAATTGAATGGTTGCAAGCCTGAAAGTAAAAGTGACATTATATTTCCTTTGAAGACGAAATGAAAAGAAGTGTACTTTACCATCACTAGATATCCTGTTTAATCGGTGTCATTCCTACTTCAAATTTTTATGGCCAAGATACACAGTGGCTGAATTGGATACTACAGTGAGAAACCTGCTCAGGGCTGGGGAACAGGCAGAGAGAATGAATGGAGACCATCTCCCTGATAAAAGCACCTAAGTTACATTGCCACATAAGTATTATGAAGACGCAGAAGTTTTCCTGGAGACATGCAGGAAAATTGTTCAATTCTCCTAAATTAAGTAACTAGATCAAACACATTGGATCATATCTATCAAGTGATCAGAGGAAGAGATTGTGTGCACATGAGCAATATAATTTTTTGGTAGAAATAGCCACCTTATCATCAAAACTCTAGAAGACAGCTTCATCCAGGCAATGAGATTCTTACAAATATTCTGAAGTTCTGACAGAACCAAATTGTCAGCCTCCAGCATCACCTCCACATCTTACATGTCCTAGCAAAAGGGACAATAGCTGCAGATTCCACTGCTCTAGAGCATCATGACAAAAAGAGTTTGTGGACTGGACATACTTCACTGGACAAAAAAGATGACACAATGGAATGTTTATGCTATTCACATGTTCACCTACATCACCAGCTAATTTTCCACATGTATCAGGAGAATTCTGAGATAGCTGAGTAGCAAAAATTGGCTGAAACATCAGAAAAGGTTTGGGCATAAAAATAATAATATAATACCGGTATTACCTTTATATGTGACAGGAGAACTAATATATCCTGCCATGGACCATGACTTTATTTTGCACGATATTTCATAAAGACAAAATTAAAAAATAGCTCATTAATTTTTTAACTTTTTGAGGAAAACATGAATCAATTAGAAAGCAAATTACTGGAACAAGGAAACCCTAAGATAATACACATTAACATGAATAGTCCTGATAGATAAATCAGACTTATTGACGGGTAACCTCTCCAATGGGTTCAGTTTTAAATTAAAATTTCTGTTAAATAAGGTTTTGTTGTCCAAGTAGATATTCAGGAAATCCATGGTCAGACATACATTGAAACTTCAAGTAAAATAAGTGCTTAAAAACTCAGTGCTCAAATGATTTTAAAAGCATTCTAAGACAGTGTTTGCTTGTTCTGTGTTTGTTTAACAATCCTGAAAAAAATACTATCTTTATTTTAAATACTGATTATCCCTTTCTTCTAAATTAACTTCAAATCCTTTGCTTATATTGAATCAAAGTGACTTCAAACAGAAGTCCATTTATTAAATATTTTATTAGGTCTTTCATTATGCATGCTTGTAAAGATCTTAATAGAGATGTTAAGTAATGGAATTTTGCAAGTTCCTAAAATTTCATAAGTCTCCATAAATTTTCTTTTTATGAGAAACCTGCTTTCATAGTGTCTAATTTTTTATTCATATGCAACAAAAATGTTAATATACTGTAATTAAGCTAATATGATTTATCTTTTCACTCAGTATATAAGTTAATTTTGTTCTAAAGAAATCCTATTTTCGAATTCTCTCCAGCAATGTAGAATTAAAGTAATTATAGTATGGCACAGGAAATTAGTCATAAAGGGCCATGATTTTTAAACTAAATGGAAGTTTTCACAGGCTGGATTAGCCATATACTTTAGAAAAAGGGAGAAAATAAAGGAAATAATTTGCAGAGCACTTAGTGCAAGAATTCACCTTTTGGGTACAAATTCTTCAGATGAGAAGTAGTATGTTGACAGGTCAAGAAGTTTGAATTTTTTTGTCTATTTTATACTTGTCCTTGTTGAGATCATTATTATCTCTGGTTTTGTGTTTTTTTGGTTTTTTGTTTTTTTTTTTTTTCTTCTTTTATTTAAAAACTGTGACAGTCATAACAGTGTAACTGTTATAGTTTCCTTCCCAAATCTCTGACTGGTGGAAGAATGCAGGCGGCTTCACAAGTGTGGATGTACCCATTGAAGCTCGTGGAAGTTCCTGCACATAAATTTACAGAACCAATGACTATATGACAGATTTTATTGTGCTGCTAATGCAGTATTTGCAGCATCCATGACTCACACCATCATTCACTGAGATCTTTGAAGCTTCTTCATTGAAGTAAAGAGTTCTTATCAGTAACACTGGGCCCAGTGTGGATGGAGTGAGTACTGATGAGAATGAAATAACCACAGCAAAGGATGAGCGTGTGACAACAAAAATACGAGGTTAACTCTATCACGTGGATATTAAGTGCAATGAAATGAACTCTCCTTTGCCCAGAAAAGGTTGGCAACAGGACCCTAACGAAGTTAAAACAGTGGTAGAGATCAGAGGATGAATACGACACAGTAAACCCATTGCCAGGGAGAAGAGAGCAAAAGGAATATAATTTCTTATTGCTTGTAATATATTACAAGATAATGCACTTAAGAACTTAATGAACTATGATCATTGCCATCTACATCTGCAAAACCCTCAGAGATATGCAAAATAAGCTATAGTTACAGAATACACTTGAGGAGTGCAGCTTAGAACAGCCCTAAAGAAAAACAGGGCTGTTTATGAGATCTACTTTGATCAATACATTAAATAAAATACTAAGAGAGAAAAAGAAAGTAGACTCCTTTTCTCTAGAAAATTTACAAATATACTTGAAACTGGAAGTCAAGAGAAAAATTAAAATATCAAATTGAAGACGATTTTGTTGTTCAAAAAAATTGAATGCTTCATGAGAGTTAGTCCATGATTTTTTATGAGAAGCTTAGCATGAGATGTCAAAAAGATGTAATTTCTATACATCTTCACACATGTATCTGTGCTTGAGTAAAATACCTTAGTGAAGAATATAGACATCATTTTCTATAAGATCAGCAATCCATGACATCAATTATGCAATGAGGTTTCCCCTTGAACTTTTTTCCCCTATTATATTTTCATTACTACATTCAGTGTAGGAGTTAGGCTGGACAATTTTCTTGCTGCCATGATGGATGATTATGACATGTTATGAATAAGAGGTGATTAAATATAAACTATGTGTTGTCCATCAATGCAGTTATTATGGAGGCTTTGTTATTAATATATTTTTAATTTCTCAGTTCACGGATGAAAGGATCAGCCTACATTAATAGTGCTACATAAAAGGATAATTTAGTAAGATACCTGGTGCCCTAGGCTGATTCAGACAAACTTCCCATTAAAATACGTGGAAATGGCAGTGTGACTAAACCCTTTAGTTTGGTCTTAGACTCAGGGACAATCTTGTCCCATGCAACACAATAAGAAGTTTAACTCAGAATGTGTATTCATATTAAATTTTAACCTTCTGTTTATGGAATATGTTGAAAATATGGTGTACAGATTACTTTCTTCTTGTTAAGAGAAGCATCATTTATTTGATTCTCCACATTTTTGTCACATCCTTTAGCAATAAAGGGAACGAATGAGTGAAGAAAGCACCCTAACCAACAGCAAACAGAAACCTGACCTGCCTCTGTGTCTGCTTGTCAACTTATGCAATGAAATCTATTGAAAATCATCATTTATAAATATCCTCAGAGACTGACTTAAAACATTTGTTGGTTGGTTTT
>VZRN01003464.1:2132248-2145542 GCA_013397935.1 Dasyornis broadbenti | reverse complement strand
GTGAAATGGTAAATTCTTCTCCACCTTTTTATTCTCTCCTGTGGTTTAGAGATATCTGAGGAGCCAGCTATTCATTCCCATTTCTTCCATTACTACTCTGTTTTTTTTTTAACCTTCTTGAGTAACCACAGTGAATTCTGTTGCACAGAATACAGGCCAAAAAGTTTAGTAATACAAATAAACAACAGAAAAGGTTTTATTAATTTTGTTTTCAAAATTGATATTTTTATGATATTTTATAGTCTCTATTTTTGTTTTTATATTTTGCTCTTAATACACTTTGACTACAGAAATTTCAGGAAGTGATAAAATGCTGAGAAGAGACAGGATTTAAGGAAAATATATAGTAAAACAAATTTGATGTGGTCAGAACATAGACTTTCTTTCCCCAGTAGACAATTCAGTGCAGAGCCAAGACTTTGAAAGAAAGTGATTTTCTAGTTAGAGGAGAAAAGGAAGAGAAAGGACATGTGAAGGATATCTTCAGCTTCAGTAAGCTATGGGAGGGGAAGGAATAGTACAAGGATGATAGGAAAAAATCCTTTTAAGTAAATGAATGTATTGCAAGAGCTAATTTTATTCTGTGGTCAAAATTTGGTGACAACATTATTCACACAGTGTTTCTTTCAACCAGCCTGTGGCACCTCAGTGAGCCTAAACGAGCCTGCAGCAGCAGAGCACCCTGGTGACCTTCCTTCTTATCAACTGTAACTCTGGCCAAAGTCTTGGAATCCATGCAAATAACAGATGCAGCTGCTTTCTTTTCCGTCTTGGATTGAAGGAGGAAGTAAAAATAGAAAAGTTTAACACTAGATGTAGCTGAATCCAGAGGCAGAGGAATGGCTGGTTCATATATTGACATGAATTTTTTCTTCACTTACTATTGAAGTGAATGATAGAGAGAGAAAGCGCTCTGTCATTAGCCTGAAGTGAATAGGTTTTTGTCTGCCTAGGATTGGTTATGTTTTCCATGATGCTCTTTGTCAGTTGCAAGTTTATTCCTACCTTGTATGTTGTCTTTCATTATTTTTTTGTGTAATATGGTTCATTCCACTTAAAATGAAAGATAAAACGCAGAAATAGGTGGTTATGAAAGAAAAATAATTTGATTGAACTATTTTATTTCTCTTGAAGAAAATGTTTTCAAGTTATTGCTGTACTTGGAAGAAGACTAAAAGGAGGAGAAGGGAAGTTGGAGGAGCAGTCAGTCGGCATAGGTAAGAGATTTAGCTCTCACAGAAGCTGACTACTGCCTTACCAATAATTTTGTTCAACTCAGAGTCAAATCACTGAAATAACACAGCACTGGAAGAAAAAACAATATGTGAGAATTTAAGCATGTTGTATATATTATCCATTTACAAAGTTGCTTTTTCATCAGAGTACACGAATGAAATGACTCCTCAGTGCAGATAATTTCAGTCAAATTAAACATAAAACATTAATGAAGTCACATGTGAGGAGCCAGACAGGGATGTTAAACAAATCTGGAAATCACAAACAGACTCTACTAAGTCTCAATCAATTTTTGGTTAATGGTATATTAAGTAGGAGTAATTATTCAAGTTATGGGTTTCTTTGTACAAATTACAGGTAATAAGCTTAATGTAGATGTGACATAGTTTCTTAATTCTAGCCATTAAGGAAAGTAGATTTAACTCCATTAAGTAACCTCACTTAAATATGACAATAGATAACTGTGGTCATTAAACTAATGACATCTGTCATCAACATTGATGCTACCACTATGCCATGCATGCTTCCAGAGCAAAGACTGTGTCAGTGTTTCTGTTATAAAATGATTCAGGGGGTTGTATCCTGACTATTTTAAGTAGCGGTGGAGGAAGAAAAATTTAGTCCACCCAAGATAAAAGTTATTGAACAAGGTCTGCACCAGTAATGTCCATGGGAAAACCTCTGCAGTTTATGTGCATGTGGCAGAGCAGGATGAATTTTGATAATGTAGAACTGTGAAATGGCATTTAACACATATATGCCTGTGTCAATCTGTGCTTTAGAAAAACTGTCAGCAGAGAACTCCTCAAAAAGCCTTATGGAGACTAAACCTGCAGTTTAAATGCTCTCTCTTTGTTCTATTCTGAGTTCCTAGTCATCTTCAATAAGAGGATTCCAGTATATATTCCCACTATGAAGTATTTGCTTCTTATACCTACAGACAAGCACAGATCAAGCACTTATACATTTCTAAACAGCAGCTAATAGCTTTTGGTAGAAATATGAGTTATATCTAATAAGTTTGCAAGCTGCAAGTAGCTCAGTTAGAGATATCCTCAGGGTATCTCCTGCTGTCTATACATTCAGATTTACAGAATAACCTGCTATTCTGTAGCTGAAGTTATTAGCTCAGCATTGAAGAAGTGCTGAAGTTCTTAGTATAAGATTCATTCTCTACTATTTTTGTACACTCACTTCCATATGCCTGTACACTCTTTTTACTGCTTCTTCAGTGTTTATTTCTTGTCTGGTAGGAAAAATATGAGTGAGTGAGTTTCCCTATCAGTCCGAGAGAACTGACTAGGGTACAGTGAAAATGATGCCAAAGAACAGAGAAGATGAATTGTGTTTTAAAGCCAGGAGAATTAATATCACTTGAAACCTATTGTTCTGTAGTACAGGATGGCATCTTCTGAATGAGGCTTGAGAAGAGAGCACATCCTCTCTGGTCTCCCTGATGCCTTGTAGAGACCCCTTTTCCAGCACCTCTAACCCCCAAGCTTGTCTGGCATTGCAGAAGCTTTTCTCAGCATTTGGGGAGGAGATGGGACTTGGCAACCCTACGTGTGCAGGGCAAACCTGTTCTTGGGGAAAGCAGCTTGCTTGTTTGCCTGCTCTTGTGCAAGAATTACACAAGACAGTTCTTTTTTCTTCTCTTATATCTTGATATTTCAGCTCTGGACTTAAGTTTTCTGATTTTGAGTTTTGTTCCCTTGAATTATTAAATAAAGGAAAAGTGCACACACTGTTAGAAATACCACTGAGATATAGCAACCACGGCCTCCCCTTTTTGCATTTCCTTTTGCCCTTGCAGGGGAATTCTACAAATTATCTTCCTCTCTTTCCATGACAGTTCACTCTACAAAGGGCAGCCTTTCTTCTACAGGCAGGACCAGTGAGAACAGCCAGGCTCAAAGTCATGAGCTAAATAAAGTATCAATAGTTTTCACCAAAGGAGGAAGAGGGGAAATTGGAACAGCCTTTGGGATGCAGTAACTGCTGAACAGAACTCTATGAAGAGACACTGCTTTGCTTAAGATCTCTGGGCAATGCCTGCTGTTTTCTGGTGAACAAGTAATAATTTATAATGCAGTAAGAAAGTACTGTATGTTCTTTAAGCTCACACCTAAATAACAAATGAGAAACTGCTGGAATAAAACTGATATTGATAAAAACAAACAAAAACCCCCTAAAAAACATTACAAACTATTTAAAAATCAATTATATAGGATAAAACCAAAAATTATGGAACAATTTATCTGTTAGAACAATTAAAGTGTTTTAAGAAAGAGAAAAATCAAGCTATTTTAATGTGGTCAAAGCCCAGATTTTTCTTTCTTACCAGCCAGGCAAAAGAGGTAAATGTCATGCCAAATGGAAATGGAAACTTAAAGTGTTTTCACTTTCAGTTTCTAATATGTGATGTGGAGTAAGAAAAAGAAAGGAATTTCTTATTGATAAAAATCAATGCAGGTATGAAAGTAAACATAAGCAAAACACATTCAAGCGGGCAAGTGAAAATAATTATAGTTCTAGGCTGCTGAAGTTACTGCTAATTTCTGCAGACAGGAACCTGTAGTCCACAAGATACCACAAACAGCTTTTCAGATCATGCTTTCTTCAAAGGTAAAATCAAACGTCAAAACTTCAGCTAATCTACCTCAGTCTGTGAAATCACATGTCATAAAATGAAGACCTAATTATAGTGTTTTCTACTGAAAGTTTGACAGCTAGCACACAATAGCATTAAATATCAAAAAGAAAGGCTTTATTTTACAAGTACGGATGAAAATTTAATGGGAGTTTGCTTCCTAATTCATCGAAGACAGATCTGCTCTGGATAATGGAGCAGATGTCTTCCACATGTCTCTATCTCAGTGAAATACACCTGCAAACCTCAGAGTGGCATGTCCAGCCCATCAGCACTGCAGCCATATCCACAGGGCTTAGCAAAAAGAGTGTAGTACCATGTCAAGTGGAATTGTTGATTAAAGCTCTGCTAGACCCTATAAGCAACACCTTGGTGCTTTCTGGAACACGCTTTCTTTGGTATTTTGCATATGTAGTTAGCAATTCTATTTTAGATAGAACTGGACTCCTCAAGAGATCCAAAGGATAACTGGATAAAAAAACCCCTCTTCACACAATTTCCTAGGTATCAAAACCATTATTGTAGAAGGTTTGACAGCAGGGGATGAAAACTTTCCTAGGAAAATCTACCTTAGGAAGCTGTAGAAAAATCTAAGTAACCTTAGGAAAAATCTAGTAAAGCTGAGGAAAATCTAAGTATTTTTACGCTTCACATTATGTTTGGAAATGATGAAAAAAGACTAAACACAAACATTTAAATAACACATTTTTTGTTTCCAGTTCCATTGAAGTCTGAGATCGCCTCTGAACACTGAGCTCCCAATAAAGGGAAAGACCTACCAGAAGAAAACTGGTGGTTTTCATAACACCAATTTAGTTTTTGCATTTTCTATAGTGTACTTGGACATATTGAAACATATCACATAAAAAAATAATAAAATCCTCATGTTGGTATCTGAAAAATGCCAGTAAATAAATGGCTCTCCTACATGCTGATAGGATATTAATTAGGATGACCTCAGCTGGTTCATCTTTGGAGAAAAACATCAGGTCTATTTTAGGTAGTTAGATTTACATGGCATGTAGCTAGTTTGAGCTGTCGTCATTCTGCATCTTTCCCAAGAATTTATCACTGGGCTCAAGAACCACGTCCTTTAAACATTTTACACACTGAATTTTACAAGGTGAACTATATTTTCACA
This sequence comes from Dasyornis broadbenti, assembly GCA_013397935.1. Classification (NCBI taxonomy): domain Eukaryota; kingdom Metazoa; phylum Chordata; class Aves; order Passeriformes; family Dasyornithidae; genus Dasyornis; species Dasyornis broadbenti. The sequence continues at coordinate 2,140,515 of VZRN01003464.1, read as the reverse complement.
CAAGGAGTTTTTTAACTTCTGATGATAAATCTTATGGACAAGGTGAGGGAATGGTCAAAGTAACTAGTTTAAGTTAATTCACACATGAGGATTTTTAATGGGGATACTTAAAATGGGTTTATAGATTATAAACTTTACACAAAAAGAAATTAACCTTGTTGTATATAAAGACATACGGATTTGAAGATTTTTTTTATTTTTTGCTGTTATCTATGCTGGTTTAGGTCAGATGCCATTTACTGGTGGCTTTCCTGCAGAACACATCAGTAAAGGAATAAGTATTTCTGTTTCTATGAGTCACGACAGAAGAGGTTTTACAAGAACAGAACACATGAAATATGAGAAATCAGGAATGATATCAACAATGGCTGTAAAAGGGTACCCTTATATAAGTAGGAAATTTCAGAAATATGTTTAAGGAGGTACATTTTAAATATTATTTTAAATGTTTCTTGGGTAAAAATATTGCCTTCTATATTTTTGAAACTTTGTAGAAGCAAAGCAAATAAACAGGGTTTTAAAAACATATTGTATAGCTGTGACTCATGGAAAGTTGGACAAAATCACTGTAGGATAAAATAAATGCCAGAAGTATTAGATAAAGTATTCAGAGAGGTGATAAATCCATGTTTCATAGATGGTAAGAGAGAGCTGGAATGCTGGGTGAGCAGGAAAGATAGTCTTTTAAAAACGGAAGGATTTAGCAAGTGACTGGATGTGAAAAACAGAGTTAGAATTTGCAAATAATTGTCGCCAGCTTGGATGACAGGATGGTAAAAATTTTCAGTTACAATGGGAAAATAAGATCTAGAGGTAAAGAGAATATAGAAAGGAAAAGTGCTTTGGGAAATAAAATTTTTGATGAATGGTATAAATATTTGATTTTTTGAGTCACGTTATAAAACTGCTTTCTAAAGAACAGAAAAAACTCAATGGATTGACATCTAAAATTTACTACTTTTTCCTGTCTGAGATTAAAATGAAAATCTGTCAGATTAAAGATTTTTTTAATCTCTTCATAACAGAGACTGAAAGTTTTGTAATCATACTCTGCTATAAAACAAAATCTATTTTAACAGATGTTTCAGAGGAAAAGAGATTATTAAGCGAATGTCAGGTCAAATAAAATTATGTGGAATGTCATACGAATGTGGGAAGATTTTTTTTTTTTTTAAATTCCACTTACATTCTCAGAAAACTATTTTTTTTTTCTGTTATCTCGATCTTGAAGTTATTCTGAGGAACCCTTATCTGGCTCAAGGATTCTCACCTGTGTTCAGGTGAGTTTATTGCTGTAAAGGACAGGGTAGCAGAGCCTCTCAGGGACACAGTGGTTTTAGGACACCAAAAAGAGGTGGGATGTAGGGTTGAAAGGACAAAGGGGTTTCAGGAACAGTGAGTTGAGCAGCCTGGATGTGAAAGGAACAAGAGAAAACAAGGTCTGTGAGAAGAAGAGACTTGGACATTGTCTTCAGGCTTATGGGATGTCGGGTTCTCTCCAAGGCCCCAGCAGATCTCAAACTATGCTCTTCTCTCCCGTTTCTGTATGCTCGTCACCTGTTCTCTCTGCAATTCTCACTTCCTAGCGTCCTTATCCCACCACAGCAAAACCAACCTTTTCCCAGCAAAAGCCATACAGCTGCCAGCTTTGCACATGTCTGAGGCAGGGAAACCATGAGTGTGGCCAAAGTGACTTTTGAAATACTTCAGTTCTTCAGAATGTATCCCTAGGAGGATTTCTTTTACATTGAAAGATTTAGGATTAGGGTCTAAAATTAATCAATGAATGATTCATTTAATTTATTTAAAATCATTCATCCACTTCAGCAGGTTTTACCATTTATTAGGGAAAGTAATGGCCTCTTACAGTTAGAGGCGAGTGTTATTTGTGATTTTCTCACTAACCACATGGGTTTCCTTGATAATGACTGAATGAAGAAAGGAAGAACATGAGAATCCCTGTGAAAAATGTGGTTATGATTATCTGCTACTCTACTTTGCACTGAATAAATTAAATATTACCACTTTAATTAAATATTACTTACTTATTAGAAGCATTTCTAATATAGTATAAAGCCAAAACATTATTTTATAATGAGTTGAAGTTTGCCAACTTTATTCACACATCTGAATGGCATTTCAACTCACAAAGTAAACAGTGAGTACTGTCCCTGAGGCATTTTAACATTATTTACTTACACAGTAAGAATTTAAAAATGTAAACTGTGTATGGTGTGAAATCATCTCGTTCTGTCCTGTGCTTCTACAGCCGGTATGATGGGAGCCCCAGACTGGCTTGACAGAAAAGTGCCACATCACAGGTCATGTGTGGAAATGCTAATGGGGACGAGCAAACACTAAGGAGATAAATTCCAAATTCCAACCCATATGAAAATACACAGATTTAATCTGGTTTTTACCTGAAACTACCATTAAATCGGCAATATGTGGTATAATTTAATAGTAAGATGAATAACAGAAAGCTAAAAACAAATATAATATTACAGTCTTTCTGGCTGATACAAGCAGATTTTTCTCACTATGTTCCTATAATTCTGTTTTGACTTCTCCCTAGAACACAAAAATCAGGAAAAGCATAAAAACGTAATAAGCCTATTTCATTGTTCCTGCTGTGTAAGCTGTGTAGGGTCTATCCAGCCTGACAGAGATAAAAATCTGTTCTTTTCTGCCTATATTTATTCCTTTTTATTTAAGAATCTAAAATTACTTTCCAAATCAACAGAGGATGAATTTTCTTCATTTTCTTCCCTTTTCTGTGTAGAGATGAAATCTATTAGCAAGAGATTTGTGAGACTTACCATTGGTTAAAGAGGAAAAATCTAAGTATTTTCACTGTTCACATTATGTTTGAAAATGATAAAAAACCACTAAACACAAACATTCAAACAACACATTTTTGTTTCCAGTTCCATTGAAGTCTGAGATCGCCTCTGAACACTGAGCTCCCAATAGAGGAAAAGACCTGCCAGAAGAAAACTGGCAATTTTTGTATTTTTTATGGTGTACTTGGACATATTGAAACAACTCCACTGGTATTTGTGCCTGAGTGTTCTTAGACCTACAATTTTGCTGGACCTACACTTAGACTTGCCTTTACTTTATCCTGGATATTTTTATTTAGACATTTACTTTATACATCTGTTCAGTAAACAACGCCTCTTCAGTGGATCACTCAGCATCCAAGATCTTTCATTTGTGCATTTCATAGAGCTACTGAAAGGTTCTGTATGTCCAGCAAATGATAATAAAAGCCATTTGATCGTTCTTACTACAAAAATAGTATTTATGGGCTTCCCTTTTATTAAAAAAGGGGACCAAATTAGTTGCCAGGTGTAGTGGGGAAAAGTTCATTAATATATAGGTGAGATGCCCAAGCATTTTTTGACAAAAACTGCCTTGGTGATAAATCAAAACAGGTAGTGTGTATTTGTGTTGATACGTTGGCCATGTGTATTTTACATATAAATATTCCTCAAATAGGGAATTATTTAGAGTAAGAAGTTCCTTTTTAAGGATGAAAATTATGAGTAGCATTAAAAAGCATTAACAATGCCTGAGCAATCCCTTTACATTCAGACTCAGTGATATAGGTTCAAGGAAGGGTTTATGTAATTAATTTCCAATACTGAGTTTAAGAAGAAATTTGTCAAATTCCAAACTCCTTCATAGATTTTTAGTGTGATACTGGACAAGTTACTCTACTTTTCTTCTTAATCTACAATAGAGGATCCAATACTTTGCGTTTTCATCACCCAAAAAATAAATCCTTTGAACAAAGTGAGGAATAAGGATCAATTCCCCAGTCTTCCAGCTAAGTTAAATGTATATATTTAAGTCTCAAATGTTTAACTCAGTACTGATGAAGCACAGTTGTAGAGGAACCAACACTACTAAGTATCAGCTCTATACATATCATAAAAGGATTTTGGGCAATATTTCAGCAGCCTTACTCCCTTTGCTTCACATGGTTCACTCTTCTTTTTGGTCTTGTTCTATGAGGCCAGGGGAATGTGTGTATTTTAGTTTTTAAGGATGGGGAATAAATTATGAAGGCCTCTGCCATAAAAGGATGAAGACAGCACAATTAGATGAAAACGCAGATCAAAAGACAGCAAATCTTCCATCTGCCTTAATATTTGTACCTGTAAAATGACTTTAATATGAAAACCTTATTCCTACTGATTACTGAGCTTTTTGAACATATTGCTGATACCTAGACGTCTTAATTAATAGTTGGAAATTATGACATATAGTAGGTCGCATTTCTTAAATAAAAAGAATAGGCTTACAGTCTTTGATACAAAACTTAATCTCTTTCCTCCCATATCTGCTCTGTCCCTCAGCTCCCTGAGAACCCTGACTGGGATGTGGGGAGCACAGTGTGTGCCCACCTTACAAGGAGATGATGAGAGTGCTGTTGTCACCCTTAAGTGACTACCAGCTGCTGCTATCAAATCAAAAATGGCTGGAAAAATTGAAAGGGACGTAAGAAAGTAATCCTTTCAAATTGCCACAATATTTACTGGAAAGAGAGGCTTTCAGGGGAAATCAAGCATGTAATCCTGTAAGCCTTCTGCCCAGTCATAGCATGAGCACACAGGGGCACCTACAGAAATATGGTAATGACCACAGTTCCACAACCCAGGAAACAAATGAAAATAATGAAAACTTTTTGAAAATAGGGAGAGATTCACAATCCAAGTCTTTTCCATGAGCTCAGATCAATTGCTGCTATTTGTAATTAAAAGCATCTAGCTCTATACTTTTGTTTTTTATGTAAATTTGTTTAGAACTGAGATGGCAAAAAACTCCCATCCAACAAACACACATTTATAGAAATAGTCACAGCATTATCATGCTGCATAATGTGAAAAAAACCCATCCATTTTATGGCTGCACAATTTCCTCCTCATAATGCTGTGTGCCAGCAGTAACAAATATGAAAGCAGATCGATTTAAAGTTCAAGTTAAGTTGCATGAGTTTCCCATGGTGAAGCAATTATTCCCTCAGAGGCTCTCATTTTCTTTATCACACCATGAATTCCTCAGAAAACGAATGTGCAGTTTCTACCATGTGGTTACTTGTATTGCAACAAAAAGTCTCAGAGACAGTATTTAAGGATAGACATTTTTCTCTCTGTGGAGGCTTCCTAAATTTGAAGTTTGACCTCTCTACAATCAAAAGCATTTACTCCTGGCAAAATCATGTTCCTATTAATCTAATCTAAGTCATCCATTTCCCTTTAAACTCACAATTTATTTATTTCTCAATAATATAGGTTAAACTTTTCAGTAAAAGCCTGGGGTGAATATAATAACACTACATATATTTTATATACCTAAGAGATAGGAGATAGACATCATTCCTGAACCTTTGCATTATACTCTGCTGTATCCCTCTGAGATTCATGGGGAACATTGATTTCAAACCAGTCAACAGGCTCAAAATCGAGCTTCTGCCTTACAGCTCTCAGCTCTTTGGACCTTCAGTCTGAAGCCACCACTGGGAGTATGGTCTCCGCCTGTTTTTTCCTCTCTGTGATGTCACCATTAGGGAGCGGAGCTGTGCAGATCTGCTCTGCAGTTCTGTAGCAGGATTGCTCTGCAGACAAAAAAGTTCTTACTGAATCCCGTCAATTCTAGTTGCCATTCTTGTGGGTTTGATGAGGAAAAAAAAAAAAAGGAGAGAAAAAAACAACCCCACCTGACTTTACAGAGAATTTCCTAAGATAATAAGAACGGATCAGAGAATTTCACATTGCAAAAGTGAATGAACTTCATAAAACTCATGATGGTTTTATTTCTAGTGTGGTAAAGATATTCTTGAGCATCTAAGGTGGACAAGAAGAGTCACAATAAATCTTCTGGTTTCCAGAAACTAATATATTATGATAATAAAACTGGTTCCTTTAAGTTCACCATTCCTTTATTTTTCTGCTAAGTATTATTTATTTCCTTATGTGTCCCTTTTTTCATTCAGTTGCAAAATGCCAGAAAACTCATCTGATCAATTAATAAAAACCACATTAATACCTAAATTCTGTTTTCATTCTCACATTTATTAGACATGACAGGAACACATGCTTTAGAGATTTGATTTGCGTGAATCCCTTCTTTATATGAATTTTTATAGGTAGCTGAACTGTTGTTTTTCCTTGTGGCCATATGCAAAAGTAATAAATACCACTTTTGTGTAGTGTTTCCTACTGGCTTAGACAAGACTTCTGAAAGCAAAAAGTTGATATGAAACACCGGTCTCAAGGGCTTGTGTGGAACTTGGGCATGTGAACATGAGTGCAGGATGCTGCATGGTAACCTTTCTCCCAGACATCTACACTAAAAGACAAGAATGGCTGAGATGTGGAAGAAAGAATCTACTGTCAAATAGAGATAATATTTTTATTCCATTTTATTCATTAAAATTACATGCATGCACACCCACACAATATATACATATGCATATACTCATTGATAATTTTTCCAATTTTTGTATGTTATTTTTAGTTGTGGTTGCCTATAGATGGGAAAACCAAATGAAGTCCTGAATAAAGATGTAGAGGAAGAATGATCCCATCTGACAGAGTTCCAGCAAAAGAGTCAAGACCAGAGAAAAACTGAGATTTTACTGTGAGATGGTGCCCAGTGTGAGTATAAGAATGGGAGGAAAGAGCGGGAAAAACTGTGTGGAGTCAAGAGGGAGACAGGCACAATGAGGCAGAGCTGCAAAAGGCTGTGGAAGAGAGTACAAGAAATTGAAACCCAACATGGCAAAAGACAGGGTCAGCCCAAGAGAAATAATGCCACCCTAAAGTCAAATTACATCCTCACTATTATAAGAATTACTTCCAGAAATATCATGGGTAGTATACCCACTTCATCACCACTTAAATCATATAAAACCAGAGATTATTATATGTCTGTCACTGAAATCCATACTTGCTGCTGAATAATTTCTGTTTTATTTCTTCAACCATCACCTACTTCTTGGCTTCAGAATTAGAACTAACAAGCGTCTACAATTTTCTACAGTAGGAAAATTTAACATATCTCCTTCTCTTCAGAAAGAAAAGAAGTTATTTCCACACTTTCCATGTAAAGGAAATTTTAAAATAATTCAGGAAAACAAATATTTCAGCTCGGTTGAATGGAAATGAAATTCAACATCTTGCAGCTCCCTGGGGCATTTGCCTGCTACACAGGAGCAGTGACCCCAAGAGCTGCAGGTGAATGATGGGGCTCAGCTGCAGGCAGTGGGAGGGTTTGCCATATCTGAGCTGCAGGGCAGAAGTGGCCTGAAACTGTGTTTCCTTGAAATCTGAACTCCCAGTCAAACTGCGCTCTGGTGAAACTGCATCAAAATAATGCTATTTCCCTCAAAATCAATCTGTTTCCACACAGTACTTCAGTTTTGACAAAGCATCATTCTCCACATAGTAGTACGCTGCAAAATTCCTGACAGGTTTTGTTCACAGGACCGAGCTCGATAAGAGCAGATATCTGTGTTTGCAGCTGGTTTCTGTCAGGGAACTTACATTTTTGACAGCTTCCTGATACTTACTGGAAAAAGAAAATCTTCAAAGAATGTTTGTTTGTTTGTTTGTTTTTTTAAAGAATATTCATCAGTCTTGTTACACCAAAGGTGTAGTGGTAGACAGCTATATCTTAATATGCACTAAATAATAATTTTATTGCAAACGTAAATGATAAGAGACAAAAAGGGAAAAGAGCATGTGTGTCATCTTGAGGTACAGCTGAAACCACAGCTTATCAGCAATTTGATAACTGGTCAGCCAGCAGTGCTCACTAGTTCATGACTATTATCTACATGTTTTCCCATTTATTACATGCCAGCTGAGGCCAATTTCCAGCTGGGAACTATAGTGGCTGTCTCTGTGGAAAATAAAGGAATGTCACTTTAAATTTCTTTGCAGCATGACAGAAATGTCAGCTTCATGCTGGAAACGTACAGTGATACACATTTCTTCCGACCTGAACACATTGCATCAATTCATGCTCATGAAAATGTCATTTGTGCCTATTTTTTTTTGCTTTTTAACCAATTTCCTACCTAAAATCACCTGCTTTTCTACCTGCATCCCTGATCACAGTGTAAATTTAACACTGACCTCTCACACAAAGTCCTGAAAGCTTTAAGGGTTTTATATTTTTGGTGGTATAATTTGCCATTGAATAAATTTTTATAGAGAAGGCCATAAAAAAAAGAGGGGGGGGGAGGGAGGGAGAGA
>VZRN01003464.1:2091217-2132230 GCA_013397935.1 Dasyornis broadbenti | reverse complement strand
GAAGGATGGAAGGAAGGAAGGAAGGAAGGAAGGAAGGAAGGAGAAGGAAGGAAAATTTTGTTTCTGTGCTCTTCACTAGCTACATCGGCAATTTTCTACTTTTAGAGTCTGTTTTCTCCTCAGTCTATATAATCACACAAGCAATATCTGTTATGCTTATTTTTGCCCATTAACATGTTTGATCCAGTCTAGAGTAATAAAAATATTAGAGATATCTGATCTTTTAATAACAATTTCTGGAACTATTTGCTTATTCTTCCACCATCATCAGCCACTGTTCCTAGAGAAGGTAAACTTGATATAGGTTTTAAAAAATGTCTTAAAATAAAATATCCAGTTCTAAGCTGTTGGAAAGAAACAACAAAAGGCCACATTTCATCAGGCTTTAATTTTCTATTCTCATTTACAAAGAGACTCATCTCTGTATTTTTCACAGAAGTATAAAGCCCTCTCTACCTCTGATAATCCTTTTATTCTTTCATATTAATATAACAGAGTACAGAGAATTAATTATTAAGTACTGCTTATACAGTGCTGTAAATATACACTATGTTACAGAACTTAAGATAAGCAATGGCTCCATTCCTAATGAGCTTACTATAATTAAATTCATTGTTGAATCTACATATAAAATGTCTAGGAGTCAAACCACATGGGAAAAACCTTTAAGCCAGGTAGAGACACAGACGTGAATCTAACTTGTTCCTGAGTTATGAAAATTAATAGCAATTGTAGACTATGGTGAATGATTGACTCACATAATACACTGATCTTTTTGGCTAAGTATCAATAAAATGTGGAAGTTGCATGTTATACATACACAGGCGAGTTGAAAAACTGACCTGAGATGTCTGATGGTCCATAATGGCTGTAAATGTGTGAGGTTATTTTGCTCTCATATGAATATGCTGGATATTAAAAGTACAAAATGGTATGCTTAGCATTGTAGGTACATTATTTCAAATCAAGATTCATTCTACCCTCAAACCTCAAATGACACAAATCCCTTTCCCTGCCCACATTAGAAGTTACAGCTGTGGTGTATTTGTGTGTAATATGTTTCTTTGTTCGAAAAGTGGAATCCTTCTAGGAATCAGTTTATAGATTAAGTGTGTACCTTATTGCAACCATTTATGCTTACAGGCAAAAGGTATAGGAGATCGAGTACAAAAGAACCAGAATGAAAATAAAGAAAGATCTGTAATGTTGAGTCTTGGTTGCAGACTGATATTTAAGAATTTACTAGGTACGGTAATGAGCAAATTTTAATAAATTTATTGTTTTCAACATTAAAAGGAGAAAAAGTCTGTCTCCTATTCCCAAATCCAAATGAACATGTTCTCAAATATAACCTCACATACTGCTTTTTAGGTTGGCAATCATTCCCTCTCAATGTCACACGTGGGAAGACTTTCATCATAGGCAGCTGAACAACTTCCTGGGGAGGAATCCAGTCTCTTTACATCATGCCCATGAGGTTGCTTGAGGTGAAAAGCTGCAATTGGGTGCTGTCTATAATTTCATGATATCAGCAGAGTTGATCTACAGCTGTTAATAAAGAATAATTTACTTTTCTTTGGTGCTCCACTCGTTTCACTTGGGCTAACAGACCTTCCTCCTTAACTGGCTTCTCCTTGGGTTTTTTGGTGTTAAAGATGAAGGCACATAACACTTTGCACGATAGAAGGAAGGAATTTGGGTCACCTGTGTGATCAACCACTTCTCTTTTCCCAGGTGTACACATCACCTTATGGGATGCTCTAGCATGGCAAACCAGGCATGGCCACACCCCATAACTGCACTGCTGGCTGGCTCTGGGCACAGCCTCTGGGTTGGGCAGAGAACGGCAGGAAAGGTAAGAATTTTTCATCACGAATCACAGTTGTCTTGATCTTATTAAAATCAGCACACTAGACACAAAAGACTTTGTACACGTACACTATCCACTTTACTAGGCATTATGCATGAGCCAAAGTGCCAGGGGAAAAAATCCTAATTGTTGGTTTCAACAGCAAAGCTCAGCAACATACTGTTAAGCAGGGATATCTGAAGGCTGACCTTGAAAATAAAGAAATATATTGTCCTACTCTGAATATTGCCCATATAATTTCTGCAGGAAGCATGCAGCATTTTTATTTCTAGTGGACTGTCTTTATTGAGAGAACTAGATTCCTAGTGTTAAATAGGAATTCATACATTTCTTGTTTATTCACAGCACATGTTCCTTGGCTATCGTATATGACACACACTGTGTTGCTTCTATAAAACAGATGCTACAAGGAAAGCAAAAAGCATGTTTTAATTTTTAATGTTAAAAATACCCACAATAGCAGAAAAATACTAGCAGAAGAATGCTAGATGCAGAATCAAAATAGCTATAATTTTCTCTAACAGTGCCAATTGAAAAACATTTATATAATGAACTGTGATACAAAGATGGACCCAGCTCTAAGAAGGCTTTGTTTTCAGTTATCTTAAGCATATTTTAAACCACTTGACTCTTTAGGATTTTGTATATTAACTGTGCACCAATATTTAATTATTTATTTACTCAGGAATTTACAATATAATAAACTCTAAATCCAATGCACTAATTTAAAATAACTAAGGTGCATCTGACATATTTAGACTATGAGATTTTCAGAGACATTATGAGAAATTGTCTTCTGAGACAGGATAGTTTTGCGTTAAATACTTTCCTGTGTTAACATTAATGTTTTTATTACTTAAATTTCACTAGCATTGATGTGGATCTCCTTGAGCACTTATTTTTAATCTCCTTTGCATTCAGCACAGAACTCATTCTGCTGCTCTAACAGTTATAATTTATCTGGATTGTCATGTCTTCCAACAGTGACAGACAAACTGGTGGGGTCAGTGACATTTTGATTGCTGTTAGCCAGCAGAAGCATAATATAAACTGATGTTTTTCCTTATTTAGAGATGTGACAGTGTAAACCACTGGTCACATTGTATCACTTCTCACCTCTTGAAAGACAATAAGAGTGAAAAGGGCTCATGTTTTCATTTTTTCATGAACTGATTGATCAGCTGGAGGAGTTGTAAGATTCCTAAGAAACAGTCCATCCAGCTTTTCTTGATTCATCAAATCATGACAGACTTTTTCAAATGAAAGCAGAGATAGTTTATCTCTTTGGGTAAAAGATCTTCATGTGAACTTGACAGGGAGCATCATCACAGCTCCTTTCTGAAGGTTTAGATGAATTATGATATCTGACACTTCACCAAAGCTTTCTTTATATACTTAGAGATTTTTTTTCCCCTAGATTCCAGTTATTCAGCCTGATTTGAAGAAATTTTCTCTGTGAAAGGGAGTGTGGAAAAAAAGGTTTTTTTTTTAATTTTTTAATAATATGCTGTTTAAGCTGTCGTGAGCCATTCAGTTTCAAGTGCTGTTACAGCCCGAAGTCAGTTTTTTATCAGAGATATTTTTTCGTGTGCATGCTTTAGCTGAAAAATTTACTCCCCATGTGTATTGAGCAAGTACTGACCACTTCTAACAACTGAAACTCCACCGCGGCTCCTGTCCAGATGGAGTTTGAGCACCACACCTCAGTCAGGAGTGGAAGACTCCAAGCATGGGAGTCATGGGAAGAATGCAATGATTTTCTGTATCCCTAAATGAGTGCTATCACTGTCCAACTTCCATGAGATAAAATATTAAGAGGTGTTTCAAAATTAAAGGATGTTTTCAAATACAAATAATTCCTTTTTTACTGTTCATTATTTTTTCAAAGAACACATCCTGATACCTTGCACATGGTACCAAGGGCTTGCTAAGCAGCTCATATCCCTTTGGTTCGGTACATCACAAGGTTAAGTGTGAACAGCTGACCATCCATTCACAGCCTCAGCACAGGAATCTCACAAGTTCCAAGGAAAGGAAGTAAAATTGAGAAGGAAATGTTATGCTCTGTGAATTTATGAGAATGGATTTGTTCAAAAAAGAAATCCAATGCAATCTGAGTCAATAGCTGAGGAGTGTAGAGGCTAATATAGACTAATAGATTTATTTTATTTGATTCCTCATTCTATTAAACATTCTATTAAATATTTTCATCCCATGAAGACAAAAGAAAGAAAAACAAAACAAAATGAAAATTTAATTGGTAAATAATATAACAGATTTCAAGCTCAAAAGCCCTGACTATCTTGATTCCAAAAGTCTTTTTAGTGGAAATCAAAATGAACCCATGAGTAGCACAAAACTCTGGAATTGCCCTTCTAAATATCCAATAAATACATCTGTTAAAAAAAAAGAAAAATAATCTACTGTGGGAAAAGAGTAAGCATGATTAAACTAGGTTATGCAATTCATTTGTCATCCTCATTAATAAGTATATTTTTATAACCTATTTATTATATGCAATATATAAACTTACCCCAAGATAAATTAAATGTGCACTTTACATATATATATAGGTGTAAGTAAAAATGATACATTTTCCTATTATATCAGCCAGGACTTGAATCTTTAAACTTTTGAAAAACAAAAAGAAATACAGCCCTTTTCCAATGTTGCTTACCATATCATAATCTCGTGCAATTTATCCATACATAACATAACAATAAAATTGAACTTTGATTCTTGCAATCACATCGTACTTGTTTAGTTAAAGGTCAACCATTACTCTTAGAAGTAAACCCATTAAAATATTGTGACATAAGGATGTAAATTACAATGCATCTAAATGTGAAGTTATTACTTAAACATCAAATGACACTGAAGACGTGACTAAAAACTAAATAAGATTCATCAGTATTCAGCTGGAAAAATCAAGATCAGAGAGTGAGTATGGTCTTTTTGGAGCAGTCTGATAGAATTGGGCCTGAAAATTTGCAAACTTCATGAGATAGTGCTTTAAAAAAAAAAATCTGGTATTTTCTGATGTTCTGTTTCCTTTTCAAGGTACAGACAGTCATCTGAATGTGGACTGGCTGTAACCAGCCATCTCAAAATGATTTATGTAGGAAAATTAAATGAAACAAGGTCAAAGCACCCCTGTTTGAAAAATAACAGCCAGAAAAACATACCTGTACTGTATCAGTTTGTAATGCTGTCTTATTTTATCCTGGTTGCTAAGTGGATATATTCCTCATCCTCCTCATTAAAACAATCTCACTGGAAGAAATGAAAAGGATTACATTCAAAGAGCATGGATATAATTCAGGCCTAAAAGAAAATGCAAAAGATAATCAACTGTCTTGGAAGAAAACCAAGGGGGCTTCTATCTGAGCTACAGCAATGGGTCTGGAAACTGAGTTTGCAAGAGTCCTAAAAGAAAGGCAAGCTCTGAGTGGAACAGATGCTGAGACAAGGTACTTAAATGAATGAGGGAATGCAATATCTGTCATCAAAGTGTGAGCTAGTAGTGTGTGACCTATTTAGTCTAGTGAAACAAAGGCTGAGAGAGAATAATACTGCTGTCTATAAAACCATCCAGAGAGGGGTTTAAGATTTTGGGGGGAAGACTTTCAAGCAAAAGGATATCTATAGAATCATGGTTGTGAATACATTTAGACTAAAAATGTAACACGCAGAGTCAGAGGTCCGAAATGTATCTTTCTAGCATTGGACATAAACCATAAGAGGAAAGCCTTACATTACTATAAAAAAGCTAAACAAAGAAAACTGTTATTTTGCTGTGACAATAAAAATATGCCAATTCAAAATATCATGCTGAGATCTTGGTTTTTATTTTTTTAAAAATACTTCAGTGCATATTTTGAAAGGGCATTTGCGATCAGCTGGCTAACATGCTTATCATCAACAAAAATGTACAGCTCCTGTCTGAAATACAGAACAGTTTGACAGCACTCAGAATATTTAGTTATTTTTCAAATGCCCAGATTTGATAAAATTGACCAGGCTACTTAAGTGAGGAAATTGTCTCTGAGAACTTAGATAGGTGTCTGAGCTTTCAAATCCAACCAATCTGATTGTATTTAAAAGTAGGGGTGGTAGAGAGAAAGGGAACCTGGAAAACACAGGCCATGGATTTGGCTGCCTTACTTTAGGCTCCTGGAAACAGGAAGCATTACAGAAAATTACAAGTTGTTAATATAACATAGACCAGTGGCAGATCTAATATTTACAGCTGGTAGGGAGTGCAGCAGAAAATTTTGTAGTAGATGTGCACCTTTGTGTGACTGTGTGAGCTGAGTGTGTGTGTGTGTGCATATAAGGCAGCAGAGATGTAAGGAGACAGTAGCAAAGGAAACAGGACAGTGCAGGTTTCTGTCTAGGTAACATCCCCAAAGCAAGACTATTAATTTATTATAATTTTTTAAAAAGTCACTATCTTTTGATGGCCTTGTCTTCATTCACTTCTCAGGTTGCTGTCTATCCCTCTCTGCTGAGTTTGGGAGCAAGCCAGCAAAATGTCCATGGAGGGACACTGTGCAAGAGCAAGGCAGCAAAGAATGCCATAGAGCATTTGTTGGTTTTATTAGTCAGCTCAGAAAATCTGACTCATTTAATCTCCTTGTAACCAGGAGTGTCTTTATAACCACCCACCCAAAAAAAGAAAAAAAAAAAAAAAATCACAGTACTCCAGATTGTCAATCAGTTTAGGCGTTCAGTCCCGTGCCTGAGGGGCACCTCGGAGGTAGCCAGGGAAATTCCCAGTGGGGTCACAGCACGAGCATGGCCGGTGCAGAGTGGAGCTAACTCCCAAGTGCACCTTCTACACTAAGCACAAGAGAGAAGTAAGCATCGGGAAGATTTTACCAAGAGTTATACAGTTCTGGTGGGGGTGAACATTGTTACCCCCAAGGGAAGAATCAACCTCGATGGAGATCATAACAGGAGATGATTAACTGCCAACATCTATTTGTCAGGAAAAAGTCACAGAAAGGAAATCTATTTTTCTTCTAAAATTAGCATAAAGGACAGGTAAGTAAACAAGTCACAGACATACACACGATGCTACCAAGATTTCAAACTGCCCTTGTTAAGACCACAAAGTCCAGGTGAAACATATTGGATGAGAGTGAAACTATGCTGTAAAGTTGTTGTGAGAGGCTGTGTACAAATATCTGCTTTGGCATGTGGGTTGTATCACAAATGCTCATCTACAATACAGCTGGTGTAAGTTGGGGGAGTTTAGTTAATTGCTCTGATGATATAACTGATTGTTTCATGTGTTGTATTGAAATTATGTAGAAAAATTTAAATACTCTGGAATAATACATATTGCAGTTTATCACAGAACCACAGAATCATAGAAACAGTTGGGTTGGAAGAGGCGTTAGAGATCATCTAGTTTCAAGTCCCCTGCTATGAACAGGGACACCTTTCACTAGACCATTTGATATGGAAATGTGAAATTCTGTCTACAGGCAAGAAACTTATTTTCATATATATGGGATGGAGAACAAATAAACACCCTACAATACCACCAAAAGTATTTGTGGCTTATATTGTGACCAGAAACTGAATTTAAGCTAACTGAGTCTGACTGTTGCAAACATTCTAACACCACATTGGCATGTTTGAGCAGAATACCTGAAGCAAAGAAAATAAATAATCTTTTGTTGTATACGGGGATTGAAGATCCTAAACCAGAATACTATTCTTAGTGTTGATCACTGTATTTTACAAATTATGTGATCAGATGAGAATAGGTGAGTTGAAAGCAATAAGGATGCTCAGATTGTCTAAAACAAAAGGAATGCTACAAGGAAAATTTGAGAAAACCAGGGTTATTCAGACTAAAAAAAATAAAGTAAATAGGTGGTAATATATAAAATTTTAATTAAAAAATACAGAGAGAATAAAAATTTTGTCATTTATACAGAGCTGGAGAAACATTTTATTAATGTATCAGACACTGAAGTTGAGGCTAAGAATTAAGAAAAATGTCCTACATTTTTCTGAAATAGAAGTACTGAAATAGATTACTTTTAAAGTCTCCAAAATGGTAAGATTTTAATAATAATTTAAACAAATATGTTTTAAGAGCCACAAAAATGTATTTTCCCTAGGGACATCAATGTTGCTTACGTTCTTTCCAGAACTGTTTACTTATGGAATAGAAAAAGGATATTTAACAGCAAGGTTTGATATACCTTTTCAAGTAGAGTCATGGTATCAAAAACCTCAACCACTCCAAGATGCAATTTGGCACATCTATGAAAGAGATGGTCAGGCCCCCTGCTCATGCTCAAAACCAGACCCTGCTTTTCAAGCAGGTAATTGAAATATTTTCCATTAAGCTGCTTTCAGTCAGCTTCACCTAATAACTACTGAAGACAATCAAAATATTCATCCTTCTCTCAGGTTTTGTCAAGCTTCCTCTAGTGCCTTATATCTCAAGCAGTTCATTTGCAGTGAGTGTGTCAAATGAAAGAGTATAGGTCTACTCAAAATGGGAATGGTATCATTTTGCCTGAAGATCACTTCAGCTAATCATTTATATAATGAATTAACATGAAACAAATGAAAGAGGGACTTGAGGCAAAAGGAGTTTTAAAAGGATTTTGCAAGTGACCATATCCCAGTGAGTTTCAAAGGAGCATCACCTTAACGACCTTGAGAACCACGTGCCACACAAACGATGTAAGAGTTGTGCTGTAAGACGCAGGATGTGTGCAATTCATCCTCCTTTTTCTTTGGGATCTGCAGATATCCAGAGACCAGGTTAATTCCATTTCTAAAATGTACCAGGTTAGTTTAAAGTCATTGCCTTAATGCCAGTTCAGAAAGGAGTCACATTTCCTAAAACTTTCTAAACTGTAGTGATAAACCTTAAAGGTGCCAAAGCTTCCACAAAGGGTTTTGGAGGATTCCAGATAACTTTAGCAATATATTCTGCCTTAAAAATTGTTCAGCATATTTTCTCATTTTTAAAAGTAATTTCCAAGTGTATTTCTTATCTGACTTTTTTCCTAAATATAAATGAGAAGTTTTCGCATTATTTGTCGTAATTCCAATAATGAATGGATTTAATTGCTAGTTATTAGGAAGCCTCCATTTTGATTTAATAAAAATTTCCAACATTTTTGTGTTTATTTTAGACTTAAACTGTGAACTACAGAATGCCATCCTCCCATATCATATATACAAACAATTTCTTTGAAGTGT
Organism: Dasyornis broadbenti; assembly: GCA_013397935.1. Taxonomy (NCBI): domain Eukaryota; kingdom Metazoa; phylum Chordata; class Aves; order Passeriformes; family Dasyornithidae; genus Dasyornis; species Dasyornis broadbenti. Next base: position 2,123,124 of record VZRN01003464.1, on the reverse strand, counting down.
ATTTAAACTCTCCATTGAGATTGTGTAGCACTTTTTTATTTCAGGGAGCATCAGCCATTATTCTTGATTAGACCTTATTCACTTTGATGTTATTTAATATCAATATAACATGGACCCTATGTGTTTTAGGGTGTTTTATTTCAGACTGCATGTGATCTAATGTCTTCAACTCAATGCCTTTAGCAACTGAAGTACATTTGATGTGCTACTGGACAATAAACATCTTCCAGACCTGTTTCACACGTGAAGAATCCGTGTTATGGACTCAGATCACTCTATGATGTGAAAAGATGTGAGGAGAATCAGAAATTCTACTCAAAAGTGCATGCCTCGTCTGAAATAAACATTCATGGACAAACAGCCTAGAAAAGAAAATTCCAAAGTGCCATTTTTTATTATGTAAGAGAAAAATATTTTTGGAAAACTGTCCAAGGGAAATTAAAAATGAGACTAAAATTTTCATTTGTTCTTATATGAAACACATAATTTAGAGTTAAGGGGGCTAACTGTGTTGCAATATGGAACAATGAGACCATTTAAAATTGAAAACAAGAATTAGGAATTACTATAGACATTTATAAGCTGATGTGTGAATTCTACACTGTATTGTAGAAGAATGTAGTTAATGTTGTGATCAGTGGCTCGAAGACCAAGTGAAGGTGAATCATCAGTTGTGAATCCCAGGGGTCAAGAGGCATGGATATGTTGGAGTGAGTTCAATGAAGGGCCATGAGAGTGATTAGGTGATTTCGACGTTTTGACACATGAAGAGATACTGAGCAAACTGTGGTTTCTCAGCTCAAAAAGAAAGGGCTCAGGGGGTTTGGTGGATCTCATCAATGCGTGTAAATACCTGCCTGGAGCAGGGTAAGAAGGATGCCACCGCCAAACTCTTATTGGTGGCCAGTAACAGTAGAGGCACGTATGGGCACAAATTAAAATGGAAAATTATATTTTAAAGTAATTTATTTTTTTCATTCTGTGATTTTGTGATTCACTAAGTGTTTTGTTTCCTTTTTACGTGAGGGGAAAAGTATTTTCTTGTATTTGCATCCTTGCAGATCACAGTGTGCAGGAATTGTAACCTATCAAATGGTAACCGAAACTCAAAACTCTCAAAAGTGTATTTTCCAAGAAAACTATTTAAAATATAATTTCCTAAGCTAACATTGTAATGACTTCTGTCTCTGTTTGCAAGAGCTGACTCTGTGATGCCTTGAAGTTAAAAACATGATTTCAAAGCAGGGACCTTTCAGATCCTTTCCCTAATTACCTGTTGCTTTTGAGTTTGCAGTGACTGTAATGGTTTTGAAGACTGTCCTCTACTTGCTGGCATCTAAATTCTATTTTTCACTTGTATTCGTGATGTTTAGTAATTAGCACGGTAGTCTTCCAGTGGTTAGATGAATCCTTCTCTGTAACTATTATTACTTTTATTTTTTATTAATTTTTGTTAGCTTTCTTTTTTAGCAGCCTATAACTTGCAGCACTATATCAACACTTATTTTATACTAATACACATCTAAATTGACTGAAAGATGTGTTTCTTTATATTTACTATATCCACAAGCTATCATTCTAAACATAACCTCTTGCTCCATGCACTTTTCAGTAGTATTTCTCCCAACTGCTGTCTGAACAGCCTGTCACAAAGGCCATCAGCAAAGACATCAACAAATATTTAGAGCTTTTTAATGAAGCACTAGGGTGCACTGGAATGGGCTCTAAAAAGTCTAAATGGTAACTATTGAATACTACATTTTTATATATATACTTCAAGTTTCTAATAAGTCAAGGACAGAAAGAACAGTCTTACACGTATTCACAATAGATTATAGAAAAGAGGCTTAACCCTGATTGAAGTAAATTAATTAGAAGACACATCAATACACTTAAAAATATCAGTCCATTAATGCCATTGTGAAGGAAAATGCTTTCAGGCATAACACTTTAGAAGGAGCTTTTCCTGTCTTATAAAGGCAGAGAAGAAATTGGTAAGACAAGGCAATAAGTTTCAAATGGAAATATTTTAAAAGCAATCCTTAAAATTCAGAAAAATTTGGGTTCTATTTTGTGTCAAATGATTTAAATATAATAGTCAATATTATCTCTTTAGCTATGTTTCAGAACTGTGAACTTGATTATTAGTATATTAAAAACAATGGGATGCCAGGGAAAGTTTACCTTTATTCCACATTGGAAAGCCTCTGTTTTCAGTTACACCTGTGTATCTATACAGCCATTTAAACAGACACAGAGAGCAGAGTTCTCTCCTAAGTTCATTAAATAAGACCTCAATTCAGGGGAAAGAAAATGTCAGCTTTTAAGCAGATTCTTTAATGTAAGCCTATTCCTAATACACGTTAATTTGGACAATGGATGATTCATGAAATGACACCTCAACTATTTTAACAAGACACTTGAGGTCTTATTTTTCATTTTCATGGCTGCTACTTTTTTTTAGCCCATGTGAAAATTTAACCTTGAAAATATTACTGTAGAGACTATAAAACTAGGAAAAAGTGGTAGGCTTGCCCCTGAAAAGGAGATCTCACCAACGTGTGTTCATTGTTGGTTTGATCTATAAAACTGATATCACACTGTGGTTTCCTGCCTGGCATTTCCTCTATTCATTGCCTCCTGCTAGTTTTCTTGGAGGTGGAGGATTGCACAGGGCACTGGCAAGGTCGCTGTGATTTCCTCCTGCTCTCATGCTGCCAGGCTGGCAAGGCAGGTGCCTGGTGCTGACAAGCACTCTGGGAAGAACACAGGGATCCTTCTCAGGCTCTCCAGTCTACAGGGGCTCTTATAGGTCTGGCAAAACATGTATTGTCTCATCTTCAAAAATAAAAGAAGCATTCAATTGTATTTAGTTATTTTAATAGATCTTTTTCTGTCTTGTAAAACTGAAGTTGGAATTAGGGATGGAACTGATTCAAAATCCAGTACCTAAAACTGTGGCCATGATGAGTTTCAAAAGTAAACATAGGTTCTAGGGTAGCAGCTGTTCTCTACAAGACCTACATGAAAAAAATCTCTGATCTCTGAGAATAAGAATAGCCAATTTTGACACTACAATAAAAAAATTATCAAGCATCATTTCTAGGTCTACCTAGAAGTTGTATTACAGAATCGTATGCTTCTTCTTTCTGCTAACACAAACTTAAGACGAGTCACACAAATCAAAAAAGTAAACTATGGTTATTATGTGATGGATCAAGTTTTCTCAGATGGCATGTGAAGCAATACTTTGTTTTATAACTTTCAAAAGTTTTATGAAACTATTTGAAGAGTAGGTTTATGTCAAAATAATAAGATTGGGCAAATAAATAATGCAGACCTCATTCCTCTAAGATAATCAGTTTACATTGCAACTTCAAATTAGAAAGAAACCCTATATTTTAGGTTCCTTGAAAGTCATGTAATTTGAGTGAAGGTGATAAAAATGTCTAGTATATCTTCTGCCTGCCTGATACAACTTGGTTTAGTTTAAATTTCACAATTAATATTCATAATTTCCTTGGAAATCCTTTGCTGAAAGATGCCGTGCAGTAGCAATCAAGTACCATTGCTAAATTGTTTATGTTTGGCAAACCACTTTCTTTGGCTTTTCATTCTGAAAAAGCCGGTTTAAATGAGGTATACTTGACTTCTTGCGATTAGAAATATCAGTCTTGTCATCTAAGCCACCATTAAGAGCTCACTAGAGAAATTATTAGGAATTTAAAGGTTAAATAGAAAAACCAGGCAATTAGAGATGAGGTACAGTGGTTTTCATCTGTCTCAGAGCAGTTGGTACATCAAGGCTTTTGAACTCCAGGGGTCAATGAAGAAAGGTTATGCAGAAGCAAGGAGGATCTCTAACTAATCCTGTTACTGCAGGAGCTTTTCAAAGCCAATGATTTACTGCAGACACTATAAAAGGTATGTTAATTTACCTGTGGATCTCCCTAGTCAGCTTGGGATTTTTTCCTGTGTTGGACCTCAGAGGTTGACATCTTCGTGGCTCATGCCATGGTGACATAGGTTTAACCACAGCTTCTAGATAACATGTTCTGTTAGAATGCAGCGGTTAAGCAATGAAACAGATGGGATTTGGGCCTTAGCCGTCTTCTTGGCCCCAAGCTGTCTGAGCACTAATACACAAACATATGAAATCCAAGCTAACAAATGGAGCAATCAGGTAGAATATGGTGACTTTTAAATAAATACCAGCAAAACTCCTGAAGGAAACACTACCCATGAATAGCTATCAGATATAATGTTTTAAGAAACAGCAAGAGAAGTACAAAGTTACTGAAAAGAATAATTCAAAAGTTACCATAATTTCCCGTCTGGTGGATATGTATTACATATTATATGAAATTCTATGAATTTGCACAATTTTCCCTCACACTCTCATATAGTTTAGTACATGGAATGGATGATGATTACTTAATGAGCAGCTTCTCAAGTATTATTTCTACTGTGTGGTCCCAGGCTTTATTTACTTTGAGAAAGTTAAATCTGCTCTAAAGGCAGAATAATTAATTTTCTCATGGTCTAAGCCACTCTCCAAAGTAGTACCTGAATATTTTACAGACATAGAGCTTGGCCTAATCCGGTCAGATTTTTAATCCCCTGACTACTTAAAGATGGTCTTGAGAAGAATTCTTCTCTGGAGCAAATGTGCCATGCTACTTTCAATTTTACATGATCCTGCACCTTGGCTTGGGACAATTCTAGACGCACCTACAGGCTGGGTGGAGAAGTGATTGAGAGCAGGCCTGTGGAAAACGTGAGGGTGATGGTTGATGAAAAACTCAACATGAGCAAGCAATGCGTGCTTGCAGCCCAGCAAGTCAATGGAATCCTGGGCTGCACCAAAAGGAGCCCAGTCAGGAGGTCGAGGGAGGGAATTCTGCCCATCTACTCTGCTCTTGTGAGACCCCACCTGGAGTGCTGCATCCAGCTCTGGTGCCACCAAAACAATAAGGACATGGAACTGTTGGAACAAGTCTGGAGGAGGCCTCCAAGTTGATAAGGGGACAGAAGCACCTCCCCTATGAAGTCAAAGTGAGAAAGTTCAACCTGGAGAAGAGAAGGTTGCATGGAGACCTCCTAGCAATCTTCCAGTATCTGAAGGGACCTGCAAGGAACTCCAAGAGAGACTCTTCATCAGGAACTGTAATGGTAAGACAAGAAGGAATAGCTTCAAACTGAAAGGAAATAGATTTAGATTAGATCTTACGAAGTGATTCTTTAGTGGCGGGGGGGGGTGAGGCAGTGGAACAGTTTGCCCAGAGAAGTGATGGACACCTCATCCCTGGAAGTGTTCAAGGCCAGGTTGGACACGGCTTTGAGCAATCTGTTCTACTGAAAGGTATTGTTGCCCAAGGCAAGGAAGAGAGAAAATGCGCAAATTTTCAGTTTTCATAGTGAAATCTGTAAAAGTAGAAAAATCTTGAAAAGGTGAAGCATGTGAAGACATTCTCTTAACAAAAAGCTTCTCAGTGAATGAAGCAAGCGTCAGGTAGATTTAAAAAAAGCAAATGCAATCAGTCTCCCTATTGATTTATATTTATCCTTATCTAATTCTGTATGTAATCTAAATTTAAATCCATCTACCATCTACTGCTACAATTTCCATCCACTGGAAATTAAAATCCGGTTGTTTACCTCATGCTGAATTATTCTATTTACAGATACTTCATTTATGATTAATCAGAAATTTCAATTGAGTGAGCTAGGTAGACTCATTAATAATGCACATGATGGAGCCCACAAATCCCAACCCACAGCTTTTAATGACCTCAAACTCCCTCACAGTGTGTGTTCAGATACTTTGCTTCCAAACACCGTGGTTTTTATCTCACTTCCTACTCAACCCTGTAACTGGCTACTCAATTCCTAATTATTATTAATGACTCAGTTTATCCTGAGGAAAATATGCAAGAAAGCAAAAGCTATCGATTGCACATGGCTCATTAAAGTCACATTACTTGCAATATTTGAGAGGATACTTCAAAACCATAAATAACTCATTAAACTAGCTACATCACCTTCCTCCTCTGATGTGCATGTAGGAATGTATTTAATCTTGTGCCTTAGCCACCATCAAGTCACTGTCATGAAATTTACTTTTTCAGACAGTTTTTCTAAGAAATAAAATCATAAACATAGATTAAAATAGTCATAACCCAGAAGGAAAAACTTATTTGTAAAAAATGATTTAAAGCAGTAATGAAAATATCGTATTTGAGATGCACAAGTTCTCTTCAATAAATACGAGGTTTGATCGTAGAATTGTTGGGGTCAGAAGGTGCCTCAGGAGATCATCTAGTTCAACATCCATGCTAAAGGAATGAATGTGTTCTTCCAAATCCACAACTTGACCTGAACAACTTTGTACTTCGTACACAAACAGATGCAAAAACAGCAAAACCTTTGTACTCAGCATTCTTCAACTCCTGTGGAAGTCCCCAGTTAGAGAAGTTTTCCAAGACAGGTTGTAGGAAACATGCTTAAAACCAAGATTCCAGATGTCAGTGTAAAGGCTGTCTGTGGAAATAACCAGAAAATTTTGAAAAGGATCACATAGTTTGTAAGTACGTAGTTATTCTTTGGTACTTAGAATCACAGAATCACAGAATGGGTCAGGTTGGAAGGGACCACAGTGGGTCATTTGGTCCAAGTCTCCCTGCTCAAGCAGGGTCATCCAGAGCACATGGTATAGGATTGCATCCAGAGGTTTCTGGAATATCTCCAGTGAGGGAGACTCCACAACCTCTCTGGACAATCTGCTCCAGTGTGTGGTCATCTGCACAGTAAATTTCTTCTCATGTTCAGGTGGACCTTCCTGTGCATCAGTTTTTGCCCATTTCCTTGTGTTCTACTGCTTGACACCATTGAGAAGAGCCTGGATCCATCTGGGTATTCCCCTTTAAACATTCATACACATTGATGAGATCCCCTCTCAGGTTTCGAGGCTGAACAGGCCCTACTCCCTCGGCCATTCCTCTTGCCTTAATTATCTTTGGAGCCAGTCCAGGAACTCCTTGTCTCTCTTGAACAGAGGAGCCCATAACTGAACACAGCACTCCAGAGTGGGCTCACCAGAGCTGAGTAGAGGGGCAGGATCACCTCCCTCTACCTGCTGGCAATGCCCTTCCTGATGCACCCCCAGATACCATTACCCTCCTTGTCCACAAGGGCACTGTTGACTCATGGCAGCTTGCTGTCCATCAGGACACCCAGGTCTTTTGCAGATCTGGTTTCCAGCAGCTCAGCCCCCAACCTGTACCAGTGCTCAAATACTCTTAGCTATTCGTATTGGAAGTCTGTGTGTCCCAAGTTAAGCATCAGTGAAGCATTTCCAGAAGCTCTATGTCCCAACAATCCTGACCGTTGCCATGAAGCCAAAGGATGATTTTTTTGCCAGTATATGTACCAAGGACATAGAGACCCCTCCACTGCTTAGCTTGTAACAGAGATATGTACTCCAACACAGACACAAAGGCTTGGGTGGTTTGGGTCATACCCAGAGGTGTGAATTTACTCCTTTTTTGCTGAATACAGCCCTAAGACACTGTAGGAAGAGAGGTGTGGGCTTAAAATACCATGGATGATGAATAGTGGGAATCTCTATTTGATATGTGAAGTCTCACAACAAAACCAAGGTGAAAAACTACACTGTCTCAGAAAACAATTTTCTCCCAAATAAAAAGGTGTTTGGAGAAGGTAAATGCAGGGCAGGTAAGGACTGACAGATACGGCCCAAATTTCCAAACTTTCAACAGAAGCAGGTGTTACAGTGGTTTTAAGCATAAAGATATAGAAAGTAGACTGCTTCCATAAGAATATTCATGATTGCAGAGAAGAGCATGCTACCTTTGCTAGTATCAGCCTGGCTGCCTGGGATAGCAGGAGAGGAAGAGCTCACAACACCCACAAGAATCCAGAATGTCAGGGGAGTGTCTGCTCAGCTCTCCTCCACTCAGCTCAGGGTCACCTCTGCAAACAACCCTTCCTCTTTCAGGCAGAGATCTAGTTACTTCTACACTGCTGGATACAGAAAGGCGGAAAATGGCCAATTGCTCCTGGAGCCCTCGGGAGGAGCAGAGCCTCACTAATATCCCTGTGCACCTGTGAGAGTGACAGTCCACTTTATAAGCTTCAACATTGAATAGCTGCTATGGGTATTTTTTTCTCTCTGTGTGAACATAAGCACTGGCTGGTTCCAAGCAAGGAACTGAAGAATTGCATCTATTTGCTGTCACTATATATTTTGTATAGCTCCCAGGAAAGACTTTAATTTGCAACACACAGGCAATCATTTTTGTCAAGTGGCCTTATTACGATTATTACTTGTTGTATGTGGTTCTCGACACATTTATGGTAAGATCTGAGCCAGCCTAAATGACCTTGCAGTACACAGGATCACAATCAGAGAAAAAAAGTCTTTTTCCTTTTTAAGGAGTGGCTTAGATATTTCTGAACAATTCATTACAGACATATATATTTCCAGTGAAGCTTCTGGCTTTACCAATAAAGTTTAGGTACTTCACTGGAATAAATTAGAGGTGTTTCAATGCTTTTATTATAGTTCTTGTATGCTTGCTAAGGCTAAGTTATACATTGTAAGTTCTTAATTAATATTGCTTTTATTGTATTAATAAAAATACCTAACATTTTATTAATAGTTGGCAAACAAATAATGATTTATTTCAGGCGAATAACAGAAAAACAATGCCAAAATAATATAAGGATGATAAATACAGGAAAATCAAGGCCCTCTAAACAGTAAAATGCCTTTTGAATTCTTATTATATCCTACAGTCAGCTGTTTTGAAATGATCTTGACTGGTATCCTAAAAACATTTCAGCAGTATAATTTAAAACTGCAAATGTGGATATCAAAATAATACAGGAGCTGGAATAAACTTTATGCACATTAGTGTACTTAAGGAAAACTGTGCTTCCATTTATGACCTTAGCAAGCACAAAAATTCATTTGTATTTATAGCACTTTAGAAAGCATGTCCCGTTAGCTTGGTTTAATAGCATAATGTGCTAATAACAACACCTATACCTGGCTGAGTCTGTAATTGTGTCCCTCTGGATACGGGCACCTCATCTGAACACGCTCAAGTTGTCCGAGACTGCATATGCCTTCAGCTATTCCAAGTTCATTCCACTTCACAGCTTCTCTAAAAATAAACTCAGCGTATTGCACTTCATTCAAAAGCACTTACAAGAGCTATGCTCATTTTGGGGATTTAGTGATGTGAAATACTACAGGTCCAGTGCAGTTGCTTTCCAGATAGCTTCTAGACACAATTCAGGAAGGAGGCAATTAACTACCTACAGAGCACATCCAAAGTGCTGTGAAACTTTTCTTACAAACACATGTAACCCGCAGGACCTCAGTGTCTTACTGCAGTGGACATTACTGCCCTGTGATGTCTCTCTCACATGAAGAATATGTACAGGAATAGCCTACTAATACTGCTATTTCAACATCTCAATTCTCTGCATTTGTAACAACGTCTGAGGGTTATTAGCGAAGTAGTTATGCTCCAGTTGGTGTATTAAGATTACATCTATTAAGAAATTGGTCCCCAAAGAGGTCCGAGATAAAACAGAACATGTGAATACAAGAAGCAGAGAGGAGCAGCTCTGGTCACTGGATTGGCTGCCCTGTGTCTTCAGGTGCAGTGACAACACACCAGCATCACAGCCATTGCTTTTAAGAAGCATAATTTTCATATCAGTGATTTCTATAGCTTTTGATCTGTTTGATACCTCTGAAAGCAACATACAGTGTAGTGGGCTTCAGTAGCTGAATGGTTAAAGTGCTTAAAATGTTATCTAAAATATTACCTTAAAGAAATATTGCAGTAGTTCCCAAATATTTTTCTTAGCTGTTCACAAAAATAAACGAATTCCTTGAAATCCACTTTGGGGAGATTTTCACTTTTTCTCATACTTGAGAAACAATTTATGAAGGAACAGGGAAGCATCAATCTTCTCAAACCAGAACAACAGAGATAAACACTTGATGCACTCTGATACACAGAGATAATGCAGGCTCAAGAGGTACAATATTGGGCATCTCTGTCTCTGAAGTGGAATTTTCAGCTTGAAAAGTAACAGCTTCAAGTTCTTCCAAGAAGCTAAAGGAGAAAAGTCTGAAAAGGGAAAAAAATACAGAGGAAAAAAAAAAATCTGTAATGGAAATTGGTTCTTCTGCCTTAATACATGAAAAAGTAGTTTCCTATCAGTTGCAGAGGTGCAAATCTCAGCTGTCCCTGAAATTGCAGGACTCTTAACTGACAGCAAAATTTGGTCCAGCAAAAATAGTTTTATTTTTTATTGTAGCCACTTTGCAACAAGCACTGTCCTTTAGAAACAAACCATTGAAATCGAATGTTCTCTTGCTGCCTTTTATCAGAGAAGAGCAGCCCGTCAGAGCTCTTTGCAGTTTCCCACGGGTGCCTGCAGACGTTAAGAGATGAGTAGTCAAGGCACATTAAAACACGAGAAAATCCCAGACAGATCACACCCGGAATTTACCTCTAATGTGCTCTTCAGGCAAATGTTCTCGCATAAATTCAACTTCATGCACACCTGCCAGTAAGTTTTTAGAGTAAAAATTATATATTTTTCAGGGATTAATAGTAAATCAAATAAGATCAGATAGCCTGGAAGTACAACCACATCAAGAATTTCTTAGCATTGCTGCTTGCGGGTGGAACATACAAGTATAAGATGAAATACCACTTAGAAGGGGAAGTAGGAACATGAAATAGTTAAAGCTGGTTTTGCAATGTTTAATAATTGGGTTTTTTAAGCCTGGACATATTTAAATGGGCCTCTTTCTGTGCAGTTCTTTACAAATTGTTTAGACTTGCAACATTTTCAAAAGTGCTTAGGCAGTATAGGACTCTTAGTTTGGAAATAGACAGGCTCAAATTTAGAAAACAATGCATACATGCCTAAAGGATCATGAATGATTTTTTGTCATTGAGATCATTAGTGCAAGTAACATATGAAAGATCATTCACAATAGTTAAGTTCAGCCTAGAAAAGCTAATTTCCCCAGTCATCCTACATCGTCCAAGGGAAAGAAAACTCATCTGGACAGTTTGTAGGAGCAAGCAATATATTAGGGGATATGGTGACTTCCCCCAGCCTCCATCCTGGGATGAGACAATGTACCCCTCTCTACTCCTGGATTTCCCTGAGAAGAAAATACAACTCAAGATGTTGAAAGGTCCCAAACACTCAAAAGGAGAAGGCAATCAGGACAGTTGGAGCAAGTGAGAAATACTTTAGATTATGAATGCTGATTGATGGCAGATAAGGTGTGTGTGAGTGAATGACTGAAAGAGAACCTTTGAACTCCAGCTGCTACCTGCAACTGGTACAGACTGGTTGTGAATTCTGACAAGACCTGGAACAAAAAAAAGTGACACATGCTGAAACATTTGCTTAACACAGGACATGAAGCAGAACCACCAGTTTGGACATGTAGTGCATGTGCAAACGGAGTGTTCAAATGGGAAAAAACAAGCTGCAAAATGGAGAGAAGATTTCAGCAGAGCTGAAAACCCAGTAATGCACCCAAGCAGTCTGTGCCCGAGATCCATAGCCATGGGCAGCTTCGTGGCACACAGCTGTAATGACTCTGCCCAGCTCTCCCAGCAAGGGAAAGTGAAGCCTTGAGCGAATGTGGATTTGGAAAGTCTGTGAGTGTGTGAAATAATCAAGAACGGTAAAAGTAACAAGCTTGAAAGGTCTGAAGTAAATCCCAGTAGTCAAATCTGTTTGGATTTTATTCAGTACAACTCCCCCATGACAAGAGTTCAACATGATAACTGTGCAGGATCAACAGGCATTTCAATCATATTCTGAAAAATGTTTGAAGTCTCGATGGGTGATAAGGCGGCCCAACAAAGTTCGTCTTTGCTCATGTCACTAATGCTCTGCATTCAGCAGAGAGAGGAAGAGTGAAAGCCCATCATGCTGAGAAATGTAGACCAGATTCATAACAAAATTTGGAACAGACTCTGAAGTAGTGTTAGATCTAGTTTTGTCATTGGCACAGCTAAATACGTATGTTGTCATTGTTTTGGTTAGTGATAACTTTCAAGTTTATTTGCACTCAGCTGTAGAAAAAAACCGAACCAGTAGATTCAATTGGTTTGGAATAGACATCCAGTATAAGCAACCAGAACAGTTTTGGTTTCATATTCTTGTTTTTGTGGGGTCATTTTGGTTTTGTCTTCAATTTGTGTTTGGGTTAGGGTTTTTTGGGGTTGTCTGGTTGTGGTTTTTACTTGAAGTTTGCCAGGTTAAATTATCCTGAAGCCAAAATGCTATAAAAGAAAGGATCAGATCTTGACAGGCAAGACTATCACCTTTTGAACAACTCTGCTGCTCTCTTTAGCGTATCCTCTGACAATTCTACCCTCTGTATGGCTTCCATAATTGCAACGTTCAGTCATCTCAAAGACATTATTTCACTGTCTTATTGACTGAAATTATGCCTCCTATTCGCATCTGATAATGGTTCTGATTTTGAATCATACAATTCAGACACTTCACAGCAGTAGCAGCAAGAGCAGCACATTTTAATTATTTTGCAATGCCTTTGTTGCTGGTGTCGTTTTATCTTTCATCACTACATGCTGGTTTTGTGCATGCACATCCCATAATATGCACTTAGAACTAGAAATAAGGAAACAACAATAGAATGGAAGTCAGGTTAAAGTCCTGTGTTTTAACCTAAGTATTTTCTTACCACCAAAACCACTACAGTGAAGTTTTAAATTTTACCAGTCATTCATTTGGATCTAGAACCTCTAAACTACAATGGACTTATGCCTGATGCAGTCCATAACAGGCAAAGGAGGTGCTTATTCACTCACAATTGGCTGCTATTCCAGTTTTACCCTCCTGGTATGCTTTTTCTCTTTCTTTTAGTAAGGAAGTGTATGTACTTTAAATTAACAATTTGGCTTTTGACCACATGAAAATGTACATGTTAATTCACGTGTCTTGTATGGCTAAAAAAGAGCTAAAAACCCCCTGATAAATTATGCTGCTAAGTATATGAGAAATTAAGCTGCTAAAAATCTTATTATGTATGTATGTATGTATATATATTTATATATTTATATATTTATATATTTATATATTTATATATTTATATATTTATATATTTATATATTTATATATTTATATATTTATATATTTATATATTTATATATTTATATATTTATATATATTTATTTCCGGGATGAATACTGATATTTAAATGGTCCAGGGAAGGTAACTCCAGGTAGCTTCATCCAGGGTCTTAGAAACCTAATGGAAGTTTTTCCTAACTCTTAGATTGAATCTTTATTGAATTTAGATCAAACCAGTATTGAACTTAGATCAATATCTTCCCTAGAATCTTTAAAGAATGACTGACACCTGCTTTTAACACACTAGGTTGCTATCCCTTTTTCCAACTTTTCCCTGTTTTTTCTTTATGAATCTTTATACTTTTCTAGAAAAAGAGTATTTTCCATAACTTTTATGTATTTCTTTACTCTAGGATGTTAATTTACATATTTTTAAAATTTGCTAGAATTAGGCACATTATAACAGTTATCTAATCTGTTTTTAAAGAATCTATGTTATCTTTTTCACATCCTACCCCAATATCAAGCTTTTATTTTCCTAGAATGAGGTTTTTCTTTTTGACAATAGCGTTATAACAGTAACGGTTATTTTGCTACCTATTGACTTTAAGGTCCAGATCCCTTTTTTCTCTGTTGTACAGTCTTTTCTCTTTTCTGTTTATATATTTTCTTTCTCCTTCCTAGTGAAAAAGTTCTTATAATTTCTTTGTTAATTTAATTATCTTTAGGTTTTGAACCCCATTTCTTAAGAGGCTGAGTTTATTTTTTGCCTCTGACCCTTTCTTCTGATCTCCTTGCATGAAACACTGTCAAAATATTCCACAGGGTGGAGAGAAATCTTCTGCACAGAAGTTGACAGACTCAGTGTTTATACCCATTTTACCTACCTGGATGTAGCCATGGCATTCCTCAAGGGAATTCCCAAGTGCAGATGAACACAGGCAGAGAATCCAGGCACACACATGACATTTATAGTCTCAGAACAGTTTTTATGAATAAAGCTCAATGGAATTTAGTTCCACTCATCACACTGCTTTGCAGTTTTATGTGCCTACACTGTGCAGAAAACATTTCTGTCACAACTCAATATGCCACACTTACCTGATCTCCTTGTTATGGACATTATTAAATACATATTTTGGGTTGACTTTGCTGTAGCCACGAGCTTTCTCTGTTGGGTCACTTATTTCCCATTGTCTTGTTTAGGTTAATTTTCAGTTCAACTTATGGTGGCAACAGCTTTTGCAGCCCCTAGTTCATGCTCATGTGATGGGAGTGGGGGAAGATAAATGCGCAGAGGTAAAACTCTCATGCAAAGGGATCATTCTGCAGTTCTTCAGTGCTGTGTGTTGGAGACTCAATATAGGCATAGGTATAGATTGCCATTATCAAGAGCTGTCTAAAAGTCCAAGATGTTAAGCTTGTTATTCTTGCATGCATTTAGTCCTTGTCACAAGGTCAAAACTAGTTTGTGGCAATATGTGATTGTATAGACAATATAATTGGTCTAAGGTTGATTTAAATTTAATCTCAAAGTCAAAAGCATAAAATATATCACTCCTAAAAGTTAAATTAGCACATATCTGAATTTTTTTATACTGACCAATGTAGATAGAATCCATTCATTGATTTTGCTGGAAAAAATCCAACTCACATCACTTGGGAAATCTGCCCGCTCATAAGGACTAAAGATCTGAGAGGCATTGATGCCTACTGAAATTTACGGGAGCTGCTGTTCTTGGAAATAAACCCTGTAGACTTGCATTATCTTAACTTAATACTTTTTTTTTTTTTTCTTTTTAACGTGTTATCTATTCTTATTAAAAGGTTCAGCAGAAGGACAATATCCTACAACACAGCAAAATTTCATCTTTATGTCACAACTACTTTAGTCACAACCACTTTTCCTCTCAGAAAGTTGTTCTACAACGTATAGAACATTGCCAGTGGACTGACAATGGGACTGTGAAATACTATCAGAGAAATAATTTTCGATATTGCCTTTTATAGTATTTGGTGCATGCTGTGAAAGACATCTGGTTTCAACAAAGTTGGAAAAAGAGCTTAGAATTTTTTTTCCAGAAGAGAATGCCAACACCACTAATGAATTATTCTTATAAACGTGTCCTAATGTAATGCATTTGCACATCTTTTAGTGTTAATCAATATCTAGCTGTTGGGAAAAGAAGCACTGAACCAAGACGAAAATCTCAGAGCACCATTTATGTGCCAATGCGTGGGCGTAGTTGTGAGTGAACAGAATGTGGCCTTTCCAGGGGATGGATCATTCCTTCATGCAGATTATTAGAGAACCACTTCAGGAACAGATGCTCAGACATCAGTGTCTTCTAATGCCCTTGACAGGTGACCAAAAGCTGTTGCATCTCTGGTGCACAGCAGTGTCAGCTCAGTCTAACTCTTGCCACAGGCGGATACGGAAGTGAAAAAAAGCTTTTCCAGTTTAGGGCAAATTTCATTCTCCTCTGATCAGCAGCAAAGGGAACAGTGAGTATTCAACAGACCTTTGAGTTTTAGAGGTAAAGACCTTTCTCTGGCCTTATGCAGCTTATCTTGGATTCCATATATTAGTACTTAAAAGTCCATTAATCCTAACTGCATGTGCTTTACTAGAAATTTTGAAATAAAAAGGCAGGATAACTGCTGAACAAAACAGAGGGCACACACTTCTTACCCGATATTCCCCCTGACATTTCAGCATCCAGCCTCTCTCAAACCGTGTAGCTGCTGCAGCAGAGATAGGGAGATATGGAGTGACTGAGTCACCTCTGACATTTATTTTGAGTCTTGAAAATAGTATTATGCATTTACAGTGCAGTAGTTTTTCAAATTGAATTTATCCTTGTGGACTTCTCCAGCATTCTTCTTATCAGGTGATAAGACTGAGTTTTGCTCACATTTATTTTCCAGCTATGCTTCATAATCACTTGAAGGTTTCCCATTCAGGAGGAACAGTTTTGTTTGGGCACATGGACCAGTCAATCTAACCACACCAGTGAAGTGCGGGAGAGGCCAGCAAATGGTTCAAGTCACTGGTGCTCTGGCCTAGCAGTCCATCACTGAAGAGTGCAAACATTATTAATGCAATAAATTTAATGTAGCACTGGAATAAGTTTGTATATACTGTGTGAGTAAATAGCAACCCACTAATAAAAAAGAAATAATTTTTTTTTTTAATTCCATCAAATTATCAGTTGGTTGTCCCTCTGAGTAATTTTCTTAATCCAACAGCTGCTACCAGCAGTAGGCAGTAGATTCCTCCAGCTAGTGTTTTTCTGTAACCACTCTGAATTAATTCTGCACATCAATTTACAAACAAATTCGAAATATGAAAGATGTCCCAACAGTATGAAGCTTTGCATAAAAACTTGAACTACACAAAATCCATTCTTTAGTATATATAACCTAATATAATACAATCACAATATACTACAGACTCTGAAGTAACAAGAATTTTGATTTCACATGCAAAGAAGCAGTGGAAGTCTTATTAAACAGAGACTTACTGCGGTTTCCCAGTGCCTTTCTTATTGATATTTAGCTTTAACTGCGTATCTCAAGTCTTAGAACAAGAGTTGTGATATTGAATTTTTGTTAGAGCACTTTCTCAAAAATTTCTTCCTTTTTTTGTTCCTCTACTATTTTCTGTGTTAAGTTCTAATTAGATGTAAATGTACAGCAAACCTTATACCATCTCCTATAGCAGCTGTGTGCTATGGCAAAAGGCAAAAAACCAGACATTCATGTAGCATATGCTACCCACTCTAGCATATGTAAAACTTCTAGTAAGTGAGGCAAATTATCTACTGTTTGGGCTAAATTTTTATAAATATTTTGGTGTCTTGATGTTAACATTCAATAAACTAATAAATTAAAGGACCACTATATTTCTGGCAAATACAGCAAATATCCAGAAAATGTCTTTCATTTGAAAAAAATTTAATGGCCTGCTTGAACAGAAATCCTTCTTATTTATGGATAAAAATGGATTATTCTGAAATAAAAATGTATTTGTGAGTCAAGGTATAGATTTTCACTGCTTTAATGTATCAGCTGAATGTTGATGTCACACCTGAAGATACAGTCCACCCAGCTCCCGTAACAGAAAAGCAGAATGTACCCCATGACTGCTCTGCCTCTAGTCTATTCCTCTGGTAAACTTCTGTTGTACTTCCTATAAAGTGTATGTGCAACCAGATTTGGGTTAAATTTCCAGTTTATAAGCTTTTCCTTAGTCAAATGTTTATAGGTCTTGATTATAACAGGTATCCTGATATTAATATTTTACCTTTCACATCACCTCCCATCCCAGTACATTTCACAAGTGTACTCTCAGAAATGCACCAAACCTGGAAGACAGTGAAATAACGTTTTGCTGAGAACTGCAGACATTTTAACTCAGAACACTCACTGTTCAGGCCCGTATATAGTTTGTGCTTTGCTTCTATTTCAGATCCAAAAGACGCTGCGCTGAATGCATCTCCTAAATTCTGCTGCATGAGGGAATAAACCTTGACAAAAATATATGGTCAGCATTTTGTTTTACTTTTTAGCAGGCCCTGCAGACTGGATGGAAGATTGTAAATAGACTCTCCTACAGTAGATCCTTTCACAAAACCGACTACAGAAACTCTTTCAGCAGATGGAGTAGATGAGCTGACAGAACAGCCAAGGGGGCACAGGTCCTCTAATATCCTCTGAGATCTCTTTTAATGAGCCTTTGACAGTTTCTTTGTATGTGAAATGAGAACTCTTACTTCTTTTCCTGCACAGCTGTACCACAATTGTGAATGTTGGATTACTCATATGGTTTCGTGCTTGTCTTTCTATGAATATTTTCTCACTTGAACGTCCTTGAGCATATGGGTCTAAATCTGACTTCATGTACTGAAACTGTATCTGCATTTCACATATTAAAAAAAAAAAAAAAAAAAAAAAAAAAAAAAATTTACTGAGATCATGGTATTCTGTCCACAGGATGAAAAATGTTCTTCGTGAGTATCATAGTGAAAACTGGTTTTCTTCCCAGTGTTAATCCAGGGAGCCCTCCTTGTTTGCCACAATGTTCTCCTCATATGGCAGCAAGGAGCAGGGTGCCCCTGTAGTGCGGCTGATTTTTCCTTGCCCACTGGCCAGCAGACTGCTGGCACACACAATGCACAACAGCTCTCCTCTGCCTGGTTTTCCTCAGGGTGAGCTAGACTAGGTCAGTGTCATCTCTGCAACTCTCCATCCTGGTGCAGTCTGCAGAAAGGACATTTTCATTGAGACCACCAGGCACATCTCATTTTAATGACCCTTGGAAGACCGTTATGAACACTGGATTTCATAGGAGAGTCTAAAGATTTTTATACCTGTTATACAATGACTAGAAGAGTACAACATTAACCTAGTGGAGCCAGATGAATCAAAAGAAAACTAAGGCCTAATTTAGGGGGAAACTAGCAGCTATGGTGTAAAAAGATGGGTGCTTTTTGCTACTTGTATCTTTACCGCTCTGTGGAAAAGGAAGGAAAAATTCCTCTTCTGTCTACTGAAAGAGTGAGATGGACTTTGTAGAACAGAACTTAATACATTCATCTATGAGAAATTGCTTTTGAAGCATAGTTATTGTCATGAGGTTTAAGATTTTTTTAATGTAGAAGTCAGAACTGTCTTCCTATAAAGATCACATCCAAAGATATCTCTATATTAGCAGAGTTCCCTAAACACCATGTAAAAAACCCTCCACAAGTCTCATTCTCTTTTTGTTTCCATGAATATATAAATCTTGGGCTACAGAACGCTGCAGCTTTCAAACAAGGGGTGAAGAGTTTTCTTGACTGTAGCCAAGTGACCAGAATATTTTGGGCAAGTGGTTGTTTGCATTTTGAATTTCTCAAGCTTAAGAGAAAATGAGCCTGAAGAGTGGGTTTTAATTTTCTATCCACAAAGTTAACTTTTTTTTGCGATACTTTGGGGTACCTGAAGACCCTCTGAAAGGATGAATGAATACCACAGTCTGTATATATACCTGGTCTGTTCTGGAGACGTGAATCACTGGATTAGCACCTGGAGGTCAGGCATGACACTGCACTACACAATAATTTTAAGTAATTGAATCCTACCTCACCTGGGGGCCAAATACTTCTAAAATAAAAACGTTCATCTTCCTCACTGATTCCTCCACATGATCTGCTGCAGAATGCTTCATCTTGTACACATTCTGTGCATACCTACCAAGGCATAAGCCTACATGACTCACAGACATGGCTCTGCCTTCTTCTTGGACTGAATTGGTTGATACATCTAATATCCAACAAGTCTTCTTATCTGCTTGTTTGTTATGATTTGTCTGGGTGTTTTATTTTTTTTCCCCTGCTTCTGCCACCTACATT
Source organism: Dasyornis broadbenti (assembly GCA_013397935.1). Classification (NCBI taxonomy): domain Eukaryota; kingdom Metazoa; phylum Chordata; class Aves; order Passeriformes; family Dasyornithidae; genus Dasyornis; species Dasyornis broadbenti. The sequence goes on along the minus strand of VZRN01003464.1, from coordinate 2,103,557 downwards.
CTCTCAAGAATCTTCTCATTCAAACACTCAGAAGCACTCACAAAGTAAATATTCTAACACAAAGTTTTGATTAAACAATTTTATGAAAGTTTTGAGTTCTATGGTTCTGATGGCTAATCTAGAATAGCAACTGAACCTTCAAGGCTCCTGGTAAAGTTACAGTCATGAGACTGCACCTTCTCTTTAAAATACTTTTACCACCTTGTACTTTTCCTAAATCCTTTTGTTTAGATTGGAGCGCAAATGTCGCAATTCTGATTTTTGCTATTGAACTATATGAACATAACCAGTTTCTTAATTTATTGTTGTTAAACATTTTGAGAGGAAATTGCCTATTATGTTTTGTTGTGGTTTTCATTAATATAATGTAGCTCAGCTTTCTCTAAGATTAAAATCAAAGATGAATAACTTTGTGCTCAGCTAGAGCATGCCATTTGCTAATTCACCTGAGATCAATAATGCTGGAATAAATAATTTAGTGAACCACTGTGCATCCTTTTTGACTGCTTTACTTTCTTCCTCAAATTGCACTTATTTGCAATAACATACAGCATTTAGAGAGCTAGGGAAAATAAAGACTTTTTTTCTCTTTATTTTCCTTTATTTTTTTCTTGGTAAGCAGAAAATTAATTTGCGTTTTTTAATTCTGAATACCTGACTGAAAAATCTTTCAGGAAATTAAAGTCTCAATATTGGCTTTTATTAAAGTACTCTTTGGACTTTCTTTTTACTTTTTGCTTGATGACTACTTCTGTGATCCTCATTGCAGTCGTGTGCAAATAAGTGATTATGATCAACATGTGTAGGATTGACAAACATACAGTGTTTTATATGTGCGCGGGGAGTGTAACACCAGTGTAACAGTTGTCAGACAGATTGATCTTTTGTAGCAAGTCCAAAATGCCTGAAAGGAATTGAACATATGCAAAACACTGTTAGGCCAGTGACCTAAATTACAAGGCACAGGTCATTCCAGGTATTTGGGTGTGATTCCTCTGTGCACAATCACTTAGGACTGGAAAGATCAAATCACGGGATCAAATAGGAAAGACCTACCCAGTGAAATCTTCTTCCCACAAAGGGATTAATGCATTTTTGAGGGAGAGTTCTAGCTAGGGAGATATGGACTAGGATGTTTTTTAACTCAGGAGTGAATTGAAGTTATATTACCATAGTTTATGTTTCTGTGTTTTCTTCTAATAATCAGTCTGTGGGCCTAAAAGGTGGTGTGGGGGAAAGAAAAGGCCAAAAGTACTGTGAATTTTGGAATGAGCTTCAGGTAATGAATGAGTGAATGGATGAATGGAAACATTCATTCACACAGAATTTTAGCTGTTTTGATTCTAAGAAAGGTATCTCAGAAGGTTTACTGTATAAATGATTTAAGAAGACTCCTTCTGCTAATGTCACTTCTTCACTGCTTGCCTTGCAGTTATTTTGATGGCTTCTTAAGGATATACTTTCAGATTCATGAGATAATGCAAGTCACACAACTTTCATCTTCACTTTAAAGGAAGAAGATATATCTTCTAATGCTCATGACTGCAGATAATAAATAGAAAGCTATCCAGTGCATTTCTTTGATGCACAGAACCTAAACATCTCTTTTTTATTGCCACATTTTTAAGGGCAATTCTTTGGGAAATGGGGAAAAGTGATATGCTAGGATTGTCTTTTGGGATGCTTAAGGACATCTAACAAAAAAAAACACGAGGGAGATTTGTGTCTCTCTGGACCTAAAGCTGGACAATATTGCCTTAGGACATCCTAGATAGCAGTTGGTTCCTACCTTTAGGCAAATGAAGTGAGTCCATCACATAGTGTAATTAGGTTGACATATGCTCTGATCTGTTGGATTAACCGCTTAAAGTGATGCATCATTTTTCCCTCCTTTATAAAAAGAGAAATCTGAGTGAGGATCACATACTTCACTCTGGAAGTAACATCGAGCACCATAACATCTGAGTCCCTTCTGGATCTAGATTTCGAGATAGATTTATGTGAAGGAGAGAATCATCAATGTAGAATAGAAATCCTATTTGGTGTGAATAGCTTTTACAGTATTTGCAATTTATTCCATATTAGAATCTGAAAATTTTGCCTTTTCACAGATGGTTAAAGGGCAGGAGGAACTGGGATCTAGTATCCAATGTTAATGCTATACTTTGTCTTTATTAAGTGGAAGGTTATTGATTTGAATAATTGCATTGCATGGCATGTCATTACCTTGTGTCAGTGAATTAATGCAAACAAAATACCTGGGAAGAGAAAATTACTTTGGTAATACTGGTGATTGTCATAACGATGTATTGATTACATATTAACACAATAAGATGTATAATTATATGCAGTATATTAATTCTACATTAATATCTATAAATATTTTTAATATCGTGTCTAATTGTCCAATTATACTTCCTGTTTGGAATCAGACTACAGGGACGTTTCACCAGTGAAGAAATGTGTATAGTCTCTTTTTTACATGTCTGTGAATTTGTTTTCTTTTGGATTGCAGAAAAGGCAGAGTCAAGGTGTCCCTGTAGCTGATCCTACTGGCTACATGCTGAGAAGAACTTGTACCTACAAGGGAAATTTTACCTTGGGCTGTTTATAAACAGAATACAACTGAATTGTGTTACTGGCAAATTATGTGTGAGCAACTTCATTTTAAACTCTGCATTACCTTTTTTTGTGTCAGTGACATACTGTCTCCTTTGTGTTTATTAATCCATATTAGACATTCTCAGGTATATCTAAAAATACATTTAATTTCAAAACTGAGGTCTGTTGTGAGGTAATGACAAAAAAGCTCACGACATGTCTGTGGTGGTGATTTTAACCAAGTCACTATGCAGCATTTCTTCAGAGATCTGCAGACATAATTTCACGTAACTCAGCACTGGGCAGTGGATTTTGGAAGCATTTTCACGTCTTTCAGGTGATTTGAGATTTTTGGTGTCAGATTGTTTTCTGTGTGAGGAATTCCTCCCATATACCCAATGTTTTTCTTTCCCCAGCGGCAATACTGTCAACAGCCCTATTTGTCAGCCTGACTGAGGTATTTACAAATTATTTTAGATTTGCACATTAACATGATGCAGAATAACCTTTTACATCCAGTATCAAGAGATATATTCTAAACACAAACATCTAATAAATGCATCAAGGCACTTATGCAGCCCTTGGCAATGCAGGTGATGCCAGATAGAACAGCTCTGTTGGGGTAGCTGTAATCTTTTCATCTCTGGTTTAAAAACCTCTATTTCCACTGCCTGCAAATGTCAGATACTAACCAATACATACAAATGGATTGATTTAGGCAGACATCATAAGCGTCTTGTTAGAAAAAAATATCAGGCATCACTGGGGAAAGAACTCTTACAGCTAATACTAAAACAATAAACCTGAATGACTCTTGTGGAAAGATTCTCACATTTGTGGTAAACAAGCTAGCTTGGATACCAGAAATTGTCTTTCTGTGCAACATCAAGCTGGGAATAAGGCTAATTTCCTTTGCTTCTTGTCAAGATTTGGGGTGTATACCAAATTTTTCAATGTGCTAGATTACCATTTAGCCTATTCCCATGAAGCTAATTATGTCATCCCTGTATTGAACTGAAACTACCACAGTATAGGTACAACTCCGGAAAGGAAATTCTTCCTAGAATTGTTGCTTTTTTTTTTGTTTCCCCCCATCCATTTCTAGTAGTTGGTTTAGAAAAATCTCATATTTTTGTTTGACATCCTCATATCCTAAGACTGGCATATGGAATGGTTAAGGGACTATAGCAAATTTACTTACGGATTACCATATCCACGGTAAGAACAAATTTATCTCCATGTGGTAAAAACATTATTTGACTTTTTTGTTAATTATTTAATATGAAGCAGAGGAAGGATATCAGTAGCATTTCATATGCTTTAACATCTAGTAACAGACTCCCTGAAAGTTTTTGACATAATTTGTGCCACAAGTCATGACACCATCATCTATATTCCATGACAGTTGAGCAACACCTTGAAATAAGAGTTTGTAATCCATAGTTAAAATGTGTATGGAATACAATTACAGGGCCTCAATCACTATATTTTGAGTGTAATGTTACACAGAAAAACTATCAAAAGATTGCTACATTAATTTTCAGCTCAAGCCTGAGAAATGAGTGCAAGTTCACTGTAACTTTTAACCTAAAACACTGAATGTCAGTAAAACCAGTAAAACCAGAAGGACAGACAAATGGGATAAATTTCGCTTAAACTGATTTTAATTCTCTAAAAATTAAGTATTTAGGCTAAATTACTCTATGTTTAATGGAGATGGTTACGCAGCCCAGGAAGTGCAACATAGGTAGGAGAGGTACCTGAGAGACCAAAATATGACATTTAAAGTAGGTAGAACAAATAATCTTGTCAAAACACCTGTGGAAGGATTCCATGTCTGTGGAAACTGGATATGAACATAACTCAATCACCGAAATGGTGGTGTCTAGTGCTGTTCAAGGAATCTTTATCAGGATGATATTATTTCACTTAATTTTTGAGTAATCTATCAGTAGAAAATCCAACAGGAGACCTGAGGTATCTCAGATGGTAGTGGTTGCAAATGATTGGAAAACTGAATCAAGACATGAACTTTAAAAAAAGAGAAAACAAACCCAAAATTAGGAAAAAGTAGGCTTTAAAGACTAAAATTGTTCAAAATAATGAAAAATCTCAACTCCTCAGTCATCAGTTTTGGGACAGGCACTGTTTAATATCTTTGACAGTGACATGGACAGTGGGATCCAGCACACCTTCAGCAATTTGCTGACAACGCCAAACTGTGTGGTATAGGGCCACTGGAGAGCAGGGATGCCATCCAAAGGGACCTTGTGAGGCCGGAGAGGTGGGTCATGGGAACCTCCTGAAGCACAAGAAGGTCAACTGCAAGGTCCTTCACCTGGGTCGGGGCAATCCAAAACACAAGCACAGGCTGGAATGAGAATGGATTAAGAGCAGCCCTGAGTAGAATAATTTGACATGTTCGTTGTCAAGAAGCTCGACATGACCCAGCAAAGTGCTCTCACACACCAGGAAGCCAAATGTGACCTGGGTGGCATCAAAACAAACATGATCAGCAGATCAAGAGATTAAATCAAGATAATCTTTAAGGACACTTTCAACCCAAAACTGTTTACAATCCTATGAAAAAAATTCATTAATATAGTGCCAGAGCTATGTCAACGTAATATTTGATAAACTAGAGTAAACATACATCTGGGAGTCAAAATAATAAAGATGTGTGCTATAGATTAGATACTTCAGAATAAATAATGACCAGACAAACCAAACTGTCACTTTCTTGCAGATTTTTCTGTAACATGTTTGTAAAGGCCTCACGATGGTTTATTCCATCTCAGGACTCTCAGCTTCACTGCTGAGCCTCATTGAGGAGATCTGGGCAAATAATAGTAGAGATGGAAATTTCTTAGTGTTATGACCAAACCAAAAAAGAAACAAACCTAGCACATGCAAAAGCGATTTTCCCTTTCCCTCTTTCATCGATATCCTCTCCTTCTTCTGCCTTTTCTGTCACCTTTTTGTTTGCTTTCTACTCTAACTACAGAACCACAGTCCAACATTTGCCCTCCATCTCTGTCCACACCCAGATTTACCTATGCAGAAGAGGGAAGATATGGAGAAGGCATATTATCTCTAATTAGGAAGAGAGCTAGGATTCTGCTCAGGTCTAGATATGAAGTTTTGAGCAGCCCAAGCGCCCTGTAATTAAATTACAAAATTTCTTTGACTGCATGTGATAATGAATCCCTTGATTGCGCAAAAATTATTTTGATTTCCACAACTGTTGTAAATGAAAATGTAACACAAGTACAGGAACATCCTCAAGAATTTGACAAATATTTCAGGTGTTGGTAATAAACAGTAATATTAGGAAATATTTGAGAATAAAATTCCATATTTTTGAAGAAGCTTCTGATTTACTCATAAAAAATTCTGCACTGATTGGGGAAGTGGACTTTGAATAAAAATTTTGCAGAGAATTATATTAGGATGGAGTAAAACCAAAACTATTTAGGACCCCACACGCCTATTTTTACTGTTTCCTGGAGATGTAGGCTATTAAGGATTATGCAGAGCATTATCATTAATTCAACTCTTGAATTAATAGATTTTGGAGACTCTAAACTCTCCAAAATACAGATCCTAAATTCCTTGAGGGGTTGGAGGACCTTCACTGCTTAATCACTTAAAATATATTGCCTATGATTATCAAATATGCTTTGTATTTCTACCATTTTTCAAAAGGACAACATTTGATGGCCTTTCTAATCAGGAATAAACTCAGGAAAAACTGAGTCAAAACTTCAGATTAGACCAGCTAGTAGTAGAATTCAGACATTTCTCAGTCTCACCAGGGAACTGACTTTTTCTTGCTAATTGCTTTGGTCTCCTTGATATGGTTCCTGCTGTGCTGCTTATAAGCCTGACTGATATCCTAGAAATGCCTTCTAAAATGACTTCCTTATCAGTGACAAATTCTTTTAGCTCCCTGGAGGAACAAGGAAGAGGGTTACTTTATCCTCTTTCACTAGAACATGAAGATTACTACTGCTTTTCCAAAAATTTACACACCAACTGACCAAAATGCAGATATCATGACAGTCTTTTTTCAATGTTGTTTTCCATAATGAACATTGTTTATTGTGAATTCAACACTGAGCCTTACTCAGACTTCTTTGAGAAATGTCAGGGGCATAAAATGAATAAAAAATGCTGCAAAGAATGGCTGCATGGCATAGATATTGCTGATGCCTTGTGTCACTGCTATTTTTTAAGGAAATGGGTTAGGAAAGAAGTTGAAAAGAAAGGCAGGGATTGAAACATGCAGTGAGAGAATGAACCCTCAGAAGGAAACTGCAGCTCTTCCTCCTTAGACATACATTTCTCCCTTTATTTTCAATGAATGATAATGGAGTTCCAGCTTTGGAATAATCTATGTAATGACACTGCAAAATATGGCTGTCTTGGTTTGTTAAATACTGGGTATCTGAAAGGAAAACTTGAGGTTGTATTGACAGATCAGAAAATGAAGTTTTAATTGTACTCATGGTAGGCACTGTGATATATGACTCCTTTCATATTCACCTGTGAGGAAAGAAGTTTGATATGTGCCAGTGATGTTTGGTCACTACAAGCCACTTTAGATCAGAATGAGAGGTTTTCAGTGACTTAGTATTGCAGCTAAACTCAAAGGGAGCACTGTGATACTCACTGGAAACTGTGACAAGAACTTAAGACTGGAAAGGATTTACCAAAGCTTCAAGCTATGCCTCCTTCCTATCTGTGTGAAATACATTTCTTTTCACAAACTCTAGCACTATCCAGTCTGGCATTTTTGGCTGCATGGAGGGATATTTCTATCCACTTGCAGCATAAATGCTTCCATGACAAATGTGTTCTTTAGTGGGTTTACGCCAATGTTTTCCCTTGGCTCAGGTAGTTCTCTCCCATCTATGTTCTTTATTTCCTTGACTGAATGGCCAAACAGCTTTAGTCTCAGTCTCCAGACAATCCAGTTTAACTTGAAGGGAGAATCCCTTGCAGCCCTTACTGATAAGGAACCATTTTAAGAAGTGAACCATTCTGATTATCTTCAGCAGACGTCAGTGGTGCAGCTCATTATGATTTCGAGTTATCCCAAAAGTGCATTGAGACCCAGCTTCTCCAAACCGCTTGTCTAAACCGCGTGGCCTAAGGCTCATAATCACTTGTCTTTGAGTTGTCAGAGATGAATAGCCACAAATTCATCACACCAGGTTTACTGATGCAATCAGTCCTCTTTAATGAAAAGATTTGGGAAGGTTTAGTTGTCAATAACTAGTGGAAATTTCTTGTGTGTTCTGTTCCTAAGGCACGTACCTAACTTTCCTGACTCTCACTGGACAAGATATTTCCTATTCAGTTTTTCTGTGTTTATGAATCTGCACGGTTCTACTGTGCAGAGCATTACTTTGTCTTATGATGTTTTTAATATTCCATCTCTTCTCGGTGAATGTAAGCTTGGCTATTGCATAGATTAGATTTAGTTTTGTTGCTGATAGTCTGCTGGGGGATAATGTTCACTGCATCACTTCTTGCTGCATAAGAACATGAGAGCTGGGCAGAATAGTTTTCAAGTGCTTCATGCAGGTTTTTGGAGAGACTGACATCTGTCCAATAAACAGAAAGCAATTTTAGGAAGATCATGTCCTTCTAGCCTAAAGTACAAGTCCAAAGCTGAGTGTTACAAAGTCTTCCTCTTCTACTCTTGGCTCTTTGATTCATGTTTTCACTCTAAGGTACAGTGAAATCTTCAGTAGACACCTTTATATAAAATAGACACTACCTGCATAATACAGCCAAAAAATTAATTAGAAGTTTCTAGCATGATCCTAAGATAAAGCACAGAGAACTTGAAACAATGCAATACATGTATATTTCTGCTATTTTTCATTCTAGAAATTCAGTCAGTTTAGGTTTCATTATAATCACGTCCCCATATCCAGAAACAGTAGGTAAATCAGACAGTATTTATATGCCAGTACTGAGATATAAGTATAGGAAACATAGTTGAGATTATCTCTTTCCTTTGAGCAAGGAATGAGAAAATGTGGGTCAACTTTTCCTTGCAATCTTGAGAATGATGGAGAGCTGGAGGCCCATCTCCATGCAGAGAAGTGCACTGCAGTTCTGGGAGGGATTGTGGTGGGGCACTCCCTGTCCTCTCACGCTGCCTCAGGACCCTTCTGGGCAATGTAAGCCTTTTATGCTTGCTCAGCACAGCCAGAGCAGCCAAGCTTCATGAGTCTGCCAGGGAATAATAACATGTTTTCATGGCCTGTGAGGGAAAAATCACAAGTGCCAAAATAACTAGTTCAGAACCCAGGTTGCCTTCCACACCTGGGTTAAAAATTTGGGTTCATGTATCAATTACACATTTCCGAGATAACCCAGTTAACTGCTGCACGATAACAGTGCAACGCTTTTTAATTACCACACCAATCCAAAGAAAAATTGTATTTGTCCCATAAACCCCTAACACTAGGTTTCACCCAAGAAAATCCTTAATAACTGGACTGAGGACACTGAGCTGGCTCAAGTGTACAAGAGGTATAAAGAAGCAGTGTATAACCTCTGCTTGAAAATATGCTGCTCTTACCTGGCAGTGTTCATCAGCAGCCGTCTCTAGCCCCTAACACAGGATGCAGTTATTGCTGTCTGTGTTTTACAGGAGGAAGAAAAATTGTTTTGTCAAAGTCAAGAAGCAAGCCTGTGGTCTAAATTGGACGTGTTTGTAGATCTGACTCATCAGTCCACAGTCCTGCCACATGCAATGTCCTGTAGGCTACGCCAGCTCTGCAAACTGGCTGTTAGAGCAGAAAACAATGACTGCAAGAAGCACAGCCAGCAGTTTTTAAGAGAAAAATCTAAATAAAATATATTATAAGAATAAAACAAATTAGCAGCTGTTATCCTGAGGCAACAGCCATGAAGCCCTCACAAAACAGGCCTTTATTAGAAGTAGTAACAGTAATCATAAGTTCAAGTTTAACTAAGTGAGCCATTAAAAGTGTAATGCTGAAATGAACTGAACCAAATGACAAAGTAAAACATGCCCGGGGCAATGAACAGGTTTTTAATTTGTTTAACTTCCATCTTTCTGGTGTCTGGCTCTAAAAAATGATGTGACAAAAGACTTCTCACTACATTCTAGTCTGAATGCTAAATAAATTAGTAAAAGCTGCAGCAACAATAGTACATACAGCCTACTCATCTCCCACAGTGCTAACATCACCAGCTTTCTCTGGCTTTGTGCTCTGGTTTTCCATTTTTCAGGGAAAACCATAGTTCCTCCAGCCATAAGGAGGATATTTGCATGCAGTCCTAGAGACTTTCATACTCAAAAGACCTATCAAACCCCATATTCAGCCACTGTTTGTTATATGAGAGGATTCTAACCTCAATTTACTAGAAAAATCACTCTGGAAATTTCTTGTACCAACTCTTGTTTCAATTTACATGTTCTAGGGGGGAATGCTGCTGGTGTGGACTGCTGGGAGGGTTTCACCTCCCTGCAGGCACATCTAGGCAGGCCTGGCATCTCCTGGACATGGTACCAGTTTATGTAATTCAAAGCAGCTCTAGGATATGTTCAGAAACTGTGACCCCAAAATTAGAATAGAAAAGAACATTAAATTACATTACAGACACATTTCCCAAACTTCTCTAGACAATAACATCCTGGAGAAATTTTATCCTGGCTTTCTCTAAGATAAAATGGTAGTTACTTTGCAGAATAGTCATAACAGAACTGTTGTTTTCATTCATATTTATGTCCCTGATTTTAATTTGACTGTGCTTAGCACTTATAATCTTGTTTTGCTTTTGTGAAAATACATTTTCCTGTGTACCAAAATGTTAATGAAAATAGTAGCAGAAAAATAAAGGTAACTGTGGTTTTCATATAACATTTGTAAACCTGTTTAAAATATTGTAAATAGCTATTTCCATCACCAGGCTTGCTGGAGAAAGTTAACTAGAAAAAAAAAAAAAAAAAAGGCGTAATGACTTTCAAGGATTTGCTGAAGGCAAAAAATTACATTTTATAAATCAAATTCCATAAAAATGCTGACTTAGTTTCAAAATAATTTTCTCTACTTATCTTCTGACTTTCTCCTTGCTGTGCTAGAAATTGTACAGTGAGCTTTATATGAGCTGTGAAAATGGATTTGTGATTTTTAAGCTAGCAAATCTAAACCAAAATAGCAGTTGCCATTAAAAAAAAAACAAACAAAACAAAACAGCAAAAACCCCTCCATCAACAGCTTCTGATGTGAAAAACAACAAATTTGACTAGTCAAAATCGTATTATTACAAACATCATTACACAATGTAAATTTTAAAATTTTTTCTTGATTTATGAGTCAGTGAAATAGTTTCTTCTTGCAAAGAACTGCATGCTAGTCTAAATGTAAATAACCTCAATTTGTGCCTGGAATACCAGGAGTCATAATATTTAAAAAAAAAAAAAAAAACAAAAAAGAAAGAACTGATTGGATTATTACGACAACTTCATCGTATGAGTTGTTGCAGTCTTTATACGAGTGCAAGAACAACTGCAGAGTGTGTGATCCAACTGTGCTTCTTGTAGTGGTAGGTACTGGACACACTGGGAAAAATATACGGAAAAGGGGCAACCGCTGTTTACCTCCTAGGCTCTGGCGACCTGCTCTTGCATCCAAACTGTCTCATTGACCAAATCCATTTTGACAAACTCTGTTCTTAAACCATGTGTGTTAAGTACTTTTTCCTGTAGCAGTTTGGATATTGGCATGCACGTTCTACTTGTTTGTACTGGTGTAATCAAGATCTCACAGAATTTCCTAAAAACAAATACGAGTAAATAGAAGTGTATGCTCAGAGCAGCTGAAAATTAAATTTAATTTCACTTAAAGAAGAAAGATCAAAATCTTATTAGACTTTTCATCTGCTAGCTAGCTCATTTATAGTCACATTTTGTCTAAATACTTAGAACTAGCTTTAAAAAATTTTAGGCACATATCTAAAGCAGAACTTGTTATATAAAATTTTTAATTATATTTCCCTGTGATTTCTAATGTGTAAAAACATTCTGAAAAATATTATACATTTCAAATATTTGGTGAATTGTAGTATGCAGAAGAAAAGTGGTTTTAACTCTACCACTTTTCCATGTATACAAAGTGGTTGTTCAGGTGTGCTACCATTACAAAGTCATAACTGCAAGATACAAATCATGCCTTTGTTTGTCATGATTATTGTTTAAAAAAACCAAAAAACCAGAAACCAAAAAAAAAAAAAAACCACCAAAAATTAAATAACAGAACCAAACAAAAAACCAAAAAAGAAACCAAAAAAAAAGCCACACACACACACAAAAAAAAACCAAAAACAAAAAAAACAAAAACCAATCCCAACAATCCAATCAAACCAATAAACGAAATAAAACACCGAAGCCTAACAAAACCACACCCAAAAAACCCATATTCAGAGATAAGTAATTTGTGATGATGCACACAGTGGTCCCTGAAGAAGCAGAATTGAAGGAGATCCTGTCTTTCAGCTAAAGGGTCTTTTCCAGTGGTAAGTCAATGCACTTTCACCACCTCAAGGATGATTTTCCTGCAAGAAAATTTTCAATTCTGATCACAGTGTTGATTTCTTTGAACACAGAGAAGACATCATGCTTCACAGACTGGTGTTCTCTTGCGTGTTTTGCCATCATTTAGAGCACAAAACCTTACTTGGGGGGGGGGGGGGG